>CM047581.1:1328211-1338634 GCA_026184515.1 Peronosclerospora sorghi | reverse complement strand
GGTGGACTTGTGTAATAACAAACGGTTGCCTTTAACGTAGGCCATTTGCTGGAATGGACAATATTGGCCACAGCGTTGGGTTATACGCATGAGATCACAGTGAATGAGGCTGAATTTCGTGGTTAGTTACTTTTCCTGAACTACTCCATACCCAGAAGAAAGGTCGGATGGTCATATACGGAAACCTCAACTAAGTGATCAGAAAAATCACGAGTGAGATCGATTTTAAGGCCCTTGTTTCAAGTTGCGGAACGATCGGATGGTGATGGCGTTGCCAGAGTGGCTCGATCACGATCTACTACATATTAAACGGGATGGAGCCAAAACGACGATCCCTTAGCGAGCTTGGCCATGCGCGATCGACGACCACTGATGTAGCATTACAGGCCGAATTGGTCGAGATCAACCGGTTCGCGAGCTGGTCCGATTAAAAGCGGATAAATAAATGGCACCTGTGATGGTCGCGACCAGATCGCTAGCCCGCCGATCCAACAATCGCGGATAGAATATGAGTGAACTTCTGAGCGCAAGATATATTGAACTCCCACAATGACGGAAAATGACGCTGGTCTACAACTTATTTTTGCGGGGATCTAGTCGAGCTGGAAAATCCGGCGAAAGAGCGACGAATACAATAATGAAAATAGTATTATTTTTTTCTGGAACAAATCGACGCGGATCGAGATCTTCCGAGCAAGTTGGTTGTTCCGAAGACATTTTATCGAACTATCCTCCATTACTATCATGTCAGTTTGAAAGTAGGATAACAGAGGATTGGCCTGACGTACCATTAGAACAAATCGCTCAACGTTACGTCGGAAGTTGCACGGATTGCGATGCGGGGAAAGGTGCACAGTCTATCGAGGACTGATCGACAGGGAACATCCAGGAAAAGTATCCTTTACAAGTTATAACCATGGTCAACCCGTGTCTTCCCTGAACTCTCCCAGGTAACACTGAGATCCTAATCTGGGCCGATCTCTTTACCGCTCTGGTAATTGAGCAAACCGGGCAGACTCGTACCGCCAAGAAAAATGCCCAGAAAAGTATAATTTCTGGTAATCTTGGGCATGTGAGGCGATCCAAAGCTATCGGGATTCGGGTTTCATTGCTGATTTCTTCAGATCATTCAACAAAAAAGGATCTGGTGCAGAATCAGATTGAGACGATGACATTGTTTAGGTCTTTCACATTTTCCACAAGTCAACAACCATGATCTCCATGTTAATCGATCCGTAGCGAGAACATTTATGGTGCGGACGATCTTGATCAGGCTGGTTTGTGATCTTTCACTGATTGGAATTTCGACTCGTCGCTCTGGATCGGCGCTTCGTCGTCGCCGAAAATACATGGTCTTCATCCGATCCGATCACGCTGCGATCTCGCGCCATCTTATCCATTTTATCTCATGGTTCTCTGCTCTTAGCACGTTGGAAGGTTCTTACCGTTTGTTCCGAGTCGTCAGCGTTTTTCAATCGTATCAACGTGAGCTGATCTGCCAGCTCACGATCATCTTTTAGGATTAGAAAAAGGTTGAACGTGCTTGCGGGCAGCTCCGGTCTGATTAGGGTTCTTGATCAGGAGATCGGCCCTTAAGTTGGCCACATTCAGAGGGTGAACGTACTCGATCGGCGTTTTTTCATACCTCTTCTTCATTCGGTAGTACCGTCTAAAGAAACACGCCGAAGCCTGGCATACAAACCAGGACCCAGTCTTCTTTCATCAGATAGCCTAACACCAAAGCTTGCCGGGGGAAGGAGAGCTTTTTTCCCCGGGTAATAGGTCCGGCTGACCACGATCTGGCCCGAACATCATCCATCTCCTTACGGGGAAATCCTTCAGATCCAATATGGCCGACATTCAGTCAAAATTATATGCCTGAGTTAAAGGCCGTATTTGCCTTGCGAGGTAATCCCATATCGGGATCGATACTCACGTCACTATTAGATGGCGCTTAGTAGGGCGCCTGTCCGGCTTGTAAATCTATCAAGATCGTCTTCCCTGTAGTTAGTTCAGATCTGACAGACTCCATTTCGACATCCGTGGTAGCTTGTAACACCCCGAAACCGCTCAATCTGCCTCCGCTTGAAGCCAATTTGAGCAGCCTTGTATTGATCCGACTTAAATTGTTCCGATCGGTGCGGGTCTTCAAGAAATCTTTCCACCACTGATACGAACTTCGTCTGAATAAAGTCGTGCTAGCTGTAGCGTCATTTCTTGTTTTCCAACCGCATCTTTGTGTTTTTAGATCGGCCTTCAATATATCCCCTTTTTGACGCCGATCAAATCTTGGCTTTCTGTATGGACTTTTCGGCTTAACTAGAGGATTGATCGCTACCGTTGTGCTAAGACCTAGGGTCCTACGCGTAATAGCCTCAGATAATCAGTATATTTGATATCTAACGGCGTAGACTTGAATGAGGATGACTCGGAAGCACGTCACCCTCCGATCCCCGATCGCGGATGGCTGTTCGCTGATCGACTGGTTGAGATTCGTGTGATCCATTCAAAGGCTTTCGGGCGGATCGCCTCCACTGACGGCTCCAGATGATCGTGTAACATAGTCATGGCTTCTTTGGTCACTTCCATATAAGGTCATACAGCTCGTTTGGATTGCATGTACCAGAGGTGATCCCAACAGGCTGAACAAGCCTCTAATAAGACCAAGTTGGTTGCCGGTCGTGTTACATGGTCTGATCAAGTCTGTTTGTTACGCGCGTCCACAGTTTTCTGAAAAAATTCTTCCGGAAACAGCATTGGAAATATTGAGGTTAATAAAAAAATACAATTTCGCAGTAAGCATCCGTCATGGCGATCGATACGAAGATCGAGGAGATCAACGATTTTTCTTGGATTGAGTCGCTTGAAACCCAAGAGGCCTCGGACTCGAATCGGGAATGGGCAACAGGTGCCAAAGGGTCCGATCCACAAGGGGATCTCGATCGGATATACACGGCGGTCGTTCAATTGGCTACAGAATCGGCGTACCGTAACGCCCAGTCCACAAAACCTCATAAAATTCAAGAGCACCTCCAGGCAGAATATTGCTTCTCTCAATCTCTCAAACGCAGAGGGTGGACGACGAAATTTTACGCCTCTGCTCGGATGCGACTTGAGACCGATGTCGGCTCTACTCAAGTGCATATCAATGAAGAATAAGTAGCTCTCCAACGTCAGCGGGACGATCTATTCCACCAACTCGCAGCGTCTGAACTTATCGTCAATTGGGCTCTCTCAGACAATGATAACCCTTGGATACGCCGGCGATCTGGAATTTGGCGGATCTGCTCCAAGATCATGACAACATAACCCGCTCCCTAGATACTGTTTGAGTGGAGAATCAACGGCTTTAAGAAGTTGGAGTCGACAGCCTGATGAACGATCAGATTTATACGATCGGATAAAATCACTGACTGGATCACGTGCTGAAGTTAAGACGGAGGTCCATCCATTGGCGGCGGATCGTGGTCGATTATTTGCCGAGGTCAATCAAGCGAAATCTCAGTGGACGATGGAGCTGCCAATAAAATATGGGGTAATGGAGGCGCAGCTTCGTTAAAATATCACAACGTTAAAAGGCGAAACAAGTTCAACTTAAGGTGACCCAAGACGTCGTCAGTTCGTTGCGCGTGACTCGCCGTGACTTGTGTGATACGATCCTCAATCAAAGTATGTAGGTAAAATCATAATCGGAAAAGTGGCAGACCAGAAAGCATTGAAAACATAATTCGCCGATCCGAAAAGTTCGAGTGTTGGAATCAGCCGGGGATTCGTGCAAACACTTCACGAGATGGCGGCCTACCTGCTGACAAAGTTTCAGCTCGTAGGGATTAACGTAAGTAGCCCAACTGGTATCCGCCCTCTAGCGGCGCGTAAGGTTCGGTAGTAGGCGTGCTTAATTAAATGCATAATAGAAAGTATATATTATGTAAGGTTACTTAGCTGACTATTCGGTTCCTAAGTGTGAACTTAATTCTATAACCGTCAATAACATGAAAAATGTATACTACCCATGTCAGCCAATGGGATTCCACCATTTCGGAAGAGTGCAAAGCCGAAAGTGGCTACACACTCTTCCAACATCGAGCTTCATCGTGAAGGGCATGATGGCCGCGTCTGCAATTTGGACGTCACGGTCCGAATAGAACCGCGGCTAGAGAAGGCCTTGCTTATTTCGAAGAGCAAGTCAACCTGCTCAAAACGCAGCTTACCTAGGCACGAATGAGCTTCAACATAGTCCGAATTCGGTATGTGGAAACGGATTGGCTATAAATGCATGTGGGTACATGTTGGAAGATTTCAAGCTAAAATCTCTTAGTAAATTTAAGTGAATTATAGACACGCTCGTTTTTACATGAAATCGTCTATCAAATCGCGTCCAGCAGCGGCGGAACAGCGGCCTTATCACGCTTATTCACGCGCATACTATCTGATCAATAGTATCAGATCAGATAGTATACAATGCGCCGCACTTTTCCCTTCTAACCTTCTGGCCTGGGGGGTGAAGAGCTGCTCCAATCTGCTGGCCATTCTGGATGACCTTTCCGATCATGTATCAGGTCGTATTCTCTGAATCTGGTCCGGGTATGCTTGACTCTCCGTGAACTTCTTACGATAGTTGATTCTGTTAAGATCTTGGGCTCATGAGACGGCCTCATCGGGCGTCTGTTCGGGAGTAAGACGCCCGGTATAGCTCATTCCATCGGGAGATCCGACCGATCGGCAGAGTCTAAACTGGAATTCGAGCTGGAGTCAGTCTTAGGCGGTGCAACAGGTTTCTTTGGCGGATTGTAGGACTTGGTCGTATCCCAAATGCCTTGATCGAGAACGATCGGGACGAGCAGCAGTCCGAGGGGCGAACTTACCCTCGCTGTTTAGGTGGAAAACAGCCCACATTCGATCAAACGTTTAGCAGCGGATTTATGACCGCATGGGATAACGCATCTCTTCTTGGTTGTCTTGACTGAGGCTGTCGACTATTGTCCTGATCGGTGTGCAAAAGTACCGATCGAAATACCCAATCGGATATTGGAGCTATCCGGTGACTTTACGCAGAGAAGACTCAGAATCACAATCGGATCTCATTGACAATGAGGAGCACGCGACTAATATCTGGAGCAAGCTGTGGCCATCTTGGCGCAATCTTGCGCGAACGCTCGCCGGATCGGCTGAACCTCTCTGAGCCATCCGGGGACTTTTGTTGCATTTCAATTTAATGAGCTCCGAATTACCTGTGTCGATGGATGATCTCGCTCTCGAACTCATTCACAACCTTTCTCTGTATGAAGTCCCATGGATAACACTGCAAAACTGTACTAGAGATACCAGAGTCCACCGCAATGAACTCTGGTATCTCTACTACATTTCTGGATGATCTGTCCCGCTAAACATCGACGAAGGAGATAATATGGAAGGATGGCATGGCGCTAGTACTCGATCGCATCATTCGGATAAGTAATCAGCAGCTGCTGCATTGTAAACGATCCAATGACAGCAAACTTACCAGCTGTTTACATTCTACCGAGACTTAACGCAAAGAAGACTTAACAACAATTACCGTCAAGCTTGTGGATTTAAATTGGGAAACGATAGTTACGCATAGTATGACTCGCTCGTGACAGCGTTAAACTCTAAGACGATCGATGTGCAACGGGACATGCACGACTTCATCCACATCACTTGCGAAACCAAAGGCCTCGGAGGTTTTTGACTGTATGATTGGTACAACGAGACCACTCTGCCATTTTAAACAGCACTGACGGAGAGTGGGAGAAAAATGCAAGTACGAACTGGTGGCTCTTCGCGGGACATCCTCGGTGGAACAGGACGCTGCAGGTGTTTCGTCATCTTATTGGGAAAACGCTTGGAAAACATGTGCAAGCTCAACGATGACCTCAAAACTTTTTTTTATCTTTATCATTCCGATCGTTTCCAAGACAAGAAAAGTTGGACTACTCAGTACACTAGTTCCTGGATCTCAGCCGTGCTTATTATTTCTCCAAAGACCCCACTATGTTCAAGAGGCTCTTCTTACTTAGGTAGTACTGGTCTGGTCTCATTATGCAGCCAGGAGTAATTGTTTTCAGCATAAAAAACATAATGCTGCAAGATGAACACGACATCTACAAGGATGCTCACAAAGCCGAGGGCAAACTTGACAGGATCGCCCGTCATTGCTGTCCAATCATTCGTCGCCGCTGCATCCAGCACTTGTTGTCCAATCGAAAGTAACCCACCAGCAGTATCCAAGAGCACATTCCAAATCGTCCACCCCACTGTTGATTTGCGCTGATAGTTGAGGGCAATTTGCGGTAAACACTTCACTAACGTGGTCACAAGCTTCACATAGCTCAGCAAGTACAACAAGTTGAGTGTGTTCAGCACTGAATCTTCGTTATTGCCCCTGACCATGATTGTGATCGCAAAAATGATTGCAACCATCAATGTCCCGCCCGTCCACAAAATGGTTGGTTTACTAACAACTTGTCTACCTCGAGGATAAATGACACATTGAAACAGGGACACAGCAACTAGTACAGTTGCATGGAGTGAGAAAAACACATCATTCAATTCAACAGCATTGCGGTTTCCATGGTGACGCTTCATGTATTGTCTCTGTATTGTGTCACTGTAGTAAAAAGCGACATTGAAAATGGAGTAACACGTAAAGCCCAACATGTTGAGGACGGTATAGTCGAGGGAAAGTCCCACAACGCTCTGTCGCTGCCGATTTAGAAACACCTGGGGATAGAAACTTACGCTCCAGCAGAAAAAGTAAATCCAGCCCAAGATACTAGAGACACGATTCCAAGGCTTTGGAATGTGCGCATTCGCATCGAAAATAAAACCAAAGAGCAGACCAAAGAGTAGGATCAGCAGTGAGATCACAACGGCTCGACGATGCACACCCATCGCGAAGAAGATACTATCGGAAGAGAAACAGGGTACCGGTTTTAGGAATCGGTATACTACCAGTATACTACCGATGCCTTTCTTAGGTATAGCACACATCCATGCTACGGACGGATCGAACAAGCGATCATGGAAACTCGCCGATGGAGGACCCAAAAAGCTCTCGACTTACTGTCGATCCTGACATCGAAGGCGAAGAGAAAAACGATTTAACAAAATCGATCGAGGCTGTCGCCGCGACCGGTTCTTTGACCTAGTATCGCTTACCGGCGTAAGTATGAAATAACACATCCGAGTAATTGAGCATGAATAAAGGACAGGGTATAATATAAAGGGCGATACCGAAACTCTGCTTAAATGAGTCCTTTGTGGCGTGATTCTTCAGTACCGTTATATACTATCAAAAAGACAATGGATTCCTTTTTCGCAGTACTTTAGCAACATCATGCACATACAAATTACGATTAACAAAAGAAAACAATGCTCTTGATTTTTGTCCAAATCCGCATTTACCCTGAAGTAGTTCGAATTAATTGGAAAATGAGACAAAACGCGTATGGCGATAACTTATATTCGCCACGAGCACGACAGAATAATTTTCGAACTGATGTATTTGTATCGTTACTAGAAGAAAAGCTACATGTTTCTTCAATATGCATCATATGAAAGCTACGTGCTGTTGGTACTTCGCCGTCGACTCTATGCAACTAGCACGTCACGCAGAATTGCGTCATCTGCAGCTTACGGTTGGGCACCTACAGGAAGTAAGTGACAACAACAGCAGTCACAGCGGCGACGCTACCAACAGCAACCGAGGCGGCGCCGGACTTTCCACCGTGAGCCTTCGATCCGTGGTCCAGTGAGCCGTCCTTCTTGGAGGATTCCTTATCCGTGGAGTTTGTGGACTCCGTAGCGGAGGTGGAATCCGTGGCGTTAGCTGATTCGGAAACTTGTGAGCCTGTTTCCTTCATGGAACTTTTGTCCATAGCGTCAGTGGCGCCAGCGGTGGTCGACATGGCACTTCCACCAGCAGAAGAATTAGTAGCGGCGGAAGCGCCGACAGGAGAGGCTGAAGTCGACGAGTTAGCGCCGCTGGCCGCCGGGGATGCACCAGTAGATGCGGCTGGAGTGGTTTTTGCCTCTTCAGCGGAGGTAAGCGCGAGGACAAGAGCAGCAGCGACGAAACCGAAGGTCTTCATGATGTTGGAGTGGAGGCGAAGTGTTTGTAGTAAGCTGCTTGGCAGTTGCTGGCAAATGTTAGAATGAGAGTTGGTCAGTTGCCTGTCGATGATGGTTTTGGTGCATTCGGTTCACTTCGCAGGCTTACGATTGACAATCGGGCAAACGTCGCAACGGGAGATGCAGCGTTTTGGAATCCTGATGGTTGTCTTGTCGGAAACTCCTCGTTTTCTTTCCTGGACAGTCCAGTTCGAGCGTTGTCTATAAAACGACCGAATCTTATCTGTGAATCAGCACATACCAGTGCCAAGTATACTACTGGTACCTAGAGCAAATCGCAAGATGATTTTACCCACCTGATGGTGGGACGGGGTTTTGCCGAAAATTTTCCCTTGTGAAGAAGAAGCATAGCGCCTTTACCCCTTGTTCTTCAACCTCTGATTGCGGCTCGTCCGTCACGAAACTACAACGAAAGAAGTCTCTCCATTGCGCTACGAAAAGGGCCTCATCAAACTATTTTTAAGTAGGACAAGATGCGTATGCTATTTTCCTACATGCTTGACCATCCTCTACATAGAGAATGCGTTTTATACCGGTATAGAAAATCAGAGAGAGAGAGAGAGAGGGCGAGATGCGTCGATTCGCGATTATGACTAGAAACTGCCTGAAAGTCCAGTTCATCCCCAACGTTGTCGTATCGTGAGAATCATGCGTGCGTATCTTCTTATCATAGCGTCGCAACGAGTCCCAATACTAGTAGCCCCATCAGCATCCACGCACCAGCTGCAGTAGTGGGAGCTCTGGAATCGTCGGACAGGATAGGCGAATTCGAATGAGATCCGGAAGAGTCTGCGACTTTTTTTGGTTTCATTGTCCCAGGGGCTTCAATGTCACTAGCACTACCGGAGCTGCCACTACCACTATCAGCCAAAGGTTCAGGATTCGACGACGCCCCCATTGGACTTGGAGCTTGCGTCGCTGGTATCACCGCTGCAGGTGAAACTGGTGTAACCCCAGCAGGAGCAGCCATTCCTGGAATCATGTTGGTAGGCGAGGTAGCAGGTGGTATAACAATATCAGCCGTCATGCTTCCCGCTTGACCGTCCGTATTCACGTCTTGAGCTATAGCAATTGCAAGTACACACGCGCACTCTGCAGCAAACACGCCAACTTTCATCTTGTCCGGGTAAATGCAGATATGACAAGTGCTCACTGCGAGTACTTGAAGCGACATGGTCTTGATTGAAAGCTGCTGAAGAAAAAGCCGTAGAAGTTGCGCTTTCCGTCAGTATGTCTCAATCTTCTTCCCTCATGCTCACTACCATTGACAAGGTTTGATCAGGGCGATATCACTCGAGATTGAAAGGAATTGCGATTAGTTCTTCATTGCAGCAAAGGGCGGCGGCGCATGTAATTTTGGTATTCTAATCAGTCTTCACGACCCCAGACACTTTGACCAGATAGATCATGATCTGTTAGTTGGCAAAGCTACTGGATGTGGGTGTGCACGGTGATTGTTTTGTTACATCATGCCTGCCAACGTAATCTAAGTTGCTGCGCCTATTTTGTTGGGGCCGTTTCTTCTTCTTTCTCTATGTGCAACATGAAAATTCACACAGTAAATAAAGTAGCATTTTCGCCAACGTTATGATCATTTACGTCCAATAATATTGCAAAATAGCAGGATAAAGTCAATCTTTTCTACTCCTATTTTTCGAGTTTTATGCAGGTGTCATTCTCGTCACTTTTCCTCGTAGCTCGAAACGTGCAACGGTGGCAAAGTCATATTTTATTCAGTTATCATTAAGTCAATTAAGTCACCTTTTATATTAATGATGACCTGAGCGGCTAGGGGTCAAAGTGTTTTTTATTCAATGTGACTCACGTTCCCAAAATTTTGGCAAATTTTTGGATATCATGTTTGGATCACAGTCGTTTGCGGCCCAAAATTGACTGTACAAGATTCAGTAAGGACAGAACTACTTCAAAATGACCAACAACGTTGACACGACTCTAGACATGGATATGACGGACTTTGAGATCCTTTCTGAGACTGTGCCCGCGATTGTGCCTTGCTCTTCGACATCGTCTGCAGCAACCACGACCACCACCAAGAAGAGATCTGGTCGCCCGATTAGTACTGTCTGGACCCACATCTCTATTGACGAAGATCAGGCCGGGTCAAATTCGAGCAAGCTCGAATTTAAAGGGCAAATGCTCGATTTTGAGTTTTGCCCGAGTTCGAATTTAAGCGATTTACAGGAGTGTAGGCCATACTTAGTTGAGGTGGAGCGGCTGATCGAAGTTTTTGAGACTTGATCAGGCGGTACCA
>CM047581.1:1301859-1318211 GCA_026184515.1 Peronosclerospora sorghi | reverse complement strand
TTATGTACTACTGTATCCACTATCTGCGTCCACTATCAGGCCCCTAATTTAGGTCCTAATATTAGTCATAATATTAGGCCCCCTATGGGCCTAATAAAATGTCCAACATTAGGCCCTATTTTTGCCTAATTAAAAAGTCCGCTTTACGACATAATATTAGAGATTGCTCACTCTTCCCTCCTCCCAGTTACCGCCAAATCCTTTCCCCTACAACTTCTGTATCATCCCTCATATCCGCGCGCTTCTCTAACTTCTCAAATCTGCTATTTCCTTCATACCTCTTCTTCTATTACCTCCTCGTCCATTACAATCTTTTCCATATTCTCGTCCATTTCACCAACCACCACCAAGGCACCACTGCCGCTGTCTTCCTCCAGTACGATGATACATTTCGTAATGGGAGGCGGAGGTAAGAAGGGGAAAACAACAAAAGGGAGACCCAATGTGCAAGGAGGAGGAGGAAAGAAGACGAGAAAAAGAGATACGCCATTCCAAGAAAGTAAGAGCCATGATTTTCTTTATGGCCTGGCAATAAGCGAGCGGTTCCCAGTAACCAAGGTAAAGGTATCTGTTAGATGTTAGTTCTGTCACTTCTTCGGTACGGAAAGCTGTAACCCTATAGAAGATGGCAACAGCAAAAAAGCGCGCCAAGAGATCAACAACAAGTTCTTCCGAATGCCTTTCCTGACAGACAACTACAAGCAGCACCTGGAGACTCAGCATGAGAGTCGATGGTCTGAATATCAGACACTATCAAACAAGCATAAGAAGGTCTATTTCGCTGGAATCGATATTCGCTTTGCGGAGACTCTGCCATCACATTTTGAGATAGAGAGATCAAAACTGTAGCCGGTGCGTATACGCACGGTGCGTCTAGCGCACATAGGAAGACTTTCCTAAAGCGGCGATATGCCGCTACTTAGCCGATACGCCCTTATAAAAGGCTTAGTAAGAGATTGCTCTCTTACTCGGGGCCAAGATTTCCCTTGGTTTACCAGTTAGAATTAACTAACGCCTTGAAACAAGGCTTCCATTAGAAAGGGAGTAGCTAAGGGAGGTATTCCCTTTGGCTACAGACACTCACAGCACGCGCGACCGGTCGAGGTCGTGTGTAATGGGGTGCCATTACATAATTGATATTCAAGTTAGAATATCACAGTTAAATTTCAGACGCGTTGTCTGAAATTTAAATAAGAGATTATAAGTTATTATAATCTAAGAATGAAAAGTCGATTCGGTATAAATACCGAATCATGCAGGTTAACTAATAGTACAGTTAGTTGAATACTTGATATTATTATATTAGTTAGGTAATTACTATACTATTAGATGCTAACCACACATTAAATAAACACTCTTAATTTTGCGTTCTAATAGACAAGTAAATATTTATATATTTACTTTTAGTATAGGGTTAGTTGTCATCAACTAATCCTACCCCTTTTGTATTGCGCGCTTCCTCGCACAAATACAGTGTAAGCCTGTAACAGGATTGTGGTGGAGTCAAGTTCGAAATCGAAAACATTAGCATCGATAACCTGACTACCACCATCGCGCCCACCCTTCCAACTTTCGGAGGGGGTACTCCGCGGACCACCACTCGAGATCTTGTCCGATCGTCCGCTGCAAGCAGACGACCGGTCTTCATCAGAACCCACTTGGTCCTATTGTTTAGTGTCCATATCACCTTGTGTACCCGATGGAATGGGCTAGTTACACACTCGGTGGATCGGGATCGCAGATTGGATCGAAACGGTCTTGAATATAGAAGACCGATCTGGGTAGGTATCTCTGGGGCGGAACTCTTCACCCCAGACACAAACATACCAAAAACACTTCCAAGAGATAAGTTCCAATAGGTCGATCGTCCAAACGATCAAGACCTGACCAATACGAAATAATAGAGGGTAGACCGAACGTTCCGGTCTAGCCCCTGACCAATACGAAATAAGACCAAAACCGGTCTAGTTTCCAACCAATATTAAAACAAGCCAATATGTCCGCGTAAAGAACCAATATGCTCGTGAAACTCCACAAACGATATCTCCCCTCCAAGACCAATCCAGTGAATAGCACGTTCCAAACGTACTTGAGTTGAGGTGTTGAGATCGCCAAATCGTACTCCCGTCGAGGGACTTCCGGTGGGCCAAAGTGCGCGTGCGGCGCGTCCAGACCGGGTATAATGGGCGAGAGGAGATAATTCGACCCTCTTCCCCCAAACACTCCGCGGCAGGCGGAGGCGACTAGTGTACAAAAAGGGAAGAACGGCGACCCCTAGCTGTGGTGTGAACCAAGACCAGAAGAGGTTTCAGCCCCTTATCCGAAAGCTAAAAGATTTCCTTACTTAAAGGTATAACCTCTGTCCCAAAAGGTAAAACCACAACTAAAATACTACTACCCTATAGTCCCTAAATGTACCCCCACAAAAATATGTAAATACCCAAAGTCGGGTGACTCACCAAAACTTGCGTTCTTGACACTTCTTGAGTCTGATAGGCTGAAAAGCCCCCCTTGTTCAAACCAATCCGAAATTAGACCAAATGCCTTGACAAAACTTGACCAGAAATGTGCCAAATTTCGGGCACGCTTCTCCACAGGATCAGTCCTGTTACACCTGGTAGCACTTTGTGGTCCGTCCTAACGACCACAGTTCCGTTCCGCTAGTTAACTAGCGGAGCGAAGATTAAGAGCCGCTCGGCATCATGTCGCGAGACATGACGCCTGCCGAGCGAGAAGAACGCTGGATCTGGTGACGAAACACTTCCCCCACTTCTCTTCGCGTAGTAAAGACGCGAAGGTGGAAATGGTTCGGTCCATGGGGAACGACATCATTACCTTCCTCCAGGCTAAGTCCCCGGAGGAAGTGATAGAGGTGGTGAATCGCTTTAGGCGAAACCACGTAGAAAATCCAGTACGGCCCGCGCCAGAGGCAGCGCTGACCGCAACTGCACCTGCAACGCATAGCGTTGAAGTGGTAAAGGCGCGAGTACCGCCCTTTACCGGCGAAGGGGGCGAGCCCCTTCGTAGATGGTTCGCAGAGGTGGAAGATGCCATCTCTGCGCAAAATATTGCTGACGAACATCAACAGGCGTACTTCGCCACAACATTTCTAGGCGGCAGAGCCAGGGCATGGGCGATGAGTCGCAGAGCCACTTATGACTCTGCGTTCCTTACTTATAAGTAATTTAAAGCTGAGCTAAAGCTCAACTTCGAAGCTCCAGAAATGGAGCTAAGTAGTCGGCAGGAGTTCATGGAACTCCGGCAAGGTAAGCTTGACCTTCAAGCTTACGCTCAGAAGACGAAATATTTGCTGTCAAATATTGTGTATGAGCCGGTGCCCCCTGCTATGCAGGTCACATGGCTTCATGAAGGGACTCAATGATGGTCCCGTCAAACAGAGTCTTTACCGGCACCCGCCAAAGACTCTACAGGATGCCATTGATATGAGCATCCGTGAGGAGTTCAGCATGCGATCAGCGTCATCTCATGCTGGGTACAGCCGAAGGGCTTAACAGCACTTCTCTTTTGACATGACGCAACAGCATGCCAACTAGCAGCAGTCGGGCAGACGAAGTTCACAATTCGTCTCAAGAAACAGCCACCCGCGCCAGAGCATGGGCGGTGGAGGTCCAGAGCCGATGGACCTATCGGTTGCAGTTGCTTCGAACACGAAGCAACCGAAATTTAAGAAGAACATTCGCTGCAATCGATGCGCGAAAGTGGGGCATTTTGCCCATGAGTGTATGGCACCGCGTCCGGTGCGACGCGGTCAGCGGACGGATCCGTCCGCTGCACGGCGACACCAACAGGGACATCACCCTGTTGGTGCAAAAAAACGTAGATCACCAGTAGGGGCGGGGCGCCCTAATGGGAATGTTATCCCACATGCCGACATATGGCATGTGAGGGTAATAGCCCCAGACGGGACTATGTACTGTCAAAAGGTGCAGGGTGATAATAAGCCTCTTATCACCCTGGAGGTTAAGACGCACGGGAGCGATGTCCCCATGCAAGCTTTGTTTGACACAGGAGCGTCAAACAATTTCGTTAGAACTCAGAGTCTAACGCTGTTGAGCTTTGTGGAGGTAGAAACCCCACGAAGTATGTTGTCAGTCCGGTTAGCTACAGGTGCAACCGTGACTATTCCAAAGCGTGTGATTAAAACACGCTTCGAGTTGAATGAACTGTCATTCGAGGATGAATTCATCGTCATCGATTTAGATGACAAGTTCGATGTGATACTTGGAATCCCATGGATGTCCAAGTTTAAACCCTCGATCGACTGGGTTAACCTATCGATCGACTGCGGCGGACCCACAGGATCTGATCACCCTGTGTGTAATCCGGCTGTATCAGAAGATACAACCGCAGCGTCGGACAGTCTGGTGGATAGCGATGACACCACCAGGTCTGTTCTGACACGATCAGCGGAAGGTACCTCCGCTGGTGAGAGTCCAGAGGGACTACCACACGCAACAGAAGAGTCGTTGCGTGTTGGAGAGAAACATTCCACGGGTGATAAAGACCACCGTGAGAATGAAGTGATATCCACGGTGGGAAACACCCACTGTGCGACCGAAGGTTCCAACACGATGAAAGAATTCCGTGTTGATGAGAGGGAACTCACGATCGAGTGCAATCGTGAGCACAACTCCGTGGTGGCCAGTTCCCACCACGTTGCGTTAGCCATGTACACGGGTGATAAAGACCACCGTGTCGCAGAACAGGCGGCCGATCAGACGATCACATCTGATCGTCAAGAAAATTCCATGGTAGGCAGTGGCTACCATGATGATGAGTATTCGCACACGGTGAATCGTAACCAACGTGTAGCAGTCAATCAGACGAGTGCGTCTGATTGCATGGACAGTTCCGCCGAGACGATCAACGTCTTGACGCAAACGGAGACCGGATTAGCTACCCAGTTTCTGTTGATGGAACACCCTCCGAAAGAAGGTTCGGAGTTGATGGCTCTTCCAGCGCTAAGCTGGAAGAAGTTTATGAGAAACTTGTTCGATGATCAGATCGAACAGATCTGTATTATCGTTGCAACAGATGATGTAGTGGATATTCGTGAACGAATATCCACATTACAAGTGGAAAACATTGGGAACGAGGTTCCCAATGATCAAACCAAAGTTCAGCGCTTTGAAGCGCAGAGCTGGGAGTCGCTTAAGCGAACTCCCCATTTTATGAGGTACTTCGGGAATACGCTGACGTATTCCCAGAAGAAGTACCTAGCGAGCTCCCTAAGGATAAGGGAACTCGTCATGAAATTGACCTCGTGCCAGGCACGAAGTATTGTGTCACGCGGCAATGGCCGTTGCCGCGTGATCAAGTAAAAGCGATCAACGAGTTTTTCGAAGCTCGTCCTAAAGCAGGCCAAGTGCGGGAGTCTATCTCACCGCACTCTACCCCCACCTTTTGTGTGAAGAAGTCCACAGGTGGATGGAGAATCGTTCACGCTTAAAAAAAGCTGAACGCAGAGACGGTACCGGCACAGACACCGATACCGCGGAAGTATGTCATCATAGATGGCATGTGCGGGAGCACCATCAGTGCTCTCGATCTAAGAGATGGATTTTATCAAATCCTAATGCGTGATAAGGATATCCCTCTCACGGCGGTAAGAACCCCAAGCGGCATGCTTTGGGAGTGGCTTGTTATGCCGCAGGGGCTTCGAAATGCCCCTGCTACGTTTAACAGATGCGTAACGCATCTATTACGCCCGGTGCGAGAATTCGCACCGAGTTATTTCGATGACGTGTTCATCCATAGTAAGGGTGAACACGATAAAAGCGATGTAGATGTCCATAGGGAGCATCTACGTCGAGTACTAGAGCTTATGCGTAAGCATAAGCTCTATGCAAATCTGAAGAAGTGCACCTTTGGTGCACCTGAGATACCCGTTCTTGGATGTTTTGTGGGCAAGAACGGGGTGCGCTCTGATCCAGAAAAGATCAGGGTGATCGTTGAATGGCCTACGCCAAACAACGTTTAGGAACTTCAAAAGTTCCTTGGGTTGGCAACATATTTGCACAAGTATTCGTGCAACTATGATGGGTTAATACGACCTCTTTCTCAATACTTAAGAAAGATGTCGAATGGCATTGGGTATCCCAATGCCAAGATGCTTTTGATGCAGTCAAGCAAAGCTTGACTGAAGCGCCTGTCTTGGCTATTGCCGATAACGAGCGTCCGTTCCACGTCTTTTGCGACGCGAGCGATTTCGCTATCGGCTGTGCTTTGATGCAACGTTATCACGATGATCGTGACCGCGTAATATGCTATCAATCACGTCAGTTGCGCCCATCTGAGCGCAACTATCCAGTGCATGACAAGGAACTCCTTGCCATGAAGTATGGACTGGCCAAGTTTCGGATCTATCTATTGGGAGATAGACCGTTTGTGGTTTACACGGACCATGCGTCGCTACGCACGGCCGTGAATTCACCACACATTTCTCAAAGAATGGCTCGATGGCTGTCATTCTTTGATGAATACAACTTTACGGTTGAATACAAACCCGGAAAGTTGAACGTGATAGCGGATGCGCTAACACGAAGGCCCGATTACGAGACGAAACCGTCCGTAACCGAAGGTGCCAGTGCAAACGCGATCCGTTGCACTGCTTTGTCGTCGTCAATTATACAACAAGTACGCGAGGCGTACAAAACAGACGAGGAAACACGTCTTTTGATTGATTACTTAAGTAATCAATCAAGTGAGAAGCGCGACGAACTCCCAGAGTTCCTCCGCGCTTGCGTGAATCGATATCGAATGCACGATGGTCTGCTTCTTTACAGAACAGACCAAAAAGATGAAAGTCGCATCGTCGTCCAAACGACGATGATCTCAAACATCAAATTATGTTTGAGTATCATGATGCACCGATTTCGGGACATCAAGGTCGAGAGAAGACATACGCTTCTCTCGCACGTGACTTTTACTGGCGAAACCAGTACAAGTGGGTACGGAAATACGTACGCGCTTGCGAGATTTGCCAGCGCGTTAAGCCTGCGCAGTCTGCTCAGGCTCCGCTGCAATCTCTGCCGGTTCCGACAGAGTGTTGGAAGTCCATTTCAATGGACTTCGTATTCGTTCTTCCACCCGACAATAGTCGGAAGACCGGAATAGTGGTCTTTGTAGACCGTTTCAGTAAGATGGTACATCTTACTGCAGTATCAGCGAACGTAACCGCCGCTCAAACAGCGCGGATATTTGTTGATACGGTATTCCGTTTGCACGGAATGCCGGAAGACATTTTCTCGGATCGAGATTTACAGGACGTTTCTGGCAAGAAACGTTCTCATTGTTGGGAACCCAGTTGAAGATGTCAACTGCGGACCATCCGGAAACGGATGGGCAGACGGAACGGGTTAACCGCGTTCTCGGAGACATGTTGCGATCATACGCACATGCCTTTGAACAGTGGAGTGACTATCTGCCACTCACTGAATTCGCAATTAACAATTCGGTGCATGCTTCAACTAAGCATACACCGTTCTACGTGAATGCCTTAAGGCATCCACGAACCCCAGCTTTACTTGGCGGTACGCCAAATCTAAGTGGGGGAGGGACCCGCTCAAATTTTGAGCGAGTCAATGCGCAAGTTGCAACTGCAACTTGTGAACAAAACGATGGCCCTTCTACTGAAAGTACAGTAGAAGCGGAAGCATCTTCAAATGAAACTGAAGCTGCATATGATGAATATGTGTCTGCAGCAATGGCTGCAGACAATGAGGACAACGCACCTACTGCTGATAAAGCAGTAGATGAATTCGTACTACAGCGCCAACCTGTAATACGCTATATAAAGATGCACCTGCCTCTGCTTTTGATAAGCAGAAGCAGAATGCAGACAAGCAAGGAAGGAAGAACAAAAACTCCTTTCTGAAAGGTGAATTGGTATTATTAAGTACTACCAATTTGCCTATACATGCAATAAAAAACTTCCCTACACGGAAGTTGCTTCCTAAGTACATTGGACCTTTCAAGGTCCAAGAGATTTGGGGGAATGCCTATAACTTAGACATTCCCACAGCAATGCGTCTCCACCCAACATTCTATGTTGGGCGGCTCAAGCCGTATCATTCATTCGTCTTCGTGTTACGACGAGACGCCGAACCACGGAAGATACCGTTCTTCTCCAAGTCTCCCAAGAGAGACTTGTAATCGTCTTCCAGCCGTTGATGAGCAGAGCGGAGAGTCATTACCTCCGCCTTCTACTGCTCAAGATCAGCCTTGTGCCGATCGAGCACTCCCTTATAACGGGAAAGCTCAATGTACAGAAGATCATTTTTCTGCTGAAGGGCAGTGTGCGCCCTGAAGATGTCGCGGACATCTTCGCGAAGAGACCGATATGTCTTCACAGAGTGAGACATATCGCTGCTCAAGGAGGAATAACCCTCCTCGAGCTTGCGGAGCGAAGAACCATGCTCCGCAACAACAACGGCGAGGGAATTCTCAACCTCCGCCGCCCCTGATCGATAATCAGGGGAATAAGCGATACATTCTCGAGCGCTTGATCTCGAAGCGCTCGGTGCCTTCGAAGAAGGGGAAGCGTACCGAGTACTTAGTACGCTGGCTGGGCTACCCCCAAGAGTTCGACTCTTGGGAGCCGATTGAGGTTCTGAGGGACGACACCCCAGACCTTTTAACTGAGTTTGAGAAGAAGTCTCAAACTCATAATGCGAAGTAGCATCAACACTAGGTGTTGATGCATTTTTAGGGCATCGATTAAGCCCTGAATTTCGGCGGGTACGAAAAAACCACCGTACCCCCGCAACTACTCCTCTGACAGACGAGGAGCTCCCTGCGGACACCGCGGGCAAACGAGGTGAGAAGGGACACCACAGTTCAACCCTTCTTTGATGCAAGCAAAATGGATGTATTCCATTTTGCCTGTTCGCGAGTGCTTTACAAAGCGCTCGCGCATTACGTGAACTTTATTCACGTAATCATCTGGGCTTTTGTTGTAGTTGTCAACAAAAGCGTTCCAACTATGAGTCAGGGCGTCTTTATCGTCCCTGTTCCTCCTTGACCCTTTCCGGCTCGAATAATATCGAACCTGGAAAAAGAGGTCAATAAAGTACAGACGTCTACCGTCTGTACTTCGAATCGACGTGACTGGATGTCTTCGCAGTCATCCAGCACGTTTAAATCAAACAACGCATATTGGCTGTCCCGCTTACGGTGACCGCCACTGTTGGGGGCAATAGCCCATCCAGGGGTCCAAAACCCCACTTTGTACGGAACATGTGGTTCCGTACGATGATACGCTTCAGAAGCGGCAAGCGCCGCTTCTGTTCGAGCTCTCTTAGAAGGCGTAGCACCGCCTTCTTCAACACCACCCGCCGGGGTTAAATCACCTCGACGTGGAGAAGTACTTGGTCCAGGTGGGGAGCTGCGTTCCCGTAACCACCTGTGATAATCATTGTCGCTGTCATAGCTGACAGCGACACCAGAGTTATCATCGCTGTTAGGCGATGAGCACCTAGCGAGTTTCGACTCGCTAGATCCTTTCGTGGGGACAGCTGTACCCCCATCACTTTGTTCGGAGTCAGAACTTCCGAACATTGCCCTCTTGGCAACATGCCATTCGGAAGTTGCCATCGTGCGAGATGTTGCATTAGCAACATTTCCCTGTTTCTTGCCAGATGCCGCCTTAGCAGCATCTGTGGTCGAAGAAGGTACGTCTTCCGACCTTTGCGTAGTTGACTTTGCTAATGCAGCGTCACCATTGTCACTCAACACCTTAGCACCTAGTGCTGAGGCGGAGGAAGAAGCTCCTTCAATGTTTTCAGCAGCGCTCCTTAGAGCGCCGCCGCGTGCTTTGACCATCGAGTCGATGGTCAATCAGTTGGTGAATGAGAAATTCCGACCAACAAGTGCCACCTATGATTGGACAAAATAATAACTATTATTGCCCAACCACCTTAAGTGGGGGGGGGGGGTGATGTAATGGGGTGACATTACATAAATGATATTAAAGTTAGAATATCACAGTTAAATTTAAGACGCGCTGTCTGAAATTTAAATAAGAGATTATAAGTTATTATAATATAAGAAGGAAAAGTCGATCGGTATAAATACCGAATCATGAAGGTTAACTAATAGTACAGTTAGTTGAATACTTGATATTATTATATTAGTTAGGTAATTACTATACTATTAGATGCTAACCACCCATTAAATAAACACTCTTAATTTTGTGTTCTAATAGACAAGTAAATATTTATATATTTACTTTTAGTATAGGGTTAGTTGTCATCAACTAATCCTACCCCTTTTGTATTGCGCGCTTCCTCGCACAACACTTTGTAAGCCTGTAACAGGATCAGTCCTGTTACATTGTGCATCTAGCTGGATTAGTGTATTTTGTAAACTGACTGTATATTTAATAAGTAATTAGCCTAAATTAATTAATGTAAACTATATGTAATACTAAGTAGAACTTACTAAATTCGTACCTAGCTGAAATGTATTGTACACCACCTGTGTACCAACACGTGGCAGGCTGCCACGCCTCCACCAAGGGCTCCTGCCCTGATTGGTTAAAATAACCAATAGGTCCAAACCTTTCGGACCGGTCAATACTGACCCAACCGTAGTGTACTTACGTACACAACATAACTAAATGTAACCAAAATGTAACCCTGTTACATCCTCCCCCATCAAGACTATTGCTTACGCAATAAATCAATTATAGTTGTAGAACTCCAACTGCCAGAACTTCTGGCTTACCATGAACACCTTTAGTGGTGCTAAGGATTCTCCTCGAGAAGATGAGGTAGACTATTCCGATTACTCGGAGGTGGATGCCCTTGGGGATATCTCCCCAAAGGCTGACTGTCCCGACAACAACGAACGGCGATGTCGGGAGCTCAATCCATTCCCCATACGTGGGGAAAATGCACTAGCTAGTGCGCCACCCCTGCCAATGTTGGATGATACATCCGGATCGCCGAAGGCGATCAACACCAACGAGTTGGATGCGGATCAAGAAGCCTAAAATGCCGCACAGGCACGAAGGGCTGCGTTACGCGCCCCAAAACGCAGTTCCAGAGAACAGTGCGAGCGCCGCATCTGTCTCCGGCGAACTCCCAACTACTGGGAGTGAAGGGGCTTCTCGCACCCCTTTGGTCGTCGACTCACAGCGGGATTCTCCCGCTCGAAAGCGTCAACGACGCCACGTCAATCCTGCCACAGGGGAGTCTCGGACTCCCACGAACTCTGTGAATGTGGATAACCCTTCCACTTCACCAGATATTGGGTTTGACCCCGATGATGGCGTTTCGCCATCAGACGCTCCACATGATAATGTGGAGTACCCTCCGTATCGAGAATTGGAGGAGGAGGTCGCGCAATTACGACGTGAGATTCGCGAGCGCTGTGATCGACACAGCCATCGCATCCGTGATGTCCAGGAGGGCCTCCGCGATGAGGAGAGTGCGACTGACCTAATCGAGAGGCGGCTTGCCTCTCTCGAATCAACCTTTGCGGAGTTGCGTGGTTGACCTTCGACCCTGTCGGAGTTATTCCGACCTGCCGTTCCTTACGGCTTTTACGGCTATTCGCCTTTTCAACCCCTCCAAGAGGGGACCCGCCTCCAGGTTCTGGTATGGCTTAAGCATACCTACGTAAAAGGTTGGATGCGTACGCATCGCCTTCGGAATATCCAAAGTGTACGCCAAGACCTTTCGGGCTAGCACCTTGAAAGGACCCACAAACCTGGGGCGCAGTTTGTTTCTTAACACATTCGAAACTGCATATGTAGGATGGTTTTGTGGTGGAGCGGCTGATAAAAGTTTTTGACGCTTGATCAGGCGGTACCACGGCGCCCGGACTGCCGACTAACGAAGGGGGTCCTCCGGTTGTCCTTGACTGCTTGTGTTTCTGCTCACCTTGTGTACCCGACGGCTTGGGCGTGGGTCTCTCTTCAGGTGGCGGGGATGTAAACACGACAATTACTTGATGCAAGAGTAGGAAAACTTGTAACACAACGTCCTATGTGCTGATCAGGCGTGATCAGGTACAATCAAGCTTGAATTAGGTGCGATCAGGTCTGATCAGCAGAGATCAGGCTTGATCAGGCGCGAAAAGTCGTTGATCAACAGAGATCCGGCTTGATCAGGCTTGATCAAGCGCCAAAATTCGTTGATCAGCGGTGATCAGGCTTGATCTGGCTTGATCAGGAGCTAAAAGTCGTTGATCAACAGAGATCAGGCTTGATCGGGCACTAAAAGACGCTGATCAGTAGTGATCTGGCTTGATCAGACTGATCAGGCGCTAGATGGCGCTAGTTGCGAGCAAATGAGCGCGGGTTGCAAGTTGGAGAGTGTTGATCAGGTGTTGATCAGCGAAGGGGGTACTTGATCAGGCAGCCGAAGTATTCACTGCCTGATCGCGGAGCCTCTGGAGTCTTAAGCAGCTAAAGGAACACCCAAATATATGTATTCCTAGCCTAGACATTACGAGAGAAGTGAATTTTACTAAATCCACCTAGAGATTCCGTGGGGCGCTTACAGCAGCCGAACTCTAGGGGCCAAACGTGAACCAAACGGGGAAGAGGTGAGAGCACTGATCTATCACGTTCCCGAGACCAAAAAACCTTTACAAGAAGAACCTCTGACACAGCGGGCGGAGTTTCGGGTGAGTTCTCACACTCTTCGCCTACCGGTGGGCCAAAAACGCACTAAGTGCTCCCGCCCGGGACGTAGAGGTATTTATTAGTAAGGGAGGCGCAAAGGTGCCGTACCTGAAGCGATCTTCTCGATCGTACGCAAAAGGAGAACTTTATTATAACTTATAGCCTTAGATCTACCCATTTCCCTAATTTCAGCCAATCCGAACCGTCCATTCCAGCGTCTTCCGTCCACCAGTCGACCTGATTTATTCGTTGTTCTCCGGTACCTGTATGTAATCGTCCCATCTTCCCATGCCCTGTCTATGTCCTGACTATGTGCACCACGGTTTTACACGCAACTGTATACACCGTGGTACACACAATCGTATACGATTACGTACCCAATTTGTGTCCGCAATCGGAACCCTAATTAGGTCCATAATTAGACCCTTAATTAGGCCTAATTTAAGCACGCTTTACCACAGCCGCCCCTGAGCCTCGTCCCAGCCGTACAGCGGTTGGGGCGAGGGTCGCTCATGCCGTTGGATATCGTAGACCATGCTACCGTTGGTCAAGTTGTCCACATCCATCAATCATGACACTATCGACCAAGTAATCATCACCCATCACTCTACCCCTTCTCCCGCCGATCAGGTCCTAATCGGTCAGGCCGTTACCGTTAGTGGTTTGCCCCTCGCGATCCAACGTTCATCCTCCACCAACCTTGGCATATGCGATCAAGCTGTCTCGATCAGGCATTTCTGCATTTCCATCATGCAAGCGATAACGGACGGCACCCCGGCGAACACCGCCAACGCTCCTGCCCTGGGTCGGGACGCAGATGATCAGGCGAACGCCGCCATCAATCATGCTTACAGCTTACAAGAGGACCTCCACGCGCGCGATGAACAGATCTATATGTTATCCGACTCGCTCGCGATGAGAGAAGACACTATCGCGATGCTTCGACGGCAGCTCGCTCGTGCCAACGTGCCGTGGCGGAACGAGATGCCGAGATCAAGCGGGCCGCCTTTAAACAGCTTAAGCCATTGCGTTACTTCGTTGAAACTGCAGTCAACGATCTCAAGACTAAGTTGAAGACCGTCGAAAACGCTGTGGCCAATCAATAAAAAACCATGGTCGATCAACGCGCCCGGATCCGGGATCTGGAGAGCCGTCGTGACCGTGATCGCTATCTGCGATCGGTGCATGAGGATACTATCGCTGATCGAGCGCAAGAGCTGGATCAGCTTCAGCAGCGCATGGCCACGTTACAAAAGGAATACGATCAGGCTGCTTCTAGGAATCAGCGCTTGGTCGAACAGGCGTTCAAACTCACCGCCGAGATTGACAGGCGCAAAAATCAATACTATCGCCTCCGGAAGAAGCGTAAGACCAACCGCATGCAGATGGATGACTATACCGCCATCATGGCACAGACTCAGGAGATATTTGAGCGGGTCAAGGGAGTGTCCGACCTACAGGCCGAGCTAGGTGATCTACACGCCGCGTATTTCCAGCTGGAGGAAGAGCTTTCCACCACGCAATGCCGTTTCGATCAAGTTTCTGCAGAGCGCGACACGCTGCGCGATCAACTGCGACAGACTCAAGACAAAGCCATGCAATTACGCTCGTTTCACTCGGACCTTCAGGCCCAATTGGCTGGTATGTCGTTGTGGATGCAGATCACACCGGCTGCCCGTACCCATCTGGCAAGTTCTAATTAGGCCGCATCACCTGCTAGCCTTCCCGCGGTTTCTCCAGACGACTCGATCAGCCGCGCCGCCCCTTCGCCTAAAAGGCGTATTCAGGTTTCCCGATCTTCCTCTCGGTCAAAGCGTCCACGCCTCCTTTCCCCCATTTTGGAGGCGAAGACGGAGGACGATGATTCTCCAAGTCTTGATCATGACGATGAAGGCGGATTTCCTGACCCGATCGCTTCCATTCCATCTACTCCAACCATTAGCGAGTTCAGGAGCGAGGATTTGCCTGATCAAGGTTCTGCCAGGTCCCTTTTTCCTCGTACGGGTGATTTCAAGTCGTTGATCACGGTACCTGATGATGCCAGTGACGCCGACATCCTGCCGTGGACTCCAGATCAACTCGGTGGGCTCGATCTGCGTAGCGTCACGGCTCAAGTGGTCTTTGACTACTTGACCCGCCCCGCAGGATGGTTGTTCCCTACAGCCGATTCGTGGTTTGATCATTTGATCACCCAGCCGGAGGTGGAGCAGTTATATTCCCAACGCCCCTGGGACATTTTTTGACCATGCTGCCGCCCATTTCTTTTCGCTCAGTCGGCTGGTTCGCCGACTTGGAAACGAAGTACCGGTCGCTACTCGACCATCATGCGCTGGCGATCTGGAAGTCGACGCATTATCTCCCCATCGCGAAAAGCCTTCGCGATGCTGATGACTTCTTCCGGGACTATTATAACGACCTACGTCAACGCAGAAGTCATGCCGGGGCGGCATGGAAGAGGGTTGTGGACTTTATCCTGCGGGGAATGATCGACGGGAAGTGTGATCTCGACATTTTCCTGGACCCGTCGATCACCCATTGTGCTCGAAACCATCCTCTGAAGTTTGCCCCGGCCGACGATGAGGCGTGGTACCCCGGTTTCTTATCGGACCCGCCACCTCGGACCCTATCGGACGCGTTGAGAGAGGTTGGTGACTTTGAACCTTGGCGGGTTAAATATCGTCTTTTCCCCGAAGACCACCCTGGCCGTAAAATTCCTCGCATCCGTCGTAAGTTCTATTGGTCTGATTAGTCGGTTGATCATTTCCTCTTTAATCAATAAACACTTTTGATCATGCCATTTCCCACTGTTGCTTCATCATTTTCAATGCATAACATAAATCGGTATTCCGTCGGCTCATCTGTCGTTTCTACATCACCATATCTCGCAATATCCATCGTAAATACACCAATTCAAGTCATTCGTCATTTTCATCAATTGTAAGTTTCATCAGTCATTTCCTCCGATCGGAGGTTCTTCGATCATAATCCACGATCGGTCCATCGTTCACGCGTTATTTGGACTCTTCATCCACTTGCATTATGCGGTAAAGCGTGCTTAAATTAGGCCTAATTAAGGGCCTAATTAGTGGCCTAATTAGGGGACTAATTAGGGGTCTGATTGCGGGCACAAATTGGGTATGTAATCGTATACGATTGTGTGTACCACGGTGTATAGAGTTGCGTGTACAACCGTGGTGCACATAGTCACCACATAGACAGGGCATGGGAGATGGGACGATTACACACAGGTACTCAACGAACATCGAAGAACGACAGATAAATCAGGTCGACTGGTCGACGGAGGAAGCTGGAATGGGCGGTTCTGATTGGTGGATATTAGGTAATTGGTAGTTCTTAGGTTTTAAGCAATAATAAAGTTCTCCTTTTGCGTACGATCGAGTAGATAGTTTAAGGGACGGCACCTTTGCGCCTCCCTCGTTAAAAAATACCTCTACGTCCCGGGCGGGAGCACTTTGTGCGTTTTTTTGGCCCACCGGTAGGCGTAGAGTGTGAGAACTCACCCGCAACTCCGCCCGCTGTGTCAGCGGTTCTTCTTTCTAAAGGTTTTTGGTCTCGGGAACGTGATTGAGCAGTGCTCTCAACTCTTCCCCGTTTGGTTCACGTTTGGCCCCTAGCGTTTGGCTGCTGTAAGCGCCCCACGGGAACTCTAGGTGGATTTTTAGTGATATTTACCCCCCCC
>CM047581.1:1290156-1301759 GCA_026184515.1 Peronosclerospora sorghi | reverse complement strand
GAAGATGTTGATCAAAGCGCCTGGGTCGGAGAGCGACGAAAGCCGATAAAGTACGCCGCCAACGGAAGACGATCTGGTAAAGACGTTTTACCAAAAGATTTACCGAGAGCACCTGGAAGATTACCTGATGACGAACTCGATCATGAGCCTGCTCGGGGTCACGATCAGCGGGAAGCTGAGTAGACCGGTCAACCAGCCAATCACGAAGGGAAAGGATAAGCTAACGATTGTGCTAAGGCTAATACGCCTGATCAAGCAGGCTGGTCTGATAACAGGCGCCTACGATGCCGAGGAAGTATTTGATCAGGACTCCAAAGATCTGGCAGAGGCCACCCAGCTGTTGTATTCCCTGTTGATACCCATCGTGGGCGAAGCAGACGATAAATATTTCCCCAGTTCACCGCCACAATCCCCGTTGAAGATTGAGGCAAGTCCTTCAATCAACGTAGCGGGACATTCGGGGTCATCGTGCTACGAATCTGCCCCTTCAGAGGGTGACGATCAGGGAATTGAGTCAAGTAGCGCTGGGAGTATGGAGCCCAAGATAACCAGAATGGAAGTTTGCCAAAAGGACAACTCCTAATTGCCGGTTGTCAAGACGGAACCTCAGTCGATCAAGACAGAAAACGATCAAGGGCCACAGTGGCAGATTTTTTTTGACAAAGCCATGAAGAAGTTTTTAGCTGAAGAGAGCATTAAGTGGGCACCTGAAGTCGTTGGCGCCAAAATCCGCCAGCCTAATCAAGGAAGAGCTGCGTCGATCAGGGATGTCGATATGGAGTCCGTACACTCGTTGCGTGGTCAGCAGTCGAAACCAGATAGGTCGACGACGGTAAAAGATGTGGATATGTAATCCGTGTACTCGTTTCACGACCAACGGTCTCAAATTGACTACGTCGACCCTTATGAACCGATCACACTGCCACGGCGAGCCACAGTGGCATCCGCGTATACTGGGACACCTGATCAGCAGCCAATTGCCAGAATTTGGATGTCTGCGATCAGCGATTTGAAAGAATTTTCGGGAAAAGAAGGGGATGAAGATCTAGCGAGGAACTGGATCAGTCGTCTCAAATCAGCATTCATGCGCGATTAAGCTTCTGATCCTGAAAAGTGTCTAATTCTGGGCGATTTACTGAAGGGACCAGCGCGCAACTGGCATCGACAGTTGAGTAGAACCACCCGATCAAGTTGGAAAAGTCTCGTGGATGAATTCGAATTACAATACTGTGGAACTGGTCAATCGGTATCCCGCCAGTATTATTATATGAAGCAGCGATCAGACGAAAGTCCTATCGAATATTTGCACCGACTGAATGTGGCGGGACTGCGAGCTAAGTTACCGATCAGATATGGACCGCCCGAAAGTCTGCGCGAACATGTTCAACATTTTCTGGACACTCTGGCCAATCGCGAACTAGCCGATCAGCTGGCTCTCCTACGCTTGGATCGTGCTTCGGACCTAGAAGAAACGTTGCGGGCATACGCACGCAACAAGTGGTATCAGCCAACAGCGGCAGTAGGCACCAGAAGATTCCGCCCAAAATCCGGCGACGATCGAGCACCGGCCGCGACGCGAAAGCCTAGGGGCGTACGTGCGATCAAGGTAACGTCTGGGAGCGAAGAATCAAGTTCTGATGATAGTGGAAGTGATGGCGATCAGCGCCGCTATATGATTGCCACTATGCGGGATCAACCAGGGGCGCACGATCAACCTGGTGAGTCCCGATCGGGTAAACGGAGCGACTCCAACACAGTCGATCAAGGGGCGATAAAAAAGTGCAGTCATTGTGGATCGATCAGACACGACAACTTACGTTGCTGGAAGCGCCTGACTTGCCTGAAGTGTGGCAAGAAAGGACACCCCACCGATCAATGCCTGTACGTCTGCGAGCATGCGGCGAGATTCACGATGCGGGGAAGTGCCCTATGGAAGAATTTTACAACCGCATCCGCCAGTGGTATAACCCTACCAAGCATGCAGGACTGTTGCCCAAGGAAGCCGAAGATTTGTTAAGCTAGGACGCTCGCCAGGTTGGAATCTGGTACGAGACGAGCGTTCTAGTTTGTGTATTTTTGCATTTGTGGATAAGAAGAAGGCTGATCGAGTAGCAACAAGAGATAAGGAAAAACGCGATCAGCTTGATTTACCACGTTTGGCTAGTTTCCATGTTGATGAGTTTTCTCGATCACCTTTGATCATGGAAGTCGAATTACTTCCAGGCGAATCACGTGGATATTGGAAATATCACTCGCCAAAGAAATGGTTCAAGCAAGCCAAGGCGAGTGGAAAAATCAATTACGAGCGAGCTATGATATTATTTGATTCTGGTGCCGAAGTGTCGATCATCGACTCAACCTTTGCTCGTAAGGTGGGTTGTTGGATTGACACGAGTCAAACACAAGAATGCGTCGGCATTGGAGAAAGTGCATACCAAACAGAAGGACGTGCAAAAATCAAGATCACGCTAGGGGGCTCATCGGTTTATTATTTCCAGGCATGGGTGGGCAAAATTGTTGGTCAAGATGCCATATTGGGTATGGATTTCATGATACCAGGTGGTGTTCGATTAGATATCGCTCATGGCGCACTAAGTTTGCCTGACGAAGTGATCATCCCACTGGAGGGACGTCGACAGTTGTATGGGTCGAGCGATAAATTTATGAAGTTCGATCAGTATGAACACATCCCAGTAGGTCGATCAGCCGAAGTACGAATTTACGATCAGCGATCTCGCAAGTTGTGGATTACTCGTGGAAGAGATTGGGTCCCCACTATCAGTAGGGGCGCGGGCAATTTGAGGTATTTACGTGTTACGAACATCGTCGATCACCCCATCAATTTTCAAGAAGAGACTATTTTAGGTATTTGGATGAACAAAGATGATGTGCCCCGCCGCCCCGGATTTGTTTCGATCGGGTCCAACCGTTACAAAGAGTGGCAAAATCTGGCATATCAAGCCTCCACCGATCTAGTATCTGACGATCAAGAAAGTGTCGATCAGGGTCCATTAGTCGAGAAGAAGGAGTATCCAACTCCTCGAAGTATCTTAGTACGTCCCACGGACACGATCGTCGCATCTGTAGCGTTGGTAACCGAAGGGGCGCAAAAGGTGCAAGGGGTGCAAGAGCGGTGCGATCAGGGGCCGGAAGTGAAAGGTCCGACCCTCAATCATGGAGTTGAACAGCCCGTTTCAAGCGATACACCTACTCAAGATGCGTGTAATCACCCTGTCTCAGTTAGACCCAGCGAAATCGACGTGACACCTATTGACGATCAGGTTTGTTATCACGAAGGTGGAGATTTGTATGTGGAAGAATTGGAGAAGCAGCTTGCTACGTTACCCGAAGTGTCTGCAAGCACCGAAGAAGTAACCAAAGACGATTTGCTAGTCGGAGATCCCACAGTCAACACAGTGGAGGAGATAGATCAACTTCGCGAACTAATTTGGGCGAAAAAACATCTGTTGATAGGGAAGGGAAACGCGCTACCCCCCGCTGCACGAGGAGTTGTTTGTGATATCGATGTGGGTAATGCGCGCCCGATCGCCCAAAAGTGCCGGAAAGTGGCCCCACAGTTTCGCGAGAAGTTGTCGGCCCTGATCAAGGGGTTGCTAGCAACTAAGATCATTCAGCCGTCAACGTCACCCTGGGCATCGCCTATAGTGATCATCGTGAAAAAGAATGGGGTCGATATACGTCTATGCATTGATTATCGCGCGGCGAATCAAATCACGCGTTTGATGGTGTACCCAATGCCTATGATCGCCGATCTACTCGAATACTTGGATAAAGCGTTGTGGTTTTGCTCTTTGGATATGGCGAGCGGTTTCTGGGTCGTGTCTATGACCGATCAAGCACGTCAAATTTCGGCGTTTGTCACTCCATTTGGATTGTTTGAGTGGAATAGGATGCCCTTTGGCCTCAAGAATGCTCCGCAAATTTATCAGCGGTTGATCGACAATGCACTATATGGATATCTTAGGGTCAAAGACGGTGCAGATGAATCAGCTGATGCATTTACAGCAGTAGAACCCGACCAAACGCCGGGCCCGTCTGTGCTGCAACGGCGATCATATATCGATGATATATTAACCCCTGCACCTACTTGGTCCACCCTATGCGATAAGGTGCGGCACTTGCTGGAAAAGTGCGATCAATGGAATTTGTCGATCAGCGTGGCTAAATCGTACTGGGGGCGAAGCGAAGTGCCCTATTTAGGACATCACGTCTCTTGCCGCGGGTTAGAAACAAATCCAAAGAACCTGGACGATCTGATCAATTTGCCTTTCCCTGGCACCTTACGTGCTATGCAATCGTTCTTGGGAAGCCTAAATTACTATCGTCGATTTATTGAAGATTTCGCAATCGATGCCGCCGTGCTTTACGAATTGAGGGAGATAGATTATCAAGAGTTGAAGAAACGATCACATAGTGAGGCGGAATCAAATCACGAGGATGATCGACTAATTAGAGCAAAAGTGGCATTCAGCATGCTGAAGGCGAAGATTGCATCAGCTCCAACCCTGCGACACTTTGACCAGGACAAGACGCCGGTGATCGTGGTTTACGCTAGCAAATGGGCAGTATCTGCCGCTCTAGTACAAGAATACGATCAAGTGTATCATCCCGTCGCATTCGCTAGCCGAACGTTGAAAAGCGGTGAGCTGAACTACAGCCCCGTCGAAAAGGAAGTTCTGGCGCTTTTACGAATTTTGGATGTTTATTTCACGATGCAGGTCGGAAAGACGATCACCGTTTTATCACGTCTATCTACATTGAAGTGGTTACTAACATCCAATGGGTTGGACGGACGATTAGGTAGATGGGCTGCGATCCTATCAAAGTGGGACCTCGAGATCAAGAAATGTGTGCATGGAGAAGAGGAGGTGCTGGGGGAGTTAGCCGCAAGCATCACCCCTCGCAACGAAATTGATGAAGCGTTGATCGCGATCGCACCGAAAAAGCAACCGCGGCAGATGATCGAAGTACCACCTCCCACGGTTAAAAAAAGGTGAAGAACTTTACGTGATCAGTTTTGATGGATCGGCATGTGTCAAGCGACGGGTTGGTGAATTTGGTGCCCTTGTTTGGAAGTTACCGGAATGGAAGATTATGATCGAGATCGCCTATCATGCACCGGATATCACGGTGAATGAAGCAGAATACCACGGGTTGCTTTTAAGTCTGGATTTGTTGGCACGATATCCCAAAGGAAGGGTGATCGTGTGTGGGGACTCTAATTTGGTGATCCGGCAAATGCGAGGAGAAATGGAATGCAAAGCTCCGCGATTGCAAGTGCTACAACAGCGCGCATTTAACCTCCTACGCGAGTGGAGTGATCACGATTTGGTACATGTCAAGAGAGAGTGGAATAGGAGTGCAGATCACATTACCACCATGGCTATGCAGGGTGGAACAAGATTTGAGATCGAAGATGAGAAACAGCTGGAAGGATTAGTTGATCTCAACCGTCTACCCGAAGTAATCACATGGAACGAAGATCAATCTGCCCCACAAGTGCTAGTGACGACCCGATCACGTAACCACCGGCAACCACGACCGTCAACATGGACCGATGTACCAGTAGCCGGAATAAGAATGGAACGGGTGAAAAAGGCGCAGGATGAAGAGAAATGGATCCACGATTTGCGGTGTTATCTGTACGGTGACGTTATCCAATTGAGCGCAGACGAGGTGAAGGAGTGTGCGAAAATTGCCGACAACTATGATGTTGACGAACAAGGATTACTGATTTACTGTGGAAATGCGGCTAAAAGGAAAACCGGGGATGATCAGGATGATCAAGATGATCGCCGATCGTCAATTAAGCTGGTATTACCCGAAACCTTGCGCACCGATGTCCTCCACCACTATCATGTGAGCTTGGAAGGAGGACACCAGGGTATAGGCCGCACCTATCAACGGATCAGACGGTAGTTCCATTGGCGGGGTCTATTCCGCAGCGTGCAAAGATTGTTGGACAATGTGTGGATTGCGAAACGGGGAAGGGCCAGCCCACGATCAAGGGCATGTCGCCGGGGAATATCGAGTCCACGTACCCGTTCCAAGTGATTGCCATGGATCACATACCGTCATTGCCTCGATCAACCGATGAGCATACGGAACTGCTGATTTGGGTTGATCTGTTCACGGGTATGGTGATCACGAAAGCTGGATCATCTCGCATAGCGTAGAAAGTCGCGGAAAATTACGAAGAGTGCGTGTTCCGACGATTTGGTGCAAGTGAGGTGATCAGGCACGACCGTGAGCCTGGCTTTATGTCGGAAGTATTTCGTGCGTTTAACAAGATCGTGGGACAACGGCAGGGTGCCACTATGGCGTATCGTCCGCAGGCAAATTGCAAGGCAGAAAGAACGGTGCAGACGATTACGAGGGCCATCAAGATGTATGTGTCAGATGTCGGCCAGAAGGATTGGAGTGCATACGCAGAGAGACTGGTTTTTGCGTTGAATTTAACCCCTGATCGCATTCGTGGAGAAACTCCCTTTTACTTGGCGTATGGGTGGGATCCACGATCATCGCTGGAATCGACATTGCAATTAGGTGGAATTCGACGCAAGGACCGTTATGCTCGCCGATGGAGGTACAAGTTGCAGAAAGATTATCGCCTCGCTCGTGATCAGGTGAACGTTCGATTACACCAAGCGATGGCTGATCGAGCTGAAAAGCACAACGATCAGGTGACGCCACATAAGATCGAGGCTGGATTAAGGGTCTGGCTATACCTTGATCGCGTTAAAGAAGGGTATGCAAAGAAACTGGCGCACATGTGGCATGGACCCTTCAGGGTCGATGAGGTGATCGGTGATCATGCAGCAAGATTGGTTACAGCTGGCACGGACTATCGCATGTTCCCCGTGGTGCACCTATCCAAGTTAAAATTGGTTAAGGAGTTTCCAGATCGCCCTACCGCAGTGTTAACAGCTGGGATTGAAGAGCGGTTCGACTTTGACGAAGCTTTGCTACCCGAGGACAGCTGGGAAAGGACGCTAGATCCAGACGAATTTGAAGTTGATCGCGTCACTGATGTTCGATCTGGTCGAAAGACTAGATATGGAAGGACGTTGCGTGAGTATAAAGTCTACTGGAAGGGTCATACCGAGCCGTCATGGGTAGACGAGGCGGACTTGAACTGTGATGCCCTGATCAAGGACTTTGAGAGAAGGTTGATCAACCGACATCGGTTTGATGTAATGCAAGTGGATGAAGAGTCCCACTAATGTGTGATCAGCTGATTGATCAGGGAAATCGTGATCGACGAAGCTCCCAATGGCTGACGAAGTGATGATTGACTGGAAATGGTGTTATAACAATGTATGTTGCGAGGTATGGTGATTGGATACGGCAGATGAGCCAACGGACTACCAATTTATATTATGCATTTAAGGACAAAGGACAACAGTGAAATGACATGATCGAAAGAATGTATTGATTGAAGAAAGGTGATCGACCGACTATTCGGACCCATAGACTTACGGCGAAGGCGAGGAATCTTACGACCAGGGTGATTTTCGGGGCAGGAACGATATTGAACCCGCCAAGGTTCAAGGTCGTCGACATCTGCCAGCGCTTCTTGTAGGCTCTGAGGTGGCGGGTACGATAGAAACCCAGGGTACCACACTCCATCATCGGCCGGGGCAAACTTCAGCGGGCGATTGCGGGCACAATGGGTGATCGAAGGGTCCAAGAAGATGTCTAGATCACATCTCCCGTCGATAATACCCCGCAAGATGAGCTCCACGACACGTTTCCAGGTCGCCCCAGCTCGGCTTCTGCGTTGGCGACGTTGGATGTAATAATCGCGGAAGAAGTCATCAATATCACGAAGATTCTTCACGATAGGGAGATAGTGGGTTGATTCCCAAATCGCCAATGCGTGATGATCGAGGAACGTGAAATACTTGGTCTCCAGGTCAGCGAACCAGCCAGCCGAGCGAAAAGAAAGAGGCGGCAACATGGTCGAAAAAATATTCCAGGGGCGCTGGGAGTATAAATGTTCTATCTCTGCCTGGGTGATCAAATGACCGGACCACGCACTAGTAGGAGGGGCCAACGCAGCAGGCGGGAACAACCATCCAGCAGGGCGGGTCAAGTAGTCGAAAACCACTTGGGCCGTGACGTTGTGTAAATTGTACATGCCGAGCTGATCCGGAGTCCAAGGCAGGATATCGGCGTCAGTGGTACCGTCAGGAATCGCGATCAAGGTCCGGAAGTCACCCGTGCGAGGAAAAAGGGACCCGGTCGGGTCGTGATCAGGCTGGCTCTCGCTCCCGAACTCGCTAATGGTTGGAGTAGACGGGATGGAGGCTATCGGGCTAGTGTACTCATCTTCAACGTCTTGATCACAAGTAATGGGATCATCACCCGCAGTCTTCGCCTCCGAAGCGGAAGAGAGAAGGCGTGGCCGCTTAGTCGGAGAAGAAGATCGGGAACGCCGAATACGCTTTCCGGACGATGGAGTGGTACTGCCTACCGAGTTGGTCGTCGAAGCAGCGGAGGGACTAGCAGGCAATGGTACCTGATCAGGGCTGGCCAGAAGCTGCAGAGATATATCCGTCAGTGCGGACTGAATATTCGATTGATGAGAGCGCCACCACGCAACCTCGCCTTGGGCCTGTCGTAGCCGATCACGCAATGTGTCCCGGTCCTCTGAAACCTGATCGAGGTGACGTCGAGCGGTAGTGAGCTCCGCTTCAACCCGATCCGATATCTCCTGTGCTTGGGCCATAATGGCAGTGTAATCGTCCATCGACGCGCGAGTAGACTCGTTCTCTTTGTGGAGACGATCGCATTGATCCTTGTACTTGTCCACCTCGATAGTGAGACTTACCGCCCGTTGGACCAAGCGCACATTGCGGGAAATAACCTGATCGCGCTCGTGCTGCAACGTGGATACACGCTGTTCAAGTTGCTCCAATTCCTTTGTTTGGTATGCAATTGTGTCGTCAAGCGTTGATCGCAGGTAGCGTTCACGGTCGTTGCGACACTCCAGCTCCCGGATCTGGACACCCTGATCGTATATGGTCCGCTCTTGATCGGCGATAGTACTTTTGGCGTCTTTCAACTGGGTTTCGAGCTTCTTGACCGCAGCGTTGATAAAACCGCGCAGCGGCTCCAGTTCTTTAAGGCCTCCCTCGATTACCTTCTTCCGGTCCGCCGCGTCACGTTGGGTACGAGTGAGCCGCCGACGAAGCATCGCAACCGTGTCTTCACTCATGTCGATTGAGCCAGACAACAAGGCGACCTGCTCGTTGCTGGAATGGAGAGCCGCCTGCAGATCGCAGGCCTGCTTGATCGCGGCGATCGCCTGATCAGCTGCGGCCTTATCCAAGTCAGGAAAGTTGGTGATGTGGGGTGACAAGCTGTCCGTTGAAGATGGCATAGCAGACTGGGAATGTCTGATCGAGACAGCCTGATCGCAGTCGTCACGGTTGGCCTCAGTCGAGTGTTAGATCGCAGTGGACAGCCAACGGTAACCGCCTGATGGAACAGGGCTTGATTGAGGGGAGACGGGGCAGATGATGGGTGATGATCGACAGTTGATGGTGACCTGATCGATGTGCAACGACAAATTCTCCAACGGCAGTATGATTCCCAGAATCAACGGCATGATCGACCCTCGCCCCAACCGCTGTACGGCTGGGACGAGACTCAGGGGCGGTTGTCGTAAAGCGGACTTTTTAATTAGGCAAAAATAGGGCCTAATGTTGGACATTTTATTAGGCCCATAGGGGGCCTAATATTATGACTAATATTAGGACCTAAATTAGGGGCCTGATAGTGGACGAGATAGTGGATACAGTAGTACATAAGTAGGTACCGCCATGTGTACCACGGTGGGTATAGTAGTACGTACCACCGTGGTGTACATAGACAGGATATAGAAGGGACACGGAAGATGTGCGGATTACCTACAGGTACGCGGCGAACACCAGCGAACAAACAAGGAACAAGCGGAAAATCAGGTCGACTGATGGACGGAAGGCGTTTCGAATGGACGATGCGGATTGGTTGAAAGTAGGAACAGGGTAGATCTAAGGGTTTAATTGATGATAAAGTTCTCCTTTTGCGTACGATTGAGCAGATCGTTTTAGGGACGGCACCTTTGCGCCTCCCTCACTAGTATATACCTCTACGTCCCGGGCGGGAGCACTTAGTACATTTTTGGACCACCGGCAGACGTAGAGTGTTGGGAACTCACTCCACAACTCCGCCTGCAGTGTCTGCGGTTCTTCGTGTAAAGGTTTTTGGTTTTGGGAACGTGATCGAGCAGTGCTCTCACCTCTTCCCCGTGAAATTAACGTTTGGCCCCTAGAGTTCGGCTGCTTTAAGCGCCCCACGGGAACTCTAGGTGGATTTTAATATAAATACCTATTCCTCGTATAGTCTAGGCTAGGAGCGCATTGATTTGGGCGTTCCTTGGCTGTTTGACGGCTTAGAGGCTCCGCGATCAGGCAGTGAAGACTTCCGCTGCCTGATCAAGTACCCCCCCCCCCTACCGACCAACACCTGATCGACACTTTTTGCAAATCGTGATCGCTGATCGCAAATCGCGCCAACTGCCACTTGAAAGACTTCCGGTGCTTGATCAAGTCTGATCAAGGTATATTACGACTGGGCAGCAGCTTTTAGCCCCTGATCGAGCCTTTCAGTACCTGATCGCACTTGCGATCAAGACACCTGATCGCATCTGCGATCAAGACAGAATATTGTTGATCGACGGTTATTAACGTCATCCAAAGCCTGGTCGCGCCTGATCACGACCGATTGGCTTCGTTTCAGCGCCTGATCGCATCGGACTGCCGCCTGATCGAACTTGCGATCAAGACGGAATACCGCTGATCGTCGGTTATTAGCATCAGCCCAAACTTGATCAAGCCTGATCACGGTTAATTGACGTGGTTTAAGCACCTGATCGCACGTGATCAAGCCTGATCACATCGGTTGTATCGTCACAAGTTAGTTAATTCAATCTTGCACCAAGAATTCGCTGTGCGCTGTCCCCGCCACCTGAGGAGCGACCCACGCCTAGCCGTCGGGTACACAAGGTGAGCAAGAACACAAGCAGTCGAAGACATCCGGAGGACCCCCTTCGTTAGTCGGCAGTCTGGGCGCCGTGGTACCGCCTGATAAAGTCTCAAAAAATTCGATCAGCCGCTCCACCACAATGGTGCGCGTGACCTGATCTTAGGGCGACGCGGGATATCACCGCGATTCTACGCAAGATAGCGCGGATGTGAAAGTGAAAACGGAAGCTGAAGCAGAGTTGAAAATCAAGGTGGAAAAGGCGGAGGTGGTTGTGACGACGGAAGGCAGTTCGCCGTCGTCATGCCTGAAGAAGAAAGGAAATGCCTATCATCAGGATCTGGGGAGGAATCCAGATGACGTAAAGGAGGAGAAGCCTCAACCACCCCCCGAGGATCCTTCGGGAGCCCATGCGGATCATAACGCAAGTTATGATCCGCCAAATATACGTGTATATAATGATCCAGATTGGGATCCGATGGAGAAGTATTACAAGACCGACCAACCGAAGATGTTGATCAAAGCGCCTGGGTCGGAGAGCGACGAAAGCCGAT
>CM047581.1:1274742-1286373 GCA_026184515.1 Peronosclerospora sorghi | reverse complement strand
TTTGGTAAAACGTCTTTACCAGATCGGCTTCCGTTGGCGGCGTACTTTATCGGCTTTCGTCGCTCTCCGACCCAGGCGCCTTCATCAAGACCTTCGGTCGGTCGGTCTTGTAATACTTCACCACCGGATCCCAATCCGGATCATTATACACACATATATTCGGCGGATCATAACGCAAGTTATGATCCGCATGGGCTCCCGAAGGAGCCTCGGGAGGTGGTTGAGACTTTTCCTCCTTTATCTCATCAAGATTCCTCCCCAGGTCCTGATGATCATCATATCCTTTCTTCTTCAGGCATGACGACGGCGAACTGCCTTCCATCGTCACAACCACCTCCTCCTTTTCCACCTTTATTTTCACTTCTGCTTCCTCTTCCGTTTTCACTTCCGCATCAGCGACATCTTGCGTAGAATCGCGGTGATATCCCGCGTCGCCCAAAGATCCGGGCACGCGCACCATTGTGGTGGAGCGGCTGATCAAAGTTTTTGACGCTTGATAAGGCGGTACCACGGCACCGGGACTGCCAACTAACGAAGGGGGTCCTCCGGTTGTCCTTGACTGCTTGTGTTTCTGCTCACCTTGTGTACCCGACGGCTTGGGCGGGGGTCGCTCTCCAGGTGGCGGGGATGTAAACACGACTATTCCTTGATGCAAGAGTAGTAAAACTTGTAACGCAACGTCCTATGTGCTGATCAGGAGTGATCAGGTACAATCAAGCTTGAATCAGTTGCTATCAGGTCTGATCAGCAGTGATCAGGCTTGGGCAGGCGCTAAAAGTCGTTGATCAGCTGTGATCAGACTTGATCAGGCTTGATCAGGTACTGAAAGACGTTGATCAGCTGTGATCAGACTTGATCAGGCTTGATCAGGTGCTAAAAGACGTTGATCAGCTGTGATCAGACTTGATCAAACTTGATCAGGTGGTAAAAGACGTTGATCCGCTGTTATCAGACTTAATCAGGCTTTATCAGGCGCTAAAAGTAGTTGATCAGCTGTGATCAGACTTGATCAGGCTTGATCACGTGCTAAAAGTCGCTGATCATCTTGTTGGCGCGAGCTGCGAGCAGATGAACGCGGATCGCTAGTTGTAGAGTTTCGATCAGGTATTAATCGGCGAAGGGGGAACTTTATCAGGCACCGGAAGTCTTCACTGCTTGATCGCGGAGCCTCTGGAGTCTTAAGCAGCTAAAGGAACAACCAAATATATGTATTCCTAGCCTATACCTACGAGGGGGGGGTAAATCTCACTAAAATCCACCTAGAGTTCTCGTGGGGCGCTTATAGCAGCCAAACGCTAGGGGACAAACGTGAACCAAACGAGGAAGAGTTGAGAGCACTGCTCAATAACGTTCCCGAGACCAAAAACCCTTAGAAAGAAGAACCGCTGACACAGCGGGCGGAGTTGCGGGTGAGTTCTCACACTCTACGCCTACCGGTGGGCCAAAAAACGCACAAAGTGCTCCCGCCCGGGACGTAGAGGTATTTTTTAACGAGGGAGGCGCAAAGGTGCCGTCCCTTAAACGATCTACTTGATCGTACGCAAAAGGAGAACTTTATTATTGCTTAAAACCTAAGAACTACCAATTACCTAATATCCACCAATCAGAACCGCCCATTCCAGCGTCCTCCGTCGACCAGACGACCTGATTTATCTGTCGTTCTTCGATGTTCGTTGAGTACCTGTGTGTAATCGTCCCATCTCCCATGCCCTGTCTATGTCCTGACTATGTGCACCACGGCTGTACATGCAACTGTATACACCGTGGTACACACAATCGTATACGATTACGTACCCAATTTGTGCCCGCAATCAGACCCCTAATTAGGTCCATAATTAGGCCCTTAATTAGGCCTAATTTAAGCACGCTTTACCACAGCCGCCCCTGAGCCTCGTCCCAGCCGTACAGCGGTTGGGGAGAGGGTCGATCATGCCGTTGGATGTCGTAGATCATGCTACCGTTGGTCGAGTTGTCCACATCCATCAATCATGCCATCATCGACCACATAAACATCACCCATCACTCTGCCCCTTCTCCCGCCGATCAGGGTTCAATATGTCAGTATCATTAGTGGTATGCCCCTCGCGATCCAACGTTCATCCTCCACCAACCGTGGCATCTACGATCAAGCTGTCTCGATCAGGCATTTCTGCATTTCCATCATTCAAGCGATAACGAACGGCACTCGGCGAAACACCGCCAACGCTCCTGCCCTGGGTCGGGCCGCAGCTGATCAGGCGATCGCCGCCATCAATCATGCTTACAGCTTACAAGAGGACCTCCACGCGCGCGATGAACAGATCGCTATGTTATCCGACTCGCTCGCGATGAGCGAAGACACTATCGCCGATGCTTCGACGGCAGCTCGCTTGTGCCAACGTGCCGTGGCGGAACGAGATGCCGAGATCAAGCGGGCCGCCTTTAAACAGCTTAAGCCATTGCGTTACTTCGTTGAAACTGCAGTCAACGATCTCCAGACTAAGTTGAAGACCGTCGAAAACGCTGTGGCCAATCAATAAAAAACCATGGTCGATCAACGCGCCCGGATCCGGGATCTGGAGAGCCGTCGTGACCGTGATCGCTATCTGAGATCGGTGCATGAGGATACTATCGCTGATCCAGCGCAAGAGCTGGATCAGCTTCAGCAGCGCATGGCCACGTTACAAAAGGAATACGATCAGGCTGCTTCTAGGAATCAGCGCTTGGTCGAACAGGCGTTCAAGCTCACCGCCGATATTGATAGGCGCAAATACCAATACAATCGTCTCCGGAAGAAGAATAAGTCCAATCGCATGAAGATGGATGAATATACCGCCATCATAGTCCAGACTCAGGATATATATGAGCAGGTCGAGGGAGTGTCTGACATCCAAGCTGAGCTGGGTGATCTACACGCCGCATATTCCCAGCTATAGAAAGAGCTTTCCACCTTCAATGCCGCTTCGATCAAGTTTCCGTAGAACGCGACACGCTACGCAATCAACTGCAACAGGCTCAAGACGAAGTCATGCAACTGCGCTCGTTTCACTCGGAACTTCAGTCCCAGTTGGCTGGTATGTCGTTGCGGATGAAGATCACACCGGCTGCCCGTACCCCTCCGGCATGTTCTGATCAGGCCACATTGCCGGCTGGCCTTCCCACTACTTCTCCAGACGGCTCAATCAGCAGCGCTGCTCCTTCGTCTAAAAGACGCATACAGCGTTCCCGATCTTCCTCTCGGTCGAAGCGGCCTCCCCCTATTTCGGAGGCGAAGACGGAAGACGATGATCCCCCAAGTCCTGATCAGGACGATGAAGGGGGATACCCTGACCCGATCGCTTCCATTCCCTCTACTCCAACAATTAGCGAGTTCGGGAGCGAGGATTTACCTGATCAAGGCTCGGCCGGGTCTCTTTCTCCTCGTACGGGTGATTTCAAGACGTTGATAGCGGTGCCTGATGGTGGCAATGATGCCGACATCCTGCCGTGGACTCCAAATCAACTCAATGGGTTTGATCTGCGCAGCGTCACGGCTCAAGTGGTCTTTGACTATTTGACCCGCCTTGCAGGATGGTTGTTCCCGGCCGCCGTGCACGCCCCTCCGGCTGATTCGTGGTTCAGTCATTTGATTACCCAGCCGGAAATGGAGCTGTTATACTCCCAATTCCCTAGGGGCGTTTTCACGACAATGCTGCCGCCCATTTCTTTCCACTCAGTCGGCTGGTTCGCCGACTTTGAGACGAAGTACAGGTCGTTTCGCGACCATCACGCGCTGGCGATCTGGGATTCGACGCATTACCTCCCCATAGCGAAAGGCCTTCGCGAGACTAATGACTTCTTTTGGGACTATTACAATGATCGGCTCCAACGCAGAGGTCGTGCCGGGGCGACATGGAATAGGGTTGTGGACTTTGTCTTTGTCCTGCGGGGAATGATCGACAGGGGGTGTGATCTCGACATTTTCCTGGACCCGTCGATCACCCATTGTGCTCGAAACCGTCCTTTGAAGTATGCCCCGCCGACGATGGGGCGTGGTACCCCGGGTTCCTATCGGACGCGCCGCCTCGGACCCTATTGGACGCGTTGAGGGAGGTTGATGACTTTGAACCTTGGCGGGTTTAATATCGCCTTTCCCCCGAAAGCCATCCTGGTAGTAAAATTCCTCGTATTCGTCGCAAGTTCTATGGGTCTGATTAGTCGGTTGGTCATTTCTTCTTTAATCAATAAACATTCTTGATCATGCCAATTCCCACTGTTGCTTCATTATTTTTCAATGCATAATAAAAATCGATATTTCGTCGGCTCATCTGCCGTACTCCATCACCATACCTCGCAATATCCATCGTAAACATACAACTTCAAGTCATTCATCATTTTTTCATCAATTGTGAGTTTCATCAAACATTTTTCTTCAATCGGAGGTTCTTCGATCGTAATCTCATGATCAGTCCGCCGATCCCGCATTAGTTGGACTCTTCTTCCACTTGCATTACGCCAACCGATGTCTGTTGACCATCTTTCTTTTGAAGTCCTTGATTAGAGCATCAAAGTTCAGATCTTCTTCGTCTACCCACGACGGCTCAGCATAACCTTTCCAGTAGATTTTATATTCGCGTAACATTCTTCCATACCTAGTCTTTCGACCAGATCGGACATCGGTAATACGATCAACTTCAAATTCATCTGGACCCAGCGTCCTTTCCCAGCTGTCTTCAGGTAGAAAAGCTTCATCGAAGTCGAAACGATCTGCCACCCCAACCGCTAACGCAGTAGTAGGACGATATGTAAATTCCTTGACCAATTTCAACTTGGACAGGTGAACCACTGGGAACATACGATAGTCGGTGCCGGATGTTACCAGTCTCACCGCATGGTTACCGATCACCTCATCGACTCTGAAGGGTCCATGCCACATATGCTCCAGTTTCTTCGCGAACCCTTCTTTCACCCGATCGATATACAACCATACCCTTGAGCCAGCCTCGTTTTTGTGCGGTGTCACTCGATCGTTGTGTTTTTCAGCTCGATCGGCCATCGCTTGATGCAATCGAGTGCTCACTTGGTCGCGGAAGTATCTGTAGTCTTTCTGCAACTTATATCCCCACCGACGAGCATCTCGGTATTTACGCCGAGTTCCACCCAGTTGTAATGTTGATTCCGACGACGATCGCGGATCCCACCCATACGCCAAATAAAATGGTGTCTCTCCGCGAATGCGATCAGGGGTCGAGTTCAGCGAGAATACCAGACGCTCTGAATACAAGCTCCAATATTTCTGGCCGACATCTGATACATACATCTTGATTGCCCGTGTAATCGTCTGCACCGTCCTTTCCGCCTTGCCGTTCGCCTGTGGACGGTATGCCATAGTGGCACTCTGACGTTGTCCCACGATTTGTTGAACTCACGAAATACTTCCGACATAAAACTCGGTTCCCGATCATTCCGGATCACCTCACTAGCCCAAATCGTCGAAATACACATTCTTCATAATTTTCGGCGACTTTCTGCGCTGTGCGGGACGATCAAGCTTTCTCGATCACCATACCCGTGAACAAATCAGTCCAAATCAGCAGTTCCGTATGTCCATCAGTCGATCGGGGCCGTGACGGGATATGATCCATGGATATCACTTGGAATGGGTACGTAGCCTCAATATTCCCGGCGACATGCCCTTGATCGTAGGCTGGACCTTCCCCGTCTCGCAATCTAGCCATTGTCCAACAAACCTTTGTACACTTTGGAATAGACCACGCCAATGGAAGTATCGTCTGATCCGCTGATATGTACGCCCTATGCCTTGGTGTCCTCCTTCCAAGCTCACATGATAATGGTGGAGGACATCTGCATGTAGGGTATCGGGTAAGACCAGCTTAATCGAAGAGTGTCGATCGTCTTGATCATCTTTGTCATCGCTGGCTTTTCCTTTAGCCATATTCCCACAGTACATCAGTAATACTTGTTCGTCGACATCGTAGTTATCGGCAATTTTTGCGCAATCCTTTACCTCGTCTGCGCTCAATTGTGAGACGTCACCATACAGATAACTTCGCAAATAATGAATCATTTCTCTTCGTCCTGCGCCTTTTTCACCCGTTCCGCCCTTATCCCGGCTATTATATATCGGGCCACGTTGACGGTCGCGGCTGACGGAGGTTACGTGATCGTGTCGTCACTAGCACTTTTGGGGCAGTGGGATCTTCATTCCACGTGATCACTTCCGACATCTGTTGAGATCGGCCATTTCCTCCATCTGTTTCTCGTCATCAATCTCAAATCTTGTTCCACCCTGCATGGCCATAGTGGTGATAGATCTGAACTCTTATTCCACTCTCTTTTAACATGCACCAGATCATGATCGGTTCACTCGCGAAGGAGGCTAAACGCACGCTGTTGCAACACTTGCAATTGCGTAGCTTTACACTCTATTTCACCGCGCATTTGCCGGATTACCAAATTCGAATCTCCACACACGATCATCCTTCTTTTGAGATATCGCAACAGTAGGTCCAAACTTAAAAGCAATCCATGGTATTCCGCTTCGTTCACCGTGATATCAGGTGCATGATCGGCTACCGCGGTCATAATCTCCCACTCCGGTAATTTCCAAACGATAGCGCCGAACGCACCTACACGTCGCTTGACACTTGCAGATCCATCGAAACTAATCACGAAGAGTTCTTCGCCTTTCTCAACCGTGGGAGGTGATACTTCAATCATCTGCCGTGGTTGCTTTTTCGGCGCGATCGCAATCAGTGCTTCATCGATTTCGGCGCGAGGGGTGATTCTTGCAGCTAGCGCCCCTAGTACCTCCTCTTCTCCCTGTGCACATTTCTTGATCTCGAGGTCCCACTGTGATAAGATCGCAGCCCATCTTCCCAATCGTCCGTCCAGCCCGTTGGATGCTAGTAACCATTTCAACGTGGATAAACGTGACAAGACAGTAATCGTCTTTCCGACCAGCATCGTGAAGTAAACATCCAAAACCCGTAGAAGCGCCAGAACTTCCTTTTCGACGGGGCTGTAATTCAGCTCACCGTTCTTCAATGTTCGGCTGGCAAATGCGACGGGACAATACACTTGATCATGTTCTTGTACAAGCGCGGCGGATACCGCCCATTTGCTGGCGTAAACCACGATCACCGGCGTTTTGTTCTGATCAAAATGGCGCAGGGTTGGGGCTGACGAAATCATCGCTTTCAGCATACTGAATGCCACTTTTGCCCAGATTAATCGATCGTCTTCATGATACGAATTCTCCTTGATCGATGATCGTCTCTTCAACTCTTGATAATCTATCTCTCTTAATTCGTAGAGCACAGCGGCATAGATCGCGAAATCTTCAATAAATCGACGGTAGTAATTCAGAATCCCCAAAAACAAATGCATAGCACGTAAAGTACCAGGAAAAGGCAAATCGCTCAAATCATTCAAATTCTTCGGAGTTGTTTCCAAGATGCGGCTAGAGACGTGATGTCTTACGTAAGGAACTTCACTTCGCCCCCAGTACGATTTAGCCACGCTGATCGACAAGTTCCACTGATCGCACTTTTCCAACAGGTTCCGCACCTTATCACACAGGGTGGTCCATGTAGGTGCAGGGATCAAAATATCATCGATATATGATCGTCGCTGCAGCACAGACGGGCCCGGTGTATGATCAGGCTCTCCCACAGTAAATACATCAGCTGACTCATCGGACCTGTACTTAACCTTGGGATAACCATACAGTGCATTATCGATCAACCGCTGGTAGATCTGCGGAGCATTCTTTAGGCCAAAGGGCATCCTATTCCATTCAAACAATTCAAACGGAGTGACAAACGCCGAAATCTGACGTGCTCGATCGTTCATAGACACGACCCAAAAACCACTTGCCATATCCAAAGAGCAAAACCACAACGCTTTATCCAAATCTTCGAGTAGATCAGAGATCAGTGGCATTGGGTATACCATCAAACTTGTGAGTTGATTCACCGCCCGATAATCGATACATAAGCAAATATCAACCCCATTCTTTTTCACGATGATCACTATAGGTGATGCCCAGGGTGACGTAGACGGCTGAATGATCTTAGTAGCCAATAGCCGCTTGATCAAAGCCGATAACTTCTAGCGAAATTGCGGGCCACCTTTCGACACTTTTGGGCGATCGGGCGCGCATTGCCTACATCGATATCGCAAACAACTCCACGTGCAGCAGGAGGTAGCGCGTTCCCTTTCCCGGTCAACAGATGTTTCTTCGCCCAAATTATATCGCGAATCTGATCAATTTCTTCTGCCGTGTTAAACAAGGGGTCTCCGACTAGCAAATAATCTTTAGTCACCTCTTCGGTGCTTGCAGATACTTCGGGCAACGTAGCAAGCTGCTTCTATAGTTCTTCCACATACAAATCTCCACCTTCGTGGTAGCAAACTTGATCATCGATAGGGATTACACCAAATTCGCTAGGATCGGCTGAGACAGGGTGATCACGCGTATCTTGACTAGGCGTATCTCTTGTAACAGTTTGTTCAACTCCGTGATCCAAGGTCGGAACTTTCGTCACCGGCTCCTGATTGCACCGCGCTTGCACCTCTTGCACCTTTTGAGACCCTCTGGTTACCAATGCTACAGATGTGACGATCGGGTCCGTAGGACGCGCTAAAATACTTCGAGGGGTGGGATACACCCTCTTCTCGACTAGGGAACCTTGATCGATACTTTCTTGATCGCCATTCACAGAATCGGTAGATGCTTGAGACGAGAGATTTTGCCACTACTAGTAACGATTGGACCCTATCGAAACAAATCCAGGGCGACGGAGGAAATCATCTTTGTTCATCCAGACACCTAAAATCGTATCGTCTTGCACAATGATCGGATGATCAACGACGTTCGTAACACGCAGATATCGCAAATTACCCACGCCCCTAGTGATAGTGGGGACCCAAGCTTTTCCACGAGTAATCCATAACTTTCGAGATCGCTGGTTATAAATCCGAACCTCAGCAGATCGACCTACTGGGCTCTGTTCGTACTGATTGAGTTTCATATAATTACCACTCGATCCGTACAGCTGTCGGCGCCCCTCTAATGGGATGATCACCTCATCAGGCAAACTTAGCGCACCGTGGGCGATGTCTAATCGAACACCAGCTGGTATCATAAAATCCATACCCAGTACAGCATCTTGACCGACAAGTCTGCCCACCCATGCATGGAAATAATAAACCAACGATCCCGCTAACGTAATCTTGATTTTAGTGCGCCCCTACGTAAAATATGCACTTTCTCGAATGCCGACACATTCTTGTGTTTTACTCGTGTCGATCTGACAACTCACCTTACGAGCAAAGGTTGAGTCGATGATCGACACTTCAGCACCAGAATCAAATAATAGCGTGGCACGTTCGTTATTAATTTTACCACTCGCCTTGGCTTGTTTGAACCATTTCTTTGTATAGTGGTACTTCCAATATCCACGCAATTCACCCGGAAGTAAATCAACTTCCATGATCACCGGAGACCGGGAAAACTCATCAATACGGAAATTAGACAAACGTGGTAAATCAGGCTGATCACATTTTTCATTATCTTTCTCTTCTGCTTGATCAACCCGCTTCTTATCCACATATGCAAAAATACACACACCAGAACGCTCGTCTCGTACCAGATTCCAACCTGGCGAGTGTCCTAGTTTAACATGTCTTCGGCTTCCTTGGGAAACATTCCCGCATGCTTGGTAGGGTTGTACCACTGGCGAATGCGATTTTAGAATTCCTCCATGGGACACTTGCCAGCGTCATGAATTTCGCCGCACGCACGGCAGACGTACAAGCAGTGATCCGTCGGGTTCCCCTTCTTGCCACACTTCAGACAGGTCAGGCGTTTCCAACAACGCAAATTGTTGTGCTTAATTGATCCACAATGAATGCATTTCTTCATCGCCCCTTGATCAACTGCACTTGAATCACTTCGTTTACCCGATCGGGACTCACCAGGTTGATCGAGCGACCCTGGTTGATCGCGCATAGCAGCAATCATGTTACGGCGCTGATCTACATCACTTCCACTGTCGTCGGTACTTGATTCTTCACTCCCAGACGTCACCTTGATCGCGCGAGCTGATTTGGGCTTCCGCACCGGGGCAGGTGCTCGATCATCGCCGAATTTCTGGCGGAATCGGCTGGTACCCACAGCCGATGTTGGCTGGTACCACTTATTGCGTGCATACGCCCGCAACGTCTCTTCCAGATCCGTAGCGGTATCCAACCGCAGAAGTGCCAGTTGATCAGCGAGCTCGCGATTGGCCAATGTATCCAGAAAATGCTGCACATGCTCGCGTAAGGTCGTAGGCGATCCATCCCTGATCGGCAACTTGGCTCGCAGTCCCGCCACATTCAACCGGTGCATATACTCAATAGGGCTTTCATCCGGCCGCTTCTTCGTGTAATAATACTGGCGGGATACCGACTGACCAGTTCCACAGTATTGTAATTCGAATTCATCCACGAGACTTTTCCAACTTGACCGGGTGGTTCTACTCAACTGTCGATGCCAGTTGCGCGCTGGTCCCTTCAGTAAATCGCCCAGAATTAGACACTTTTCAGGATCAGAAGCTTGATCGCGCATGAATGCTGATTTGAGACGACTGATCCAGTTCCTCGCTTGATCTTCATCCCCTTCTTTTCCCGAAAATTCTTTCAAATCGCTGATCGCAGACATCCGAATTCTGTCAATTGGATGCTGATCAGGTGTCCCAGTATACGCGGATGCCACTGTGGCTCGCCGTGGCAGTGTGATCGGTTCATAAGGGTCGACGTAGTCAATTTGAGACCGTTGGTCGTGAAACGAGTACACGGATTACATATCCACATCTTTTACCGTCGTCGACCTATCTGGTTTCGACTGCTGACCACGCAACGAGTGTACGGACTCCATATCGACATCCCTGATCGACGCAGCTCTTCCTTGATTTGGCTGGCGGATTTTGGCGCCAACGACTCCAGGTGCCCACTTAATGCTCTCTTCAGCTAAAAACTTCTTCATGGCTTTGTCGAAAAACATCTGCCACTGTGGCCCTTGATCGTTTTCTGTCTTGATCGACTGAGGTTCCGTCTTGACAACCGGCAATTAGGAGTTGTCCTTTTGGAAAACTTCCATTCTGGTTATCTTGGGCTCCATACTCCCAGCGCTACTTGACTCAATTCCCTGATCGTCACCCTCTGAAGGGGCAGATTCGTAGCACGATGACCCCGAATGTCCCGCTACGTTGATTGACGGACTTGCCTCAATCTTCAACGGGGATTGTGGTGGTGAACTGGGGAAATCTTTATCGTCTGCTTCGCCCACGATGGGTATCAACAGGGAATACAATAGCTGGGTGGCCTCTGCCAGATCTTTGGAGTCCTGATCAAAATACTTCCTCGGCATCGTAGGCGCCTGTTATCAGACCAGCCTGCTTGATCAGGCGTATTAGCCTTAGCACAATCGTTAGCTTATCCTTTCCCTTCGTGATTGGCTGGTTGACCGGTCTACTCAGCTTCCCGCTGATCGTGACCCCGAGCAGGCTCATGATCGAGTTCGTCATCAGGTAATCTTCCAGGTGCTCTCGGTAAATCTTTTGGTAAAACGTCTTTACCAGATCGGCTTCCGTTGGCGGCGTACTT
>CM047581.1:1255391-1274642 GCA_026184515.1 Peronosclerospora sorghi | reverse complement strand
CCGGCCGCTTCTTCGTGTAATAATACTGGCGGGATACCGACTGACCACTTCCACAGTATTGAACTTCAAACTCGTCCACGAGACTTTTCCAACTTGATCGAGTGCCTCAACTCAGTTGGCGATGCCAATGGCGCGCTGGTCCTTTTAATAGATCGCCCAGGATCAAACAATTTTCATGACCAGAAGCTTGATCCCGCATAAATGCTGAATTGAGGCGACTAATTCAATTCTGCACTTGATCTTCATCTCCTTCCTTTCCCGACAATTCATTCAGATCACTGATCGCAGACATCCGGATCCTGGGAATCGGATGTTGATCAGGCATACCAGTGTACGCGGACGCAACTGTGGCTCGTCGCGGCAGTGTGATCGGATCATCTGGGTCAATATACTCGCTCTGGGATCGTTGATAATGGAACGAATACACGGATTCCATGTCAACGTCCTTGAACATCGTCGATCTTCCTGGCTTCGACTTCTGATTACGAAGCGAATGCACGGATTCCATGTCGATATCTTTGATCGATACAGCTCTTCCTGTCTTTAGCTGAAGGTTTTTTGAGCCAACAACTCCAGGTGTCAACTTGCTTCTTTCCTCAGCCAGAAACTTCTCCATAGACTTGCCAAAGAATGTCTGCAGCAGTGGACCTTGCGATACTTGATCATCTTCTACCTTGATCAATTGAGGTTCCATCTTGATAACCGAAAACTTGGATTCATCCTTCTGGAAAACTGTCATCCTGGAGATCTTGGGCTCTATACTTCCGGCACTACTCGACTCCACTTCAGGTTCATCGCCTTTGGAAGGGGCAGATTCGTAACACGATGATCCCGTGTTCTCTGCCACGTTGATCGACGGGCCCGCTTCAATCTTCCGCGGGGAATGCGAGGGCTCCACCTTAGTAGTTTGGCCCACGATAGGTACCAGCAGATAAAACAACTGCCGGGTAGCTTCTGCCAGATCTTCTGGGTCCTGATCAAACACCTCTTCAGCATCGTAGGCGACTGTCGTTAGACCAGCCTGCTTGATCAGGCGTGTTAGCCTTAGCACGATCGTGAGCTTGTCCTTCCAATCCGTAACTGGCTGATCGACCGGTACTTTCAGCTTCCCGCTGATCATGACCCCATGTAGGCTCATGATCGAGTTCGTCAAAAGAAATCTTCAATTTTTCCTTTGTAAATCTTTCGGTAAAACGTCTTCACCATATCGGCTTCCGTTGGTGGCGTACTTGATCGACTTTCGTCGCTCTCCGACCCAGGCGCCTTCATCAAGACCTTTGGTTGGTCGGTCTTGTAATACTTCACCACCGGATCCCAATCCGGATCATTATACACACATATATTTGGTGGATCCTAACTTTCGTTATGATCCGCATGGGCTCCCGAAGGAGCCTCGGGAGGTGGTTGAGACTTCTCCTTTATCTCATCAAGATTCCTCCCCAGATCCTTATGATCAGCATTTCCCTTCTTCTTCAGGCATGACGACGGCGAACTGCCTTCCATCGTCACAACCACCTCCTCCTTTTCCACCTTTATTTTCACTTCTGCTTCCTCTTCCGTTTTCACTTCCGCATCAGCGACATCTTGCTTAGAATCGCGGTGATATCCCGCGTCGCCCAAAGATCAGGGCACACGCACCATTGTGGTGGAGCGGCTGATCTAAGTTTTTGCGGTACCACGGCGCCCGGACTGCCGACTTACAAAGGGGGCCTCCGGTTGTCCTTGACTGCTTGTGTTTCTGCTCACCTTGTGTACCCGACGGCTTGGGCGTGGGTCGCTCTCCAGGTGGCGGGGATGTAAACACGACAATTCCTTGATGAAAGAGTAGGAAAACTTGTAACGCAACGTCCTATGTGCTGATCAGGCGTGATCAGGTACAGTCAAGCTTGAATCAGGTGCGATCAGGTCTGATAAGCAGAGATCAGGCTTGATCAGGCGCTAAAAGTCGTTGATCAACAGAGATCCGGCTTGATCCGGCTTGATCAAGCGCCAAAATTCGTTGATCAGCGGTGATCAGGCTTTTGATCTGGCTTGATCAGGAGCTAAAAGTCGTTGATCAACAGAGATCAGGCTTGATCGGGCGCTAAAAGACGCTGATCAGAAGTGATCCGGCTTGATCAGACTGATCAGGCTCTAGTTGGCGCTAGTTGCGAGCAAATGAGTGCGGGTTGCAAGTTGCAGAGTGTTGATCAGGTGTTGATCGGCGAAGGGGGTACTTGATCAGGCAGCGGAAGTCTTCACTTCCTGATCGCGGAGCCTCTGGAGTCTTAAGCAGCTAAAGGGACACCCAAATATATGTATTCCTAGCCTAGACTTTACGAGGGAAGGAAATTTCACTAAATCCACCTAGAGTTCTCGTGGGGCGCTTACAGCAGCCGAACGCTAGGGGCCAAACGTGAACCAAATGGGGAAGAGGTGAGAGCACTGCTCTATCACGTTCCCGAGACCAAAAAATCTTTACAAGAAGAACCGCTGACACAGCGGGCGGAGTTTCGGGTGAGTTCTCACACTCTACGCCTACCGGTGGGCCAAAACGCACTAAGTGCTCCCGCCTGGGACGTAGAGGTATTTATTAGTAAGGGAGGCGCAAAGGTACGGTCCCTGAAGCGATCTGCTCTATCGTACGCAAAAGGAGAACTTTATTATCACTTATAGCCTTAAATCTACCATTTCCATAATTTCAGCCAATCCGAACCGTCCATTCCAGCGTCTTCCGTCCACCAGTCGACCTGATTTCTTCGTTGTTCTCCGGTGTTCGTCGGTACCTGTATGTAATCGTCCCATCTTCCCATTCCCTGTCTATGACCTGACTATGTGCACCACGGATATACACGCAACTGTATACACCGAGGTACACATAATCGTATACGATTACGTACCCAATTTGTGTCCGAAATCGGACCCCTAATTAGGCCCCTAATTAGCCCCTTAATTAGGCCCAATTATAGCACGCTTTACCACAGTTTTAGCGTTTAATAAAGCACTGTCTCCTACTTTGTACGCACTTTCGTTACACCGACCCTTGCGGTCAGCCTGCACCTTTTGCTTGTCTTGGCTTTCCGCCATGCCATCGCAAAAGTGTCGTAAGACACTAAGGTGCGTCGATAAGAACTTATCGATGTGCTTTCGCACAGATACAGGGCTGACATCAGGGAATCCCCCCCTCAATCCCTGGGACACAGACACGTCGCGTCAACAGAACCCTCGGATTCACTAATCCTTTCACGTAAAACGGGGTAATCCCCGTTGATGCATGGACCTAATTGTTGATAGCAAATTCGGCCATAGGAAGCATATCACTCGAACTCTTTGGAGAATACGGACATAAACTCCGGAGAGAATATCTTCCACAACGCGATTAACGCGTTCCGTCTGACCGTCCGTCTGCGGATGATCCGCAGTGGACATGAGGAGCTTGGTGCCTAGCACCTTAAACAACGCTCCCCAGAACTGTCCCGTAAAACGGGGATCCCGATCCGACACAACGGAATCGGGTAGACCATGCTGTCGAAAGACACGGTCTAGGAACACTTTTGCTGTTCCTTGTCCATCAATGGACTCTGTAACTGCCGCCAGGTGAGCCATTTTGCTCAAAAGGTCAACAAAGACCAATATGCCGGTGTTCCCGGTCTTATCCTTCGGAAAACCGAAGATAAAATCCATACTAATGGATTTCCAACACTCCGTACGAACGGATAAGCTCTCCAAAGGCACAGCTCAATCTGCAGAGGGTTTGACCCTTTGACACGTCTCACAAGTGCGAATATACGCACCGACCTACTTATACATTTTGGGCCACCAATACAAAGCGCTTAAAGCGCTGTAGGTCTTATCCCGACCTAAATGACCCCCGGTAGGGGCGTCATGTGCCTCAAGGAGGACTCTATACTTCAGTTCCTCATCATGAGGAACTACCACCCGCGGAGTGTCCTCCGCGCTCGTGCTATAATATAGCAAACCGTCACAGTACCTGTAACGGTGTAAACGAGCTTTAGCTCGACTTGACAGGGTTGGCTCAGACGAGCCAAGTCCCTTTCCACCCAACGCGCTGATAAGCGCCGTACACTGTGGGTCTTTCTCATACGCCAGGCGTATGATATCCACCACAGACGAGGTGATGAATGTCGCGTGAGCGAGCTCGTAATCGGGACGACGAGACAACGCGTCTGCAAGCACGTTCTGCTTGCCAGGTTTATACTTAACCTCAAAGTTATACTCCACGAAGAAGGAGAGCCAACGGGCCATCCGTTGCGAGAGATGAGGCGACTTTGTCGCTGTCCGTAAGGACGCGTGGTCAGTATAAACCACGAACGGCTTTGAGCCGAGTAAGTGAACCCTAAATTTGACAAGGGCATACTTCATTGCAAGTAGATCCTTGTCATAAACTGGATAATTCCGTTCCGCAGCTTTAAGCTGCCTCGACTCAAACGCGATCACGCGTTCCCTTCCTGCATCATCTGCTTGTAACAAAGCACATCCGATTGCAAAATCGGAGGCGTCGCAGACGACACTAAATGCTTTCCCAGAATCTGGGAGAGCAAGAACGGGAGCTTTTAACAAGCTTCCCTTAACCGCTTCGAAGGCGGTTTGGTGTTTGGTTTCCCAACACCAATCCACGTCCTTTTTAAGAAGGTCAGTTAATGGCTTCGCCATCTCAGCGTAGTTCTCGCTGTATTTGTGGAGGTAATTGGCTAATCCAATCCACTTCCGTAAATCTATAAGAATTACAAGCGAAGACCACTCCACAATGGCTTTCACCTTCGCGGGGTCCGCCCGCACTCCATCCTTACCGATGAAGCATCCGAGGAAAGGAATTTCCTCAGCACCAAATATACATTTGGATGCGTTCGCATATAACTTATGCTCTCGCATACATTCGAGCACCGCTAGAAGGTGTATAAGATGCGTCTGAACATCAGACAAGTCGCCTTCCGCACGACTATGAACGAATATATCGTCGAAGTACGTCTGAGCGTACTTTCTATGAGGGCGGAAGAGTTGAGTCACCAAGCGATTGAAAGTCGCTGGTGCATTCGAAAGCCCCTGTGGCATAACTATCCACTCCCACAGCATGCCCCTAGGCGTGCTAACCGCTGTAAGCGGAATATCGGACGCTCGCATGAGCACCTGATAATACCCGTCCACCAGATCTAAGGCACTGTACACAGTACAGCCCGCCATATTGTTCTGGAGGACATTCTTCCGAGGAATCGGAGTCTGCATGGGTACAGTAGCTGCAATCAGCTTGTTTTACGCATGCACAATGCGCCACTTCCCGTTCGGTTTGCGAGCACAAAAAGTGGGAGATGAGTGAGGAAACTTGCTCTCCCGTACCATCCCTGCCTCTTCTTTCCCCTTGAAGAATGAGTCGATGACGTCGCATTGCTCCTTGGGGAGAAGCCACTGCCTAGTGACGCAGTATTTGGTTCCAGGAACCAAGTCAATTTCATGTCGGACTCCCCGATCTGGTGGTAACCCCATCGGCGGGTTGTCACTAATGATATCTCCAAATTCCCTCAATAAGGAATGGTAAGGGTCCTCAGGATCCGCAAGGATCTTGTGGCCGCTTCGGGCATTCAATGCCTGTTTGGTTTGCACCAAAAATGACTCGTCCATCGTGGATGAGGAGTTCAACTCCTCTTCCGGACGTAATACGACAACCTCGTCGATTTCATCTGCTTTCAAAGCAGTTTCAAACTCGTTGAAGGACATCTCCTCCAACGACAACAGTTCGCCTACCCCAGGCAACCGTTCCAGGCTTACGCCTTCTGTGACAACACCTGTCACACTATTCAGCATCCGGTAGGACTGCTGACTACTGGCCTCGGGACTCATCCCGGGACCCGGATGGGGGGAGTCAATTGCCCCATCTATTGGAAGCGCCACGCGCCTATCCACAGAGATATCTACCTCTACCACCGGTGACTCGACGTTCTCACCTAATACGGCGTGGTGGGAATCATTTCCGACGTGCGGAAGAGACGAACTTCGGGTCTCTCCGCTTGAAAGCGCCTAGAGCGCTTAACCACAGGGCTATCTACCCCTACCACTGGAGTCGCAACGTTTTCTCCGAACACAGCGTGGTCGGAATCAATTCCGACCTGCAGAAGAGACGAACTACGGGTCTCTTCTCTAGGAAGCGCCTCGCGCTTAACCTCAGAGGAATCCACCTCTACCACTGGCAACTCACCAGTCTCGCCGTTCACGGCGTGGGGATTAACCGCCGAATCCCCCTCGTTAAGGAACTCTTCCTTAACGCCATTGGGAATGATCATTTCAGACATCCCAATCTCTGGCATCTCACGCCATAATCGCTTTTGCGATCGAGCAAAGCTGGGTTCATGACTCTCCGATGCTTCACCCGACCGCGGGTGCGTTGAGCCAATGGACTTGGACTTCAAGTCTATCCATGGCTCGTGGCGTTTCAGCCACTTCATGCCCAGAATGAGGTCATACCTCGAGTCCAAATACAGGACTAGGCAACGTTCTAAGCTTGCGAAGTCTGCAAACTTCGGTTTAAGGTCAATCGAGACCTTCGGCACAGAAACCTGTACACCCGTCGCTAGACGGACCGTGACAACGTCACGAGAACATGCCTCTAGGGCCTCGGCATACAGCCGATTCTTCTCCACAGAAGCACATCTGACATAATTGTCAGACGCTCCAGAGTCTATCAAGACTCTCCAAGGCTTATCAAAGCCTTTCACTTCCGCAAGGACTACCAGCAAACCTGGCTGGTACACCAACTCGGTGCTAGAAAGCACCGTTTCCCTCGGGGCTTTGTGCTGTCGACCCCTACCCTGGGGTTTAATAGCATTGAGGGATCCACCAGTAAGACGCCCCGCACCTACTGGGAGTCGTCGTTTCCCGACGTCTTGGGCAAAGGCTTTTTACCCGCCCTCGGACCCTTATAGCGAGTGTCTCGCTGGGGATTTTTCGGACATCTGTCCCTCAGATGATCGGTGCTTCCGCACAGGAAGCATTTCAGCGGCCCATGGCCCTGCTTCGAAGCCCTGCGGGAAGGAGTCAGAGTGACTCCTAGCGGGAGGTTTCTCTTCCGCTTCGACCTGACTCAAGTCCATGGGTTCGGTACCCACCTTAGAGGAACGAAAGTTCTTATCGGCGTTGAACGCCATCTTAAACGCCTCCCCCAGGGATTGGGGTCGGCATCGGAAGAGCTCCGAACGTGCTGGCTCTTCTTTCAGGCCTCCCATGAACACGGGAATGGACACATCATCAAAGTACGCTTTCGCGTACATCCCTGCCAACATGGTCTTGAGCTCTTGGATGTATGTTTCCAAGTCCCTAGTGCCCAGACGGCACCTCAGAAACGCTAGTTGATTCTGGAAAACCAGATCAGGCGTGGCATACATGTCCATAAGCTTTTGCTTAAGGACTTCCCAGGTTGGGAACACGTCCGTGAACGACCCCGAACACGTGAACGCCCATGCACGGGCTTTACCCGTAAGATGGGTCAGTGCAAGACCCACTTGAAAGTGATCCGCGATCACATTCGCTGTGGCGAAGGCCGTTTCGACCTCCCGAAGCTACACGTAAATCAACGTGAATTACCTTATCTTAAAGGACAACGGAGGGCGCACCCCCGTGGACGTGGAATGACTTCCACGAAAATTCGCCTCATGGGCGATGAGGGCGTTGACCCTCGCCTTTACGGAATCAAGGCCCTGCTCCGTTAGGAGCTGCATGCCTCGTCACCCAGTATGGATAACAGCCTGTTAAAGGCTTCCAGATGGACGAGGGTTTGCCTCTCCCAATCGTCCGGATTCATCCTTTGCAGAGGATGTTGTCTACCAACGCAGGTGTTGGATTGACGACTATTGATACCATATGTAGCCGGTGCGTATACGCACGGTGCGGCTAGCGCACAGAGGAAGACTTTCCTAAGCGGCGATATGCCGCTACTTAGCCGATACGCCCTTATAAAAGGGCTTAGTAAGAGATTGCTCTCTTACTCGGGGCCAAGATTTCCTTGGTTTACCAGTTAGAATTAACTAACGCCTTGAAACAAGGCTTCCCTTAGAAAGGGAGTAGCTAAGGGAGGTATTCCCTTTGGCTACAGACACTCACAGCACGCGCGACCGGTCGAGGTCGTGCGTCTAGCTGGATTAGTGTATTTCGTAAACTGACTGTATATTTAATATGTAATTAGCCTAAATTAATTAAACTAATGTAAACTATATGTAATACTAAGTAGAACTTACTAAATTCGTACCTAGCTGAAATGTATTGTATACCACCTGTGTACCAACACGTGGCAGGCTGCCACGCCTCCACCAAGGGCTCCTGCCCTGATTGGTTAAAATAACCAATAGGTCCAAACCTTTCGGACCGGTCAATATTGACCTCAACCGTAGTGTACTTACGTACACAACATAACTAAATGTAACCAAAATGTAACCCTTTTACAAAACCCCTCTATCATCTAAGTCAAAAGGGAGATTGTCGATACCATTATCGCAGAGTTGTTGTTCGATGAAGAGCAAGAAGTGGGATCGGAAGAAGAAGACGGAATATCTGCCTCATTCTCTATAGACAATGACGAGAACGAGAGTGACGTTGCAAGATCTAGACAAGGAATCGAGGCTGCTCAGGCTGCTGTAGGGCCACCATCAGCTTCTAAGAAGCGGGCTCTTTCACTATTTCAAGGTTGGGGTGAAGAAAACTTCCAAGGTAGTTTACCAAGTGTCTGTCAGCAACGAGCTCAAGAAGGATCTTATTGTTCGTCATGCAAGTGTGGGAATATCTTTTATGCAAACAGCCAGCTTGATGAAGCACTACAGAGAAGTAACCGGCGTCGCTAGCGTCGGCTTCCCAAACAAGTTCAAGGTTTCAAGGGTGGTACGGGTTACTGTGCAGAAAATTTCACAATGCTATCTGACATTCTTAATCATGTGTGGGCATTTCCAATAGCATTAGATTCGTCTACCCACCACCCAACCGATTACCTTGATGTCAGGGTACGGTTTGACCTGAAAGGAGAGCTGCACAACTTTCATCTGGTCACTCTGCCGCTCTTTAAGAGGCACTCTGGGGAAGAGATGTATAGAGTTCTAGCAAAGATTATGGGTTCTATTTCCCCTACTTGGTCCTCGCGGATGATTGTAGTGGCCACTGACGGGGATAGAAATATGACTGGCAGTATACGTGGCCTTGCAAGCAGGCTCGAGAGACACGTAGAAGCTGGCTTTGTTCGCGTTTGGTGTGGAGCCCATCAGCTTGATTTGGTGATGCAATGGCTCTTCAAGGCCTTGTTTGAGGGTCATTTTCTGACAAGTTTTACTGCACTCATTGGATACCTTCGCCGGCAGCAGACTTTGATACAAACGATGAAGACGATATACCAGAATCTGAGCTCTACGCGATGGATCTTTATAGGACGGACGGAAAAGTGGTTCTGCAAGCACAGGCAGCCTGTTCTTTCGGTACCTCACAGAAAAGAAGGCATCCTGCAGTCCATCACTGAGCTGGTGGATTGTCACTCATTGTGTCAATGGTATGATGAGACGAGTTGATACCACCGTCAGGAATCGGCAAGGAATGGCAACCCTGTTGGCGAGCAAAAAGAAGAGCAGCAAGATCTAGCGGCCTCTATCGTGTGCTCGGTAGAGCTTGAAGATACGAACGACGCCTCGGATGACGAGTCTGCTGAGGGGGCTGGTGCACTCATGGACGGATTGGGAGATGATAACTAAGTATTCTATGGCCGGTAAAAAGCGCGGCTATCTTCTATTCGGAAATTTGTTGAATATCAGGGGACTCTCGTGGTCGATGATCTGAAGTATGTGGAGATTAAACATGATGATGGGGCCGCGGAGTGCAGGCTAACGTTAATCGCCGTAGGCAAAATGATGGCAATGGGTGCTGACCAGATACATTCCATCTTGTATGAAAATTTTAACTGAAATAAGCGCTTTCCTCCCGTTTTCGAAGGCGTTAGTGATCCAACTCTCTTCCGAGTTCAATCTAACTCTTGTGGAATACCAGGAGAGGTTTCGAAGATTAGAACTTGAAGCATTCTTAGAAAAGGTGGAGGCAGATTTCGGAAATCTCAAACTGACAGAAGATACAGAGGATGAGGTTAAAGGCGGGATAAGGAGATTGAAGAGAAAGAGAGGAAGAAGTGAACAAGGCGGTGATGCAGGTGCAGCTACAGACAGTGTTGGCTTTCAATTCTCCTTCAAAGAGAGCTGGGCTACCTGTGGCCTTAACACCAGATTTCACTCCCTCACTGACCTCGCTGGGGGCTTGGCAAGTGTCTCCAGGCACTTCTACAGTTGAGTCAGACTTCTCAATGATCAAGTAGGAAACGGATGACAATCGTCATCGCTTGACGGGATTTTCTTTGGAAGGTATTCTAGAGGCAAAGCAAGCTCAAAGACTACAGAGAGTCTACAAGCTTGTTGTAGAACAATGATTTCTTTCTCTTTACTGCTTCTGCTTTAAAAATAAAAGCCTGTATATTGACGAGCTGGGCTCTTGATTGCTCTTCGTAATACTACTATGCTGTCATCATCCTGCTGTCATCCTCATCCTTTTTCGCATTGTCTTCGTGGTGATAATCAAGTATAATAGATCTTTACCGCTCCAACCGTCGTCGGATGCTAATACTTTTGCTATCTTCTGCTTCTGCTGCTTGCTGCTAATTCTGCTGCGTCTGCTCCTACTTCTGATGTTCTGATGTTCTGCGTGCTGCGTCTGCTCCTGCTTCTGATGTTCTGCGTGCTGCATCTGCTTTTGATGCGGCTTCTGCTTATGTTTTTGCTGCTGCTACTGTTGCCAAGGTGGAGGAGACGGAGCGTCTTATAGTTCCTTTAAGTAAAACACATGGATACGTTATCTTATAGTTAATATTAGAGAGCTCGAATTGCTCGAATTTGAAGCTTGTCTGAGCCCGATTTTAAGCATATTTCGAGGTTTGGCGTAATCCTCGAATTTGACCCGGCCTGACGAAGATGCATTCCAAAAGAAAATATATCACCTGTAAAAATTGCAGCACCATTGGATGTCTTCCAAAATCCCACTATTCGCAAATTTGTGTGTGACGCAAATCACTCGAAAATTTAAAAATACGCGCAGCGTATTTTCGGAGTAATTTTTTTAAAACCAAAAAATACGTCTCCGCAAAATTTGTGCTCACAAAAAATTTGCGCGTTAACCCACCCACCCGAATAAAACCGCTCCAACTTCGACCCCCTAACCCTAAAAGGGAGTTTCGCCACGTGGCATACTGCATATGCGAAGTCCCGCCTCCGACGCAGTCTCGCACTCCCCGATACCTATATAGTATCTCCACATCATGTCAAACCCTAAAGGACCCAAGTCGACATCCAAGACTGGCGGACGCGGCAAAGGCTTCCGCACAGACGAGTTAGAGCGTATGCATATTTTTTTGGTTTCGACGTCTGGCGTTCGACACTATTTTATCCTTCTTTCTCTTGATCAGTACTCGTTTGGATCACGTTAATGTTTTTGTCTTTAAGACTTTTAAACGTAGTTTAAAAGAGAAAGCCGCTTGGAGCTAGTATGTGGAAATATGTTGCGTATGACTACAATCGGAACCTGCCTAGCGGCCATGAAAGCCGGGATGTGGAGGCGCTGCGCCGAAATTTTACGGCCATGAAGAACTGCAAGAAGCCCACCGGTAGGTTTTATAATACGTCCTTGAGTCTACCGTCCATATATTCCCTTCAACCGGTAACGCATGAACTATATTATTGTCTTTTTAGGAGATCCTAGGATAAGACCGGAGGTGCGCCGGGCGAAGCGGATTTTCCGCGAAATCGAGAGCGAGATGTCGGTCGTCGAGCTGGAAGACGATGCCCGTCAGTCCGAAAATGTTGATAACCCTAATGACTATTCCTTAGAGGACGACGATGAGTAATCTACGCAGGCAAGTTTTCTAATATAATTCCACTTAAAATATTTGAGCATTTGATTGTAATGACACACACAATTTTGCCATTGGGAGCTTCGCTTCCTTCGCTTCCTACCCCCATCGCCTTCCCAAGGTTCGCGATACCCTCGACGGCGGCGATTGTCGCCACGTCGCAGCTCGGACAAACGGAAGAAGAGGTGATCAATTATTTGCTAACGTCTGAAATATGAATGTTGCGTGTTTTAACCAGTGCTCTACGTACGCCCGTTCAAGGTCCGGCCTCCCGTTTTAAACGACCGTCCTCGCGTCGACACCCCTTCCAGTCCAATGTCGACACCAAGGATTATTGGTGCTTCCCGCTTGGGAAAGAGTGAGGGATAGTTGGCTGACCTTACCAAAAAGCTCATAACTTGCTCGCCTCCTCCGACAAGTATCCCTGTCTCTGACACCGCACGCCGTCGGAAGAGAATTGACCGGCGCATCGACGACATCAGCGCTCTCGTCCGTGAGCTGAAACCGGAACCACAGCCCAAAAAGGACTTCACGGCGTTGATGCTGGCGCAGCAACAGAGGGAGGAGGAGTGGCGGCGCGAGGATATGTTAGAGAGAAAGGAGCGGGATAGAAGGGAGAGGATGGAAAGAGAGGAACGAGATAGGGCGGAAGAATTGAGAATTGAACGGGAAGAGAGGGATAGGCAGGAGCGAATGCGCGCGGGGAGAGGGAGAAAAAGTCGGAAGAAAGATTTATGATGTTGTAGGCGGCGCTAACGGGGCAGACGTCAAACGCGTCTGGCCAACAATAAAACACCTAATACAGTGACGTCATTGCTACCATGTCTAAAAGACCGCATTATGCAATGATGCTGATTGCTGAGTAGTAGCTCTCAGCTGTAAAACACGTTTCTTATTTGGCTGATGTGGGTCATTCTGACCCTGACATTTAGAGTCTAAAGATGTTCGTTAAACGCCGGGCTCTAACTTCCGGTTTATATTGGAGCTGTTGAAGAAGCGTGCGAAAGCACTTCGAAGTTGCGCCCATTCCCCACTCTGCCGCCTGCCTCACCGCAGTAATCGAATTACTGATGGCGAGGGATGTGGCCTGAAATTTTCTTGGTATCGTGTCTATGACGCCTTGCTTCGAAGGCGTAATGATCTTTTTGAACATTTATTTGGAGACTGGGAAGGCAGAATCCTCTATCACACCCATCTCCGGAAATTTAAATCGTTCATGCAAAATCTTCGCTTGGAAACCTCGGCTGGTTTCGGAATCATTCCATGAACCGGTACAGTTATGCTTTCCCAAAATGACCGTTCCATCCACACCAAATGAAAAAGTTCCGGTGACCAACACTGATTGAAGCCTACCTGATAAAAGTTGCCGTTAGCACAAAGAAAAGAATGCGGTATATTGAGCTTATGCCGTGCTTACCGTTGTAAAAGGCATTCTGCAGGTCTTTTGGCGATGTTCCTGCACTCTGAAGTTTTTACCATCGATGAAGCAGAACCGGTTGTCCAGCAGCTGCTCCTTCCGCTGGACCAAGCGGCTCCACCGTACTGGGTTTCAAGTGAAGGCCATCGAAACTGCGCCTCGGGAATTCGTGCAAGTGACTTTTCCAATGCCTTTTCCGCTTCAGTAAAAGTTCTGGACAATGTCGCAGGAGGGACTCCAAAAAGCTTCTACATGACTTTAAACTCCATGGAGCCTGCATATTACATCAGCACAATCGCAAGCACTGCGTGCTGATGCGGTACTCGAGCGGGACGACCGACGTTGCCTGGTACAGAGTGTGGTAGAGCGGCTGATCAAAGTTTTTGAAGCTTGATCAGGCGTTACCACGGCGCCCGGACTGCCGACTAACGAAGGGGGTCCTCTGGTTGTCCTGTTGCTGCTTCTGTTCCTGCTCACCTTGTGTACCCTACGGCGTAGGCGTGGGTCGCTCTCCAGGTGGCGGGGATGTCACACTGCAATTTCTTGATGCAAGATTGGGATGACTTGTGATGAAGAGACTGCTGAGATCAGGCTTGATCAGGCGCAATCAAGCTTGATCAGGCGCAAACAATCGATAATCAGGGCCACTAGTAGTTGATCAGGGGTGATCAAGGATGATCAGGGCCTATATTCGAATATTGAGACCGTTGATCTACCTGATCGATCTGGTCGATCAGGCACTAGTTGGCGAGAGTTGCGAACAGATGAACGCAGGTAGCAGGTTGTAGAACGTCGATCTAGTGTTGATCGGCGAAGGGTTACTTGATCAGGCGGCGGAAATTTTCACCGCCCGATCGCCGAGCCTCTTAAGCTTAGTTCGTCTAGAAAATACCTAATGTATTAATGTATTCCTGACCTAAACTTAAGAGTAAATCCACCTAGAGTTCACAGGGGCGCTTAGATCAGCCGAACTTCTAGGGGAAAGAAACAAACAAATGAGGAAGATGTGAGAGCGCACTGCTCGATCACGTTCCTGAGACCAAAAACCCTTTGCGAAGACTACCGCTGACACAGCGGGCGGGGTTCAAGACGAGTTCCCATGAACTCTACGTCTGCCGGTGGGCCAAAAAGTGCACTAGGTTCTCCCGCACGGGACGTAGAGATGTATAAGCGAAGAAGGGAGGCGCTAAGTTGCCGTCCCTGTAAGCGATATGCCCGATCGTACGCAAAAGGAGAATTTTTTATTAAAGCTTATATCCCTAGAACTACCAATTACCTCATATCGACCAATCAGAATTACCCATTCCCATGTACTCCGTCGACCAGTCAACCTGATTTATCCGTCGTCCGTCACTAACCGTTAGGTACCCGTACCTAGTCGTCCCTTTTCACGATCCCCCGTCTATGTACCGTCCATCTACACCACAGTTGCACATACAACTGTATACACATAATCGTACACGCAATTACTCACCCGGTTGTGCCCACAGTCACACCCACAATTATGCCCACAATGGTGTGGTAAAGCGTGCTATAAATTGGGCCTAATTAGGAGCCTAATTATGGGTCTAATTAGGGTTCTGACTGCGGAAACAAACTGGGTACGTAATCGTGTACGATTGTGTGTACCACGGTGTATACAGTTGCGTGTACAACCGTGGTGCACATAGACAGGACATAGACAGGGCATGGGAAGATGGGACGATTACATACAGGTACCGACGAACACCGGCGAACAACGAAAAAATCAGGTCGACTGGTGGACGGAAGACGCTGGAATGGACGGTTCGGATTGGCTGAAATTATGGAAATGATAGATTTAAGGCTATAAGTGATAATAAAGTTCTCCTTTTGCGTACGATCGAATAGATCGTTTAAGGGACGGCACCTTTGCGCCTCCCTCGTTAACAAATACCTCTACGCCCCAGGCGGGAGCACTTAGTGCGTTTTGGTCCACCGGTAGGCGTAGAGTGTGAGAACTCGCCGCAACTCCGCCCGCCGTGTCAGCGGTTCTTCTTTATAAAGGTTTTTGGTCTCGGGAACGTGATTGAGCATTGCTCTCACCTCTTCCCCGTTTGGTTCACGTTTGGCCCCTAGAGTTTGGCTGCTGTAAGCGCCCCACGGGAACTCTAGGTGGATTTTTAGTGAAATTTACCCCCCCCTCGTAGGTCTAGGCTAGGAATACATATATTTGGGTGTTCCTTTAGCTGTTTAAGACTCCAGAGGCTCCGCGATCAGGAAGTGAAGACTTCCGCTGCCTGATCAAATGCCCCCTTCGCCGACCAGCACCTGATCGACACTCTTCAACTCGCGATCCGCGTTCATCTGCTCGCAACCCGCGCCAACTAGCTGATCAGCGACTTTTAGCACCTGATCAAGCCTGATCAAGTCTGATCAACGACGTTTAGCCCCTGATCAAGCCTGATCAAGTATGATCACAGCTGATCAACGACTTTTAGCACCTGATAAGCCTGATCACTGCTGATCAAACCTGATCACACCTGATTCAAGCTTGATTGCGCCTGATCAATCCTGATCGCAGCAGTCTCTTCATCACAAGTTAACTCAATCTTGCAACAAGGAATTGCAGCGTGCCATCCCCGCCACCTGGAGAGCGACCCACGCCCAAGCCGTCGGGTACACAAGGTGAGAAGGAACACAAGCAGCCAAGAGACAACCGGAGGACCTCCTTCGTCAGTCGGTAGTCCGAGCGCCGTGGTAACGCCTGATCAAGCGTCAAAAACTTCGATCAGCCGCTCCACCACAATGGTGCGCGTGACCTGATCTTTGGGCGACGCGGGATATCACCGCGATTCTACGCAAGATAGCGCGGATGTGAAAGTGAAAACAAAAGCTGAAGCAGAGGTGAAAATCAAGGTGGAAAAGGAGGAGGTGGTTGTGACGACGGAAGGCAGTTCGCCGTCGTCATGCCTGAAGAAGAAAGGAAACGCCTATCATCAGGATCTGGGGAGGAATCTTGATGAGATAAAGGAGGAGAAGCCTCAACCACCTCCCGAGGCTCCTTCGGGATCCCATGCGGATCATAACTTGCGTTATGATCCGCCAAATATATGTGTGTATAATGATCTGGATTGGGATCCGGTGGTGAAGTATTACAAGACCTACCAACCGAAGGTGTTGATGAAGGCGCCTGGGTCGGAGAGCGACGAAAGTAGATCAAGTACGCCACCAACGGAAGCCGATCCGGTGAAGACGTTTTGCCGAAAGGTTTACAAAGGAAAAATTGAAGATTTCTTTTGACGAACTCGATCATGAGCCTACATGGGGTCATAATCAGCGGGAAGCTGAACCGACCGGTCGATCAGCCAGTTACGGATGGGAAGGACAAGCTCACGATCGTGCTAAGGCTAACACGCTTGATCAAGCAGGCTGGTATGACGAAAGGCGCCTACAATGCTGGAGAGGTGTTTGATCAGGACCCAGAAGATCTGGCAGAAGCTACCCGGCAGTTGTTTTATATGTTGGTACCTATCGTGGGCCAAACTACTAAGGTGGAGCCCTCGCATTCCCCGCTGAAAATTGAAGCGGGCCCGTCGATCAACGTGGCAGAGAACACGGGATCATCGTGTTACGAATCTGACCCTTCCAAAGGCGATGAACCTGAAGTGGAGTCGAGTAGTGCCGGAAGTATAAAGCCCAAGATCACCAGGATGACAGTTTGCCAGAAGGAGGAATCCAAGGTTTGGGTTATCAAGATGGAATCTCAATCGATCAAGGTAGAAGATGATCAAGTATCGCAAGGTCCACATCTGCAGACATTCTTTGACTAGGCTATGGAGAAGTTTCTGGCTGAGAAAAGAAGCAAGTTGACACCTGGAGTCGTTGGCGCAAAAAAACGCCAGCTAAAGACAAGAAGAGCTGCGTCGATCAAGGATATCGACATGGAATCCGTGCATTCGCTTCGTGATCAGCAGTAGAATCCAGGAAGATCGACGGTGGCAAGGACGTTGACATGGAATCCGTGTATTCGTTCCATGATCAACGATCCCAGAGCAAGTATATTGACCCAGATGAGCCGATCACACTGCCGCGACAAGCCACAGTTGCGTCCGCGTACACTGGTATGCCTGATCAACAGCCGATTCCCAGGATCCGGATGTCTGCGATCAGTGATCTAAAAGAATTTTCGGGAAAGGAAGGAGATGAAGATCAAGCGCGGAATTGGATTAGTCGCCTCAAGTCAGCATTTATGCGGGATCAAGCTTCTGATCATGAAAAGTGTTTGATCCTGGGAGATCTATTAAAAGGACCAGCGCGCCATTGGCATCGCCAGCTGAGTTGAGGCACTCGATCAAGTTGGAAAAGTCTCGTGGACGAGTTTGAAGTTCAATACTGTGGAAGTGGTTAGTCGGCATCCCGCCAGTATTATTACACGAATCAGTGGTCGGATGAAGGCCCTATTGAGTATCTGCACTGGTTGAAGGTGGCGGGACTGCGAGCCAAGTTGACGATCAGGGATGGATCGCCTACGACCTTACGCGAGCATGTGCAGCATTTTCTGGATACATTGGCCAAACGCGAGCTCGCTGATCAACTGGCACTTTTGCGGTTGGATACCGCTACGGATCTGGAAGAGACGTTGCGGGCGTATGCACGCAATAAGTGGTACCATCCAACAGCGGCGGTAGGTGCCAGCCGATTCCGCCAGAAATTCGGCGATGATCGAGCACCTGCCCCGGTGCGGAAGCCTAAAGCAGTTCGCGCGATCAAGGTGACTTCTGGGAGTGAAGAATCAAGTACCGACGACAGTGGAAGTGATGTAGATCAGCGCCGTTACATAATTGCTGCTATGCGCGATCAACCAGGGGCGCATGATCAACCTGGTGAGTCCCGATCGGGTAAACGAAGTGATTCAAGTGCAATCGATCAAGGGGCGGTGAAGAAGTGCAGTCATTGTGGGTCGATCAGGCATGATAATTTACGTTGCTTGAAGCGCCTGACCTGTCTCAAGTGTGGAAAAAAGGGACATCCGACCGATCAATGCTTGAAAGTCTCCCGAGCATGCGGCGAAGTTCACGATGCGGGCAAATGCCCTATGGAGGAATTCTACAATCGCATTCGCCAATGGTACAATCCTACAAAGCATGCCGGGATGTTGCCCAAGGAAGCAGAGGACATGTTAAACTAGGACGCTAGCCAGGTTGGAATCTGGTACAAGACGAGCGTTCTAGTTTGTGTATTTTTGCATAGGTGGATAAGAAGAAGGCTGATCAAGAAGCAGAAAGAGATAATAAAAAATGTGATCAGCCTGATTTACCACGTTTGGCTAATTTCCGCATTAATGAGTTTTCTCGGTCCCCGGTGGTCATGGAAGTTGTTCTACTTCCGGGTGAATCACGTGGATATTGGAAGTACCACTCGCCCAAGAAGTGGTTTAAACAGACCAATGCGAGTGGTAAAATTGATAACGAACGTGCCACGTTATTTTTTGATTCTGATGCCGAAGTGTCGATCATCGACTCAGCCTTTGCTCGTAAGGTGGGTTGTCAGATCGACACGAGCCAAACGCAAGAATGTGTCGGCATTGGAGAAAGTGCATACCTCACAGAAGGGCGCACTAAAATTAAGATTAAGTTAGCGGGCTCGTTGGTTTATTATTTCCATGCATGGGTGGCAAAACTTGTTGGACAAGATGCTATATTGGTTATGGATTTTATGATACCAGCTGGTGTTCGTTTAGACGTCGCCCATGGTGCACTAAGTCTACCTGATGAAGTGATCATCCCATTAGAAGGACGTCGACAGCTGTACGGGTCGAGTGGAAATTATATGAAACTTGATCAGTACGAGCAGATCCCAGTAGGTCGATGTGCTGAGGTTCGGATTCGTGATCAACGGTCTCGGAAGTTGTGGATCTTTCGCGGAAAAAATTTGGTCCCCACTATTACTAGGGGCGTGAGTAATT
>CM047581.1:1238205-1255291 GCA_026184515.1 Peronosclerospora sorghi | reverse complement strand
CTACGTTGCACGAAGTATCTGCAAGCACCGAAGAGGTGACTAAAGATTATTTGCTAGTCGGAGACCCCTTGGTCAACACGGCAGAAGAAATTGATCAGCTTCGCGATATAATTTGGGCGAAGAAACATCTGTTTACCGCGAAAGGGAAAACGCTGCCTCCTGCTGCACTTGGAGTTGTTTGCGATATCGATGTAGGCAATGCGCGCCCGATCGCCCAAAAGTGTCGAAAGGTGGCCCCGCAATTTCGCGAGAAGTTTTCGGCTTTGATCAAGGGGCTATTGGCTACTAAGATCATTCAGCCGTCTACGTCACCCTAGGCATCACCTATAAAGATCATCGTGAAAAAGAATGGGGTTGATATTCGCTTAGTATCGATTATTGCGCGGTGAATCAACTCACGCGTTTGATGGTTTACCCAATGCCACTGATCTCTGATCTACTAGAAGATTTGGATAAAGCGTTGTGGTTTTGCTCTTTGGATATGGCAAGTGGTTTTTGGGTCGTGTCTATGACCGATCGAGTACGTCAGATTTCGGCATTTGTCACTCCGTTTGGATTGTTTGAATGGAATAGGATGCCCTTTGGCCTAAATAATGCTCGGCAAATCTACCAGCGGCTGATTGATAATGCATTATACGGGTATCTCAAGGTTAAGGACGGTGCTGACGAAACGGCTGATGTGTTTACTGTGGGAGAGCCCGACCAGACACCGGGCACGTCTGTGCTGCAGCGGCGATCTTATATTTCGATGATATTTTGATCTCTGCATCTACATGGGCGGCCTTGTGTGATAAAGTGCGAAATCTATTGGAAAAGTTCGATCAGTGGAACTTGTCGATCAGCGTGTCTAAATCGTACTGGGGGAGGGGTGAAGTGCCTTATTTAGGACACCATGTCTCCGGCCGCGGTTTGGGAACAAATCCGAAGAATTTGGATTATCTGATAGATTTGCCTTTTCCTAGTACTTTACGTGCTATGCAATCGTTTTTGGGGAGTCTGAATTACTACCGTCGATTTATCGAAGACTTCGCGATCTATGCTGACGTAATCTATGAGTTACGAGAAACGGACTATCAACAATTAAAGGGTCCGTCATCGATCACTGGGAGTCCGGATCGCGAAGATGATCGATTAATCAGGGCAAAAGTGGCATTCAGTAAGCTGAGAACGACTATAGCGTAATCCCCAACACTGCGCCATTTTGATCAAGCCAAAACGCCGGTGATCATGGTTTATGCAAGCGCGTGGGCAGTGTCTGCTGCGCTAATGCAAGAGCATGATCAAGTATATTGCCCCGTCGAATTTGCTAGCCGGACAACTGAAAAGCGGTGAGCTGAATTACAGCCCTGTAGAAAAGGAAATGTTGGCTCTTCTGCGAATTTTGGACGTTTATTTCACGATGCTGGCCGGAAAGACGATCACTGTTCTGTTACGTCGATACACGTTGAAATGGTTATTAACATCCAACGGTCTAGACCAACGATTGGGTAGATAGGCTGCGATCTTGTCACCATGGGACTTGGAGATCAAGGAGTTTGTGCATGTAGAAGAGGAGGTACTAGGGGCGTTAGCCGCAAGTATCAACCCTCGCACCGAAATTGATGAAGCCCTGATAGCGATCGCACCGAAAAGGCAACCTCGGCAGATGATCGAAGTGCCACCTCCCACGTTTGAGAAAGGCGAAGAGCTATACGTGATGCAAGTCGACGAAGGGTTCAACTAAAGCATGATCGACGAATCGACTATCGAAATGGTGATTGACGAACCCTCTATTAGTGAAAATTGATCGACGAAATCACGAGTAATGGAGAAGTGACGATTGATTTGAAGTGGTGAATTACGATGGATATTGTGTGATTTGGTTATGGAGTAACGGCAGATGGGCCGATGGAAGATCGATGACGTATATGCATGAAAAGTGACAAAGCAACAAATTGACGAAGAAACAATTGGGAATGTTATGATCAAGAATGTTTATTGATTGAGGAGCTGCATCAGGAGTCAACACGTGGCAAACGGAACCTTCCCGATCTTGGGCTTGTCCATGTAGCGAAAAATCAGGCCCGCGTACGGCAAGAGCTCAGGCGGATGTTTACAGACCCACGTGGCCAAGACCTGCACGAGCTCGGCCTCGACGACGTGGCCGTCGCCGTCGCGGTCGTACGTGTCAAACACGACGCGGAGGCGCTCGACCTAGGCCAATTGCGCGGGAGACGCGGCCTTGGTCTCAGGCAAGTGCTGAATCTGTTTAAGCGCTGGTAGACCGAGCTCCGAAGCACGGCGGGCGTCGTGTCCACTTTCAAGACGAGGTATCAGAGACAAAAGCCAACGTGCTCGAGCACGACAAAGAGTACAATCTGGAACAAGACCCAGCGCGGCTCGCCGCTCTCGTTTACGCACGCGCGCGGGTCCGTAGTGTTACTGGCTTGGATCGTGCCAAACGGGATCACGTAGCCTTGCGTGAAGGTGTAGAGACGACCGTGACGCCAATTATATTGGCGTACGCGAGCACGGTGGCCCACTCGCCAATGGACGTGTCCGGCGCGGCATGGGCCGTAGGTTCGCAAACCGGAGACGAAACGCGTCGCCCTGGACTTCGAGGATATTGTTGACAAACGCGGGCACGGCTAGCAAGGGCCACACGACGGAGAACATCATAACGTACGAGAATTGAATGCACGCGTCCAAGTAGTCGAGCACGGAATCTACGGTTCTCGTGCTTCGACTTGCGCGCGTAATTCTCCCAATGGACAAACTTCTCCGACATCCAGTTGAAGAGTTCAAAGACAATGAGTAAGCCGAGGAGAATGCCCTGGATGATAATGTAGACCCATCGGTCCGTCCCGAGCGCCGATGTCGACGCGTTAAAGCACGTGATGAACTACATGCACGGGTACGCGTCGTCAGTGTCGCCATTGCACGCGTTGCATGTGGGTGCGTTCTTGGCGTAGACATACCGCTGGATAAAGGGCACCAGGCAGAGACACTGAATGATGGCGCACACAAGCACGAACACGAGAATCGTGAGCTGGATCGACGGGTGGTGCCGCTGCCGCGGGATCTTTTCCATCTCTTGCGTCATGTGGCTCCATACCCAGACGTACGGGAAGCCAGGATTCTCATCGTTTCGTTCTTACACGATGAATTGGTACCTGGCCAGGTGTCACTTTACCACGAGCAAGCGCTTTTCGCGGGCCCAGCACACGAGAAACGACGAGCCCCCACGACGCCGTGGCCGAGGGGCGCGAGGCCTTGCATGTACTGCCGCCACACGGGCGCCGACGACATGAAACGAAACGCGAGGTAGTACACGAGGCACGCGAGCGTGAGCGGCACCAAGTGTTTTGTGTAATGTGCATGAACGCAAAGAAGAACGCGACGCGCTCGCCAAAGTGGAGCCGGATCTCCTCGACGGACCAGCGCTCGCTATTGCCTGCGGCGGCGTACCGGAGGCTCCACTTGCCAAACGTGCGGTTCCGGTACTCGGAAAAGAACTGGCAATTGAACTAGTGGTCGTGGAGCGGGAGGCAGTCGGCCACGACGTCCGAGACCGTGAGCTCCTTGTTCGCGGAACTCACCCACTCGTCCTTGTCATAGAACGGCATAGTCGACCCCCGCCCCAACCTCTGTACGGCTGGGACGAGGCTCAGGGGCGGCTGTGGTAAAGCGTTCTATAAATGGGGCCTAATTATGGGCCTAATTAGGGGTTTGAATGCGGACACAAATTGGGTACGTAATCGTGTACGATTGTGTGTACCACGGTGTATACAGTTGCGTGTACAACCGTGGTGCACATAGACAGGACATATACGGGGCATGGGAAGATGGGACGATTACATGCAGGTACTCAACGAACACCGAAAAACACCGACGAAGAACGGATAAATCATGTCGACTGGTCGAAGGAGGACGCTGGAATAGGCGGTTCTGATTGGCTGAAATTAGGGAAATGGTAGATCTAAGGATATAAGTGATAATAAAGTTCTCCTTTTGCGTACGATCGAATAGATCGTTTAAGGGACGGCACCTTTGCGCCTCCCTCGTTAACAAATACCTCTACGTCCCAGGCGGGAGCACTTAGTGCGTTTTGGTCCACCGGTAGGCGTAGAGTGTGAGAACTCGCCGCAACTCCGCCCGCCGTGTCAGCGGTTCTTCTTTCTAAAGGTTTTTGGTCTCGGGAACGTGATTGAGCAGTGCTCTCACCTCTTCCCCGTTTGGTTCACGTTTGGCCCCTAGAGTTTGGCTGCTGTAAGCGCCCCACGGGAACTCTAGGTGGATTTTTAGTGAAATTTACCCCCCCTCGTCGGTCTAGGCTAGGAATAAATATATTTGGGTGTTCCTTTAGCTGTTTAAGACTCCAGAGGCTCCGCGATCAGGCAGTGAAGACTTCCGCTGTCTGATCAAGTGCCCCCTTTGCTGATCAACACCTGATCGACACTCTGCAACTCGCGATCCGCGTTCATCTGCTCGTAACCCGCGCCAACTAGCTGATCAGCGACTTTAGCACCTGATCAAGCCTGATCAAGTCTGATAACATCTGATCAACTACTTTTAGAACCTGATCAAGCCTGATCATGTCTGATCACAGCTGATCAACGTCCTTCAGTACCTGATCAAGCCTGATCAAGTCTGATCACAGCTGATCAAACCTGATCGCACCTGATTCAAGCTTTATTGTACCTGATCACGCCTGATCAGTACATAGGACGTTGAGTTACAAGTTTTTCCTACTCTTGCATCAAGTAATTGTCGTGTTTACATCCCCGCCACCTGGAGAGCGACCCACGCCCAAGCCGTCGGGTACACAAGGTGAGCAGAAACACAAGCAGTCAAGGACAACCGGAGGACCCCCTTCGTTAGTCGGCAGTCCGGGCGCCGTGGTACCGCCTGATCAAGCGTCAAAAACTTTGATCAGCCGCCCCTGAACCTCGTCCCAGCGCTGATCGCCGCGGTCAATCAAGCATACAGCCTGCAAGAGACGCTCCGCGCATGCGATGAACAGATGGTTGTATTATCCAACTCGCTCGCGGTACACGAGGACACTGTCTCGATGTTTCGACAGCACCTCACTTGCGCTAACCGTAAGGTGGCTGATCGCGATGACGAGATAAAGTGGGACCGTGAGCGGCTTGCGCCACTTCGTGACTTTGTCGGTGCTTTTGTCAACGATTTCAAGTCCAAGTTAAGGGCTGCCGAGACAACTATAGCCGACCAACGCGCCCAGATCCGATATCTGGAGGGCGGTCGTGATCGTGATCGCTATCTGCGATCGGTGCAGGAAGAGACCATCGCTGATCACGCGCAAGAGATCTCGCGTCTCGCGGCTCTTCCTGATCAAGCGACGATTGATCAACTCCAGCATCACGTGAGCGTGCTACAAGAAGCATACGATCAGGCCGTTTCCAAGAATCAGCGCCTGGTCTATCAGGCGCTCAAGCTCAACTCCGAGTCTGAGAGACGTAAGCATCAAAGCGATCGCTCCGGAAAAAATGTAGCTAATCACCTAAAGTTGGATGAGTATACCGCTATAATATCCCAGATGGAGGAAATATGCGATCGCGTCGATGGGGTGTCAGCTATCAGAGGATAATTATTCGCCGAGTCCTGATCAGGGCAGTAAAGGTGTGTCCCCTGCCCTGATCGCCTCAATTCCATCCACTCCAACGATCAGCGAGTTAGGGAGCGAGGATTCGCTTGATCAAGGCTCTGCCGGGTTACTCTTTCCTCGTACGGGTGATTTCAAGTCGATGATTTCAAGTCATTGATCATGGTGCCTGATGGTGCGGTGGATGAAGACATCTTGCCGTGGACTCCGTGTCAACTTAGTGGTCTCGATCTGCATAACGTCTCGGCACGAGTGGTCTTCGACTACTTGACATGCCCCGAAGGATGGTTGTTTCCAGTCGCTACGCGCGCCCCTTCGGCTGATCAGTGGTATTGTCACCTGATCACCCAGTCGGAGGTAGAGCTGTTATATTCTCGACGCCCCTGGGATATCTTCAAGAGCATGTTTCCACCCGTCTATTTCCGCTCGGTCGGCTGGTTCGCCGACTTTGAAGCGAAGTACCGGTCGTTTCTAAATCATCACGCGCAGGCGATCTAGGAGTCGACGCATTATATCCCCATAGATAAAAGCCTCCAAGAGAACGCTGACTTCTTCCAAGCATATTACCAAAGTCGACGTCAGCGCAGAATTCGTGCCGGGCGTCATGGAAGAGAGTCGTGGAATACGTCCTGCAGGGAATGATCGACGGGAAATGTGATCTCGAAATTTTCTTGGACCCGTCGATCTCTCATTGTGCTCGAAACCGTCCCCTGAGCTATGCCCCGGCCAACGATGGGGCATGGTACCCGGGATTCCTATCGGACCCGACACCTCGGACCTTATCAGACGCGCTGCGTGAGGTTGATGCCTAAGAGCCTTGGTGGATCCAATATCGCTTTTCTCTTGAGAATCATCCTGGCCGGAACATCCCTCGAATTTGCCGTAAGTTTTATGGGTCGGGTTAGTCGGCTGATCACTTCTTCTTTAATCAGTAAACACTCTTGATAATGCCATTTCCAACTGTTTCTTCGTCACTTTTTAATGTATAACATAAATCGGTCTTCCATAGGCTCATCTGCCTTTACTCCATAACCATACCTCGCAATATTCATCGTAAATTCACTACTTCCAGTCAATCATCAATTCTTCATTAATCGTGAGTTTCATCAATCATTCTTCTTCAGTCGGAGGTCCTTAGATCGTAATTCCCTGATCAGGTCGATCATGTGTTAGTGGGACTCTTCGTCCACTTACATCACGTCAAACCGATGTCTGTTGATCAGCTTCCGTTCGAAGTCCTTGATCAAAGCATCACAGTTCAGATCTGCCTCGTCTACCCACGATGGATCGTCATAACCCTTCCAATAGACTTGATATTCGCGTAACCTTCTGCCATACCTAGTATTTTGACCAGATCGAACATCGGTGACACGATTAACTTCAAATTCGTCTGTATCTAATGTCCTTTCCCAGCTGTGTTACGGTAGCAAAGATTCATCGAAATCGAAACGATATTCTACTCCAGCTTCTAGAACAGTAGTAGGGCGATCCGTAAACTCCTTTCAAATTTCAATTTGGAAAAGTGCACTTTGCTATAGTCAGTGCCAGCCGTAATCAATCTTGAAGCATGATCACCGATCACCACATCGACTCTGAAGGTTCCAAGCCACATGTGCGCCAGTTACTTCGCGAACCCTTATTTTACCCGATTGAGGTATAACCAGACCCTTGACCCAGCTTCGATCTTGTGTGGCGTCACTTTATCATTGTGCTTTTCAGCTCGATCAGCAATTGCTTGGTTTAATCGAGTGCCCACTTGATCACGGCTGTAATGGTAGTCATTCTGCAGCTTATAACTCCACCGACGAGCATCCCGGTCTTTACGCCGAATTCCACCCAGTTGCAATGTTGATTCCAACGATGATCGTGGGTCCCACCCATACGCTAAATAAAATGGTGTTTCTCCACGAATGAGATCAGGAGTCGAATTTAGCGCGAATACCAGTCGCTCTGCATACGAGCTCCAATCCTTCTGACCAACATCTGATACGTACATCTTGATCGCTCGTGAGACCGTCTGCACCGTTCTTTCCACCTTGACGTTTGCCTGTGGACGATATTCCATAGTGGCACTCTGTCGTTGTCCCACGATCTTGTTAAATGCACGGAATACGTCGGACATAAAACCAGGTTCTCGATCATGCCTGATCACCTCACTAGCTCAACATCGTCGAAATACACATTCTTCGTAATTTTCGGCGACTTTCTGTGCTGTACGAGACGATCCAGCTTTCGCGATCACCATACCCGTGAACAGATCAGTCCAGATCAACAGTTCCGTATACACATCAATTGAGAGAGGTAGCGACGGGATATGATCCATGGCTATCACTTGGAATGGGTACGTAGCTTCAATATTCCCAGCCGAAATACCCTTGATCGTAGGTTGGCCCTTCCCCGTCTCACAATCTACGCATTGCCCAACAAATCTTTGCACGCTGCGAAATAGACCACGTCAATGAAACTATCGTCTGATAAGTTGATATGTTCGCCCTATACCTTGGAGTCCTCCTTCCAAACTCACATGATAATGGTGGAGGACATCCGCATGTAGGGTGTCAGGTAAGACCAGCTTGATCGAAGAGTGTAGATCGTCTCGATCATCTTGATCACTGCTAGGTTTTCCTTTGGCCATACCTCCACAGTAGATCAACAACCCTTGATCATCGAGATCGTAGTTGTCGGCGACTTTCGAACAATCTTTTACCTCGTCTGCGCTCAACTTTGAAACGTCACCATGCAAGTAACATCGCAAATCACAGATCCACTTCTCTTCGTCTTGCGCCTTTTTCACACGTTCCGCCCTTATCCCCTCTATGTACACTTGGGGCCATGTTGACGGTTGCGCTTGACGGAGGTTACGTGATCGCATCATCAACAACACTTGTGGGACAGTGGGAACTTCCTTCCACGTGATCACCTCTGAAAATCTGTTTAGATCGAACAATTCTTCCAGCTGTTTTTCGTCATCAATCTCAAATCTTGTTCCACCCTGCATGGCCATAGAGGTGATATGATCTGCGCCCTTTTTTCCACTCTATTTTGACGTGCACTAGATCATGATCAGTCCATTCGCGAAGTAGTTTTGACGCACGCTGCTGCAATACTTGCAATCGCGGGGCCTTTCACTCTATTTCACCACGCATTTGCCTGATCACCAAATTCGAGTCTCCACACACGATCACCCTTCCTTCGGGATATCGCGACAGTAGGTCCAAACTTAGAAGCAATCCATGGTTTTCCGCTTCATTCACCGTGATGTCAGGTGCATGATCAGCAACCGCGATCATGATCTTCCACTCTGGCAATTTCCACACGATAGCACGAATCGCTCCAACACTTCGCTTAACACTTGCAGATCCATCAAAACTGTTCACGTAGAGTTATTCGCCTTTCTTAACCGTAGTAGTGGTACTTCAATCATCTGCCGCGGTTGATTTTTCGGTGCGATCGCGATCAGGGCTTCATCAATTTCGGCACGAGGGGTGATACTTGCGGCTAACGCCCCTAGTACCTCCTCTTCTCCATGCACACATTTATTGATCTCCAAGTCCCATTGTGATAAGATCGCATCCCATCTGCCCAATCGTCCGTCTAGCCCGTTGGATGTTAATAACCATTTCACAGTGGATCGGCGTGACAGGAAAGTGATCGCCTTTCCGACCAGCATCTTAAAATAAACATCCAAAATTTGCAGAAGAGCCAGAACTTCCTTTTTGGACGGGTCTGTAATTCATCTCAACGCTCTTCAGTGTCCGGATGGCGAATGCGACGGGGTAATACACTTGATCATGTTCTTGTACCAACGCGGTATATACTGCCCACTTGCTGGCATAAACCACGATCACCGGCGTTTTGGCTTGATCAAAATGGCGCAGGGTTGGGGCTGACGAAATCATCGCTTTCAGCATACTGAATGCCACTTTTGCCCTGATTAATCGATCGTCTTCATGATCCGAATTCTCCTTGATCGATGATCGGCTCTTCAACTCTTGATAATCTACCTCTCTTAATTCGTAGAGCACAGCGGCATATATCGCGAAGTCTTCAATAAATCGGCGGTAATAGTTCAGGCTTCCCAAAAACGATTGCATAGCACGTAAAGTACCAGGAAAAGGCAAATCGCTCAAATCATTCAAATTCTTCGGAGTTGTTTCCAAGACGCGGCTAGAGACGTGATGTCCTACGTAAGGAACTTCACTTCGCCCCCAGTACGATTTAGCCACGCTGATCGACAAGTTCCACTGATCGCACTTTTCCAACAGGTTCCGCACCTTATCACACAGGGTGGTCCATGTAGGTGCAGGGATCAAAATATCATCGATATATGATCGTCGCTGCAGCACAGACGGGCCAGGTGTATGATCAGGCTCTCCCACAGTAAATACATCAGCTGACTCATCGGACCTGTACTTAACCTTGGGATAACCATACAGTGCATTATCGATCAACCGCTGGTAGATCTGTGGAGCATTCTTTAGGCCAAAGGGCATCCTATTCCATTCAAACAATCCAAACGGAGTGACAAACGCCGAAATCTGACGTGCTCTATCGTTCATAGACACGACCCAAAAACCACTTGCCATATCCAAAGAGCAAAACCACAACGCTTTATCCAAATCTTCGAGTAGATCAGAGATCAGTGGCATTGGGTATACCATCAAACGTGTGAGTTGATTCACCACCCGATAATCGATACATAAGCGAATATCAACCCCATTCTTCTTCACGATGATCACTATAGGGTATTCCCAGGGTGACGTAGACGGCGGAATGATCTTAGTAGCCAATAGCCCCTTGATCACGGCTGGTAACTTCTCGCGAAATTGTGGAGAAACCTTCCGGCACTTTTGAGCGATCGGGCGCGCATTGCTAACATCGATATCACAGACAACTCCACGTGGAGCAGAAGGTAGCGCGTTCCCTTTCCCGATCTACAGATGTTTCTTCGCCCAAATTATATCGCGAAGCTGATCAATTTCTTCTGCCGTGTTGACCAAGGGGTCTCCGACTAGCAAATCATCTTTAGTCACCTCTTCGGTGCTTGCAGATACTTCGTGCAACGTAGCAAGCTGCTTCTATAGTTCTTCCACATACAAATCTCCACCTTCATGGTAGCAAACTTGATCATCGATAGGGATTACACCAAATTCGCTAGGATCGGCTGAGACAGGGTGATCACGCGTATCTTGACTAGGCGTATCTATTGTAACAGATTGTTCAACTCCGTGATCCAAGGTCGGACCTTTCGTCCCCGGCTCCTGATTGCACCGCACTTGCACCTCTTGCACCTTTTGCGACCCTCCGGTTATCAATGCTACAGATGTCACGATCGGGTACGTAGGTCGTACTAAAATACTTCAAGGAGGAGTAGGATACTCCTTCTTCTCGACTAGAGGACCTCTATCGACACTTTCTTGATCGTCATGCAAAGAATCGGTAGAAGCTTGATACGCGAGATTTTGCCACTCCCTATAGCGATTGGAGCCCACCGAAATAAATCCAGGGCGACGGAGAACGTCGTCTTTGTTCATCCAGACACCTAAAATCGTATCGTCTTGCACAATGATCGGATGATCAACGACGTTCGTAACACGCAGACACCGTAAATTACTCACGCCCCTAGTAATAGTGGGGACCAAATTTTTTCCGCGAGTGATCCACAACTTCCGAGACCGTTGATCACGAATCCGAACCTCAGCACATCGACCTACTGGGATCTGCTCGTACTGATCAAGTTTCATATAATTTCCACTCGACCCGTACAACTTACGACGTCCTTCTAATGGGATGATCACCTCATTAGGTAGACTTAGTGCACCATGGGCCACGTCCAGTCGAAAACCAGCTGGTACCATAAATTCCATACCCAATATAGCATCTTCTCCAACAAGTTTGCCCACCCATGCATGGAAATAATAAAGCAACGAGCCCGCTAACATAATTTTGATTTTAGTGCGCCCTTCTGTGAGGTATGCACTTTCTACGATGCCGACACATTCTTGCGTTTGGCTCTTGTCGATCTGACCACCCACCTTACGAGAAAAGGCTGAGTCGATGATCGACACTTCGGCATCAGAATCAAAAAATAACGTGGCACGTTCGTTATTAATTTTACCGCTCGCCTTGGCTTGTTTAAACCATTTCTTAGGCAAGAGGTACTTCCAATATCCACGTGATTCACCCGGAAGTAGATCAACTTCCATGATCACCGGGGACCGAGAAAAACTCATCAATACGGAAACTAGCCAAACGTGGTAAATCAGGCTGATCACATTTTTCAGTATCTCTTTTGCTTCTTGATCAGCCTTCTTCTTATCCACCTATGCAAAAATACACAGACCAGAACGCTCGTCTCGTACCAGATTTCAACCTGGCGAGCTGTAACAGGGTTACATTCGAGTCACATTTAGTAGGTGGTGTACGTGAGTAAACTACGGTTGGGGTCAGTATTGACCGGTTCGAAAGGTTTTGAACCATTGGTTATTTTAACCAATTAGGGCAGGAGCCCTAGGGGGTGGCGTGTAAGCCATCCACGTGTTGGTACACAGGTGGTGTACACTACATTTTAGCTAGGTACGAATTTGGTAAGTTCTACTTAGTATTACATATAGTTTACATTAGTTTAAATTAATTTAGGCTAATTATATATTAAATATACATTTAGTTTACATTTTCACTCAATGACTACAGACGCACGACCTCGACCGATCGCGCGTATAGTGAGTGTAGTAGCGTAAAGGAGCCCCCCCTTTAGCTACACCCTTATTAAGGGAGCCTTACGTTAAGGCATTAGCGAAAGCTAATTGTAAAACCAAAGTGGGAATCTTGGCCCCGAGTAGGAGAGCTCTCTGCTACTAAGCCCTTTTATAAGGGCGTATCGGCTAAGTAGCGGCGAACGCCGTTAAAGGAAAGTCATCCTCTGTGCGCTAGCCGCACCGGCTACATCTGGTAGCACTTGTAGTCAATCCAACACCTGTGTTGGTAGACTAAGGCATCCTCTGCAAGGGATGAATTAGGACGATTGGGAAAGTTTAACCCTCGTCCAGCAGGAAGCCTTTAACAGGCGGTTACCCTTACTGGGTGACGAAGGCATGCAGCTCCTAGTGGAGCAGGGCCTTGAGGCCGTGAAGGCAAGGGTCCATGCCCTCATCGCCCATGAGGCGAGTTTTGGTGGAGGTCGTTCCACGGGGGTGCGTCCCCCATTGTCCTTTAAGATAAAGGAATTCACCTGGGAAAAAGTGGATAACCTTTATGTGTGGTTACGATAGGTCGAAACGGCCTTCGCTACAGAGAATGTGATCACTGATCACGTTCATGTGGGACTTGCGCTGACCCATCTTACGGGTAAAGCCCGTGCATGGGCGTTTACGTGTTCGGATTCGGTCACGAACGTGTTCCCTACCTGGGAGGTCCTTAGGCAGAAGATTATTGACATGTATGCGACGCCTGATCTGGTTTTCCAGAATCAGCTGGCGTTTTTGAGGTGCCGTCAGGGCACTAGGGACTTGGAGATTTATATCCAAGAGCTTAAGACCCTGTTGGCAGGGATGTACGCGAAAGCGTATTCGGACGATGTGTCCATCCCCGTCTTCATGGGAGGCCTGAGAGAAGGGCCAGCACGTTCGGAGCTCTTCCGATGCCGACCCCAATCCCTGGTGGAGGAGTTCAAGATGGCGTTCAACGCTGAGAGGAACTTCTGTTCCTCTAAGGTGGGTCCTGAACCCATGGACCTGAGCCAGGTCGAAGCGGAGGAGAAACCTCCCGCTAAGAGTCACTCTGACGCTTTTCCACAGAGCTTTGAGGCAGATCTCTTAGCCATGTTGCAGCGGCGTGGGCCGCTGAGATGATTCCTGTGTGAAGCACGGATCATCTGCGGAACAGATGTCCGAAAAATTCTCAGCGAGACACTCGCTACAAGGGACCAAGGGTGGGGAAAAAGCCCTTGTACAAACCGTCGGGAAACGACGGCTCCCAGTAGGTGCGGGGAGACCTACTGGGGGACCCCTCAGTGCTGTTAAGCCCCAGGGTAGGGGACGATAGCACAAAGCCCCGAGGGAAAAGGTGCTTTCTAGCACCGAGTTGGTGTACCAGCCAGGTTTGCTGGTAGTCCTTGCGGACGTGAAAGGCTTTGATAAGCCTTGGAGAGTCTTGATAGACTCTGGAGCGTCTGACAATTATGTCAGACGGGCTTCTGTAGAGAAGAGTCGTCTGTATGCCGAGGCCCTAGAGGCACGTTCTCGTGACGTTGTCACGGTCCGTCTAGCGACGGGCGTACATGTTTCTGTACCCAAGGTCTCGATTGACCTTAAGCTGAAGTTTGCAGACTTTGACAGCTTAGAACGTTGCCTAGTCCTGGATTTGGACTCGAGGTATGACCTCATTCTGGGCATGAAGTGGCTGGAACGCCACGAGCCATGGATAGATTGGAAGTCTAAGTCCATTGGCTCAACGCACCCGCGGTCGGGTGAAGCATTGAGGAGTCATGAACCCAGATTTTCTCGATCGCAAAAGCGATTCTGGCGTGAGATGCCAGAGATTGGGATGTCTGAAATGATCATTCCCAATGGCGTTAAGGAAGAGTTCCTTAACGAGGGGGATTCGGCGGTTAATCCCCACGCCGTGAACGGCGAGACTGGTGAGTTACCTGTGGTAATTCCAGTGGTAGGGGTAGAGACCCCTGTGGTTAAGCGCGAGGCGCTTCCACGAAAAGAGACCCGTAGTTCGTCTCTTTCGCTCGTCGGAATGATTTCGATCACGCCGTTATAGGCGAGACTGGCGAGTCGCCATTGGTAGAGGTGGATTCCTCTAAGGAGACTCCAGTGGGAGAGGTATAGGCCCCTGTTTTTAAGCGCGAGGCTCTTCCAAGTGAATAGACCCGTAGTTCGTCTCTTTCGCACGTCGGAAATGATTCCGACTACGCCGTTGTAGGTGAGACCGGCGAGTCACCGGTGGTAGAGGTAGAGACCTCTGTGGATAGGCGCGAGGCGCTTCCAATAGATGGGGCAATTGACTCTCCCCATCGGGGTCTCGGGGTGATTCCCGAGGCCAGTAGTCAGCAGTCCTATCGGATGCTGAATAGTGTGACAGGTATTGTCACAGAAGGCGTAAGCCTTGAACGGTTGGCTGGGGTAGGCGAACTGTTGTCGTTGGAGGAGATGTCCTTCAACGATTTTGAGACTGCTTTGAAAGCAGATGAAATCGACGAGGTTGTCGTATTACGTCCGGAAGAGGAGTTGAGCTCCTCATCCACAATGGACGAGTCAGTTTTGGTGCAAACCAAACAGGGATTGGATGCCCGAAGCGGTCTCAAGATCCTCGCGTATCCTGAGGACCCTTACCATTCCTTATTGAGGGAATTTGGAGATATCATTAGTGAAAACCCGCCGATGGGGTTACCACCGGATCGGGGAGTCCGACATGAAATTGATTTGGTTCCTGGAACCAAATACTGCGTCTGTAACAGTACTGACCCTGTTACAGGCTTACACTGTGTTGTTCGAGGAAGCGCGCAATACAAAAGGGGTAGGATTAGTTGATGACTACTAATCCTATACTAAAAGTAAATATATAAATATTTACTTGTCTATTAGAACGCAAAATTAAGAGTGTTTATTTAATGGGTGGTTAGCATCTAATAGTATAGTAATTACCTACCTAATATAATAATATCAAGTATTCAACTAACTGTACTATTAGTTAACCTGCATGATTCTGTATTTATACCGAATCGACTTTTCCTTCGTAGATTATAATAACTTATAATCTCTTATTTAAATTTCAGACAACGCGTCTGAAATTTAACTATGATATTCTAACTTGAATATCAATTATGTAATGGCACCCCATTACAGCGTCACTAGGCAGTGGCCTCTCCCCAAGGAGCAATGCGACGTTATCGACGCATCATTCAAGGGGAAAGAAGAGGCAGGGATGGTACGGGAGAGCAAGTCTCCCCATTCTTCTCCCACTTTTTGTGTTCGTAAGTCTAACAGAAAGTGGCGCATTGTGCATGCGTACAACAAGCGGAATGCATCTACTGCACCCATGCAGACTCCGATTCCTCGGAAGGATGTCCTCCAGAACAATATGGCGGGCTGTACTGTGTAAATTGCATTAGATCTGGTGGACGGGTATTATCAGGTGCTCATGCGAGCGTCCGATATTCCGCTTACAGCGGTAGGCACGCCTAGCGGCATGCTGTGGGAGTGGCTTGTTATGCCACAGGGGATTTCGAATGCACCAGCGACTTTTAATCGCTTGGTGACTCAACTCTTCCGCCCTCATAGAAAGTACGCTCAGACGTACTTCGACGACATATTCGTCCATAGTCGTGCGGAAGGCGACTCGTCTGATGTCCAGACGCATCTGATACACCTTCGAGCTGTGCTCGAAAGTATGCGAGAGCATAAGTTATATGCGAACGCATCCAAATGTATCTTTGGTGCTGAGGAAATTCCTTTCCTCGGATGCTTCATCGGTAAGGATGGAGTGGGGGCGGATCCCGCGAAGGTGAAAGCCATTGTGGAGTGGCATTCGCCTGTACATCTTAGAGATTTACGTAAGTGGCTAGGATTAGCCAATTATCTCCACAAATACAGCGAGAACTACGCTGAAATGGCGAAGCCATTGACGGACCTTCTTAAGAAGGATGTTGATTGATGTTGGGAAACCAAACTGCAAAACACTTTTGAAGCCGTTAAGGAGAGTTTGTAAAAAGATCGCGTTCTTGCTCTCCCAGACTCTGGAAAACCATTTAGTGTCGTCTGCAAGGGAACGCGTGATTGCGTTTGATTCGAGGCAGCTTAAATCTGCTTAACGGAACTATCCCGTTCATGACAAGGATCTACTTGCAATGAAGTATGCTCTTGTCAAATTTAGGGTTCACCTACTCGGCTCAAAGCCGTTCGTGGTTTATACTGACCACGCGTCCTTACGGACAGCGACAAAGTCGCCTCATCTCTCGCAACGGATGGCCCGTTGGCTCTCCTTCTTTGCGGAGTACAATTTTGAGGTTAAGTACAAACCTGGCAAGCAGAACGTGCTTTCATACGCGTTGTCGCGTCGTTCCGATTACGAGCTCACTCACGCGACATTCGTCACCTCGTCTGTGGTGGATCTTGTAGCCGGTGCGTATACGCACGGTGCGGCTAGCGCACAGAGGAAGACTATTCCTTAAAGCGGTAGCTACCTCTACTTAGCCGATACGTCCTTGTAAAGGGCTTAGTAGGAGAGTTCTCCTACTCGGGGCCAAGATCCCGGGTTAGTTTACGACTTAGCCTTAACGGCTGTATTCCCTTTACGGGATTCAAGTAAAGGGAGGACTCCCTCTTACCTACAACACTCACTGCGTGCGCGACCGGTCGAGGTCGCGCGTCCGCTAAATAGAGTGAAATGTAAACTGAATATATTTAATATGTAATTAGCCTAAATAAATTTAAACTAATATAAACTATATGTAATACTAAGTAGAACTTACCA
>CM047581.1:1212626-1235288 GCA_026184515.1 Peronosclerospora sorghi | reverse complement strand
GAGGGTTGAATTATCCCCTCTCGCCTATTATACCCGGTCTGGACGCGCCGCACGCGCACTTTGGCCACCGGAAGTCCCTCGACGGGAGTACGATTTGGCGATCTCGACACTTTAACTCAAGTACGTTTGGAACGTGCTATTCACTGGATTGGTCTTTACGTGGAGATATCGTTTGTGGAGTTCACGGGCATATTGGGTATTCACGTGGACATATTGGCTCATTTTAACATTGGTTGGAGTTTAGACCGGTTTTGGTCTTCTCTCATATTGGTCAGGGGCTAGACTGGCTGATTGGTCTACCCTCTATTATTTCGTATTGGTCAGGTCTAGATCGTTTGGACGATCGACCTATTGGAATCTATCTTTCGGAAGTATTTATGGTCTGTACGTACCTGGGGTGAAGAGTTCCGCCCTAGGTACACTTAGTCAGCACGGACTCATATTCAAGACCGAATCAAATCGATCTGCGATCCCGATCCACCGAGTGTGTAACTATCCCACTCCAATGGGTACACAAGGTGAGATGGTCTTAAGTGAATCGGACCAATTGTCTCTGGATGTTGACCGGTCGTCTGCCAGCAGCGGACGATCGGACCAGATTTCGAATGGAGGTCCACGGGGTACCCCCCCCCGTAAGTTGGAAGGCTGGGCACGATGGTGGTGGTCAGGTTGTCGATACAAATGTATTCGATTTCGAACTTGACTCCACCACAATTGTGCGCGTGCCCGGATCACTTGGTGATCGTGGATATCACCGCGAGGTGTCATCAAAGAATGAATTTGAAGATTTGAATTTGGAATCGTTCTGGAGAGGGCGTAAGGAAAAGCTATCACCTTACGTCTTCGTTCTCGACAAAGATGGCGATGTCCGTTCTGGCCTGGTGGAGGACCAGATCGGGATTAATAAATTTTTTCCTCCCCCAAAAGGCTCCCACCGGAGCCTATCGGGACTATAGCAAGTCATGCTATAGTCCCGGAAAGGATCAGGACCTTGGTCCTGATCCTATGTATGTGCATAAAAAGTTGATGGAAAATCAAAAGACGAAAAATAATTGGAAGCTGATCCGAACGATCAGACCAACCTTCCTCAAGGTCCCCAAGATACCCAAGATTCCCAAGATTCCCAAGAAAGGGTTGGGAATGCCGGCCGACGAAGACGACCTCGAAGAAAAGTCGCAGGTCGGAGATGGAGGCATCACTGAAAAAGACCTAAACAAGATGTACTACATTTTTGAGCTGAAAATATTTGTTCGTTTTGACGTGGTCTTTCGGGTGTTGAACCTCCAGATCCCCGACCGTCTTCTAGGTACCACTACCGAGCCGGTCCAGAGTGATCGCCCATTACTGTTGGTGAAAAACTTGGTGGCGATGTTGGCGGAGGTTGGCATTAAAATGCAGAACCCCGCCGATGTCCAAGAACTATTTGAATTTGAGACTTGGAGGCTGAAATTGTCGATGTCGACCTTCCACGACCATTTGTTCCCACTGGTGGGGGTGGTTCGCCGCCCAACTCCCACCGCAGCAGTGAAGGTCGCTGAAGCCTCCACAGCGCTTGCCGACATTGGTTCTGATGAAGAATCGGTTTATCAGTCTCAACCGGCCTCTAACAGCGCATCAGAGTTGGAGACCGGTGTCGAGCGGATGACCGTGGGGGTGGACCATGCCCAGCCTGAACAAAAACAGGACATGCGGCAGCAAAAGGGTTGCGTGCCAGTCGGGGATCCGGCGACCCCCACAGGTCTCAGTTCCGCAAAAGGAGGGTGGGTATCAACACGTTGCCCATGACTCCAGCTAACGTCCAAGTCATGTTTGAGACGATGATGGAACGTTTCATGGAAGAACGGGTTAGACCACCTATGTGCTCATATGTCCAAGACTGGTCTACCCGTCAAAGTGTCAATGTTTGCCGGGATGTGGATATGGAATCGGTAACATCTATGGATAAGCCTACTCGAAGTGATAAGCAAGTCGGCAAAGGGAAGCGCAAGCCGCAACCGGCCAGACCGCGTAGACCAAGAAAGACAAGTGACTTTGACATGGAGTCGGTCGGCGGTCTTGACGACCACTGTGGATCAGACGGTACGGGCGCTGGCAAGCCACGCAAGGCTAACCTAGCCTCCACTATTGCTTACGACTTTGGATCTGCTGCGATTCCGCGCATCCGTATGGCCGCGACGACCGACCTCAATGACTTCACTGGCAAGGATACTGATGAAGACCAGGCCCGGACTTGGTTCGGTCGGGTCAAGTCTGCGTTTCTGCGAGATCAGACCCCGAGAAGTGAAAGGTGTCTGATTCTCCGGGATTTGTTGAAAGGACCTGCTGCCAACTGGATCCAACAGTTAGGTCGGGATGTCCGGTCTGACTGGGACCAGCTATGTGCAGAGTTTGAAGGGCAATATTGTAACTCCGGATTTTCGAGTGCCCTCAAGTATCACCATATGCAGAAGCGGAGCGACGAGACACCGATCGAATATTTGCATCGGTTGAACGTGGCTGCACTTCGTGCCGGCATAACAATTAAAGAGAATAACCCTCCGAACGGTGCTGCTCTGGAACATGTGGGTCACTACATTAGTACCCTGGACGATCAAGAACTGGCGGACCAGCTTACTCTGCTGCGTCTTAGGGACGCGGGTGAAGTTGAACAGACTCTACGGACGCTACAGCAGTCGCGTAGCATGAGGGCGAAGAGTGCTGGTGGATCAGGTCGCTACCGATCCAAGACCCAGACCCAGACCGATCCGGTCAAGAGGACCTGGACCAGACCGACCCGAGGGGTCAAGGCGATCTTAACCGAAGACAGCACGGGATCGGAAAGGTAAAGTGGAAGTCAATCCATCCAGGAGTCGTCGGATGAAGACCAGTATCGTTACGTCTATGTTGCGGGACCTGCCCCGAAGACCAGGTCGAAGTCCGACCAAGTAGACCGGAAGGGAAGGAACGGAAGCAAGTCCGATCCAGACCGACCTCGTCAGAAGTGCTCCCACCGTGGGTCAAGTAAACATGATGGTCCAAACTGCTGGAAGAAGATGGTGTGCAAGAAGTGCGAGTGACGCGGCCACCCGACTGACCACTGCCTCTTCGTATGCAAGTCATGTGGAGAGATCCACGAGGCCGGCCACTGCAAGATTGAAGAATTTTTTAACATGATACGCAAGTGGTACGTGCCGGACAAGCACGCGGGGATGCGGCCGCCGGACGCAGAAGAGATGTTAAACTATAACGCTCGCCAGGTTGGAATCTGGATCGAGCCGAGCGTTCTACGGTTCACATCTATGCATATGTCGGCAAGGAGGATAAGACCGACAATACACGTTCTATTCCAAATTGTGTCGACCGAGACCATCCGGTCTACAGTCTGAAGACCGATGAGTACTCCCGGACCAAGGTGGTTATGCAGTTGGACTTGCTGCCTGGAGAATCCCGCGGATACTGGAAGTATCACACGCCTGATAAATGGTTCAAGCAGGCGAAAGCCTGTGGCAAGATTAATAACCAGAAAGCGACGATGTTGTTCGACTCTGGAGCTGAAGTCTCGATAATCGACTCCGCCTTTGCTCGTAAGGTAGGATGTCGTATAGTCGATACCCAGAGACAAGAATGCGTCGGGATCGGTGAAAACTCTTATATGACCGAAGGAAGAACGCGTGTGAAAATTACTTTGTCGGGATCGCTGGTCTACTTTTCCAGCGCTTGGGTTGGCAAGTTGGCTGGACAGGACGCTTTACTAGGCATGGATTTCATGGTCCCAGCTGGTATTCGCCTAGACCTGTCACATGGAGTGCTTACGCTCCCGGATGAGGTCCAGGTCCAGTTGGCTGGTCGAAGACCTCTGTATGGTTCGTATACCGATCTGGTCCGGTGGGATCAAGACCTCATTATCCCAGTCGGTCGGTCTGCCGATACCCCGGTCGAGAAAGGCTTCCGTCGAGGAAGTTATGGTTGACCAGGGCCGATCGGTGGGTCTCGACCTTCGTAAAGAGTGCTGATCGACGTGATTTTGTCCGTGTTACCAATATCGGTGACAAGCCGCTGACACTGGACAATAACACTATTTTCGGCATGTGGTTAGCAGAAGGAAAGGTATTAAGGAAGATGGGGTTCGTCTCGATTGGGTCGAGGCGGTATGTCGAGTGGCAAAACCTGGCGTACCAATCGACCACCGATCTTATCAGCGATGATGGGTCGGCGGAAGAGGACACCTCAACTTTAGTGGAAAGACCAAGTTATGTCACCCCAAGAAAGATGTTGGTCCGAAGAAATACGCCGCAGTCACCAGGAACGGTGGACCATCAAGTAGACGAGCCAAGGTTAGTCAACGTGGTGTCAGCACAAGACCAGGCGACAGCGGAGCTAAAAACGGAAGAAGGGGAACATGAAATTGCTAGGTCGGACCATGACGGTGTTCCTAAACAGACCGATATCAGGGAAGGACAGCTCGTTGATCAAGACCAGGGGCGTTCAGCCGGTCCAGATGGTCTAGGTGATATCGCCCCAGAAGATGAACAAGTCTGTATACATGAAGGAGGGGAACAGTACATTCAGGAGCTGGAAAGCCAAATGGCAGTCCTCCCTGAAGTGTCTGCCGACTCGCCCGAAGTTACAATGGATGATTTACAAGTGGGTGATCAAGACCTTAACAGTCCAGACCAGATCGAGCAGTTGAAGAATATCATATGGAAGAAAAGATATCTGCTGATCGGAAAGGGCAACGCCTTACCACCTGCAGCCCGTGGTGCGATTTGCGATATTGACGTTGGAGATGCCAAGCCGATTTCCCAGCGATGTCGACGCGTGGCGCCACAGTACCGTGAAAAGCTTTCTGATCTCATTAAAGGACTGTTGGTCACCAAGATTATTAGACCGTCGACCTCGCCATGGGCCTCGCCGATCGTAATTGTTATCAAGAAGAACGGCGTTTACATTAGACTGTGCATCGACTATCGGCTGGTAAATCGGTTGACTAAACTCATGGCTTACCCGATGCCGCTGATTAATGATCTGTTGGAAGACCTCGACAAGACCTTGTGGTATTGTTCGCTAGATATGGCAAGTGGATTTTGTGTGGTCTCGATGACTGATCGAGCCCGTGAGATTTCCGCATTTGTGACACCGTTTGGTATTTTCGAGCGGAATCGTATGCCGTTTGGTCTGAAGAACGCGCCCCAAATCTATCAAAGGCTGATAGATAACGCATTGTACGGACACTTCAAGATCAAGACGATCGGGACCCCGTTGAAAATTATGATGTGTTTAGAGAGGGTGAACCCGATCGGGAAAGAGGACCGTCCGTTCTAGGGAGGTGGTCGTACATCGACGACATTCTGATACCTGCCTCGTCATGGAACGATCTGTGCGAGAAGGTTGAACGATTGTTAGAGACATGCGATCGCTGGAACCTGTCTATCAGTGCCGTGAAAAGTTTTTGGGGTATGTCCAAGGTCGCCTATTTAGGCACGATGGCATATCGTCCGCAAGCGAACGGATCGGCTGAACGCATGGTGCAGACAATGACAAGGGCGATTAAGATGTATGTGGCCGATCCAGACCAACGTGACTGGGATGAGTATGCTGAGAGACTGGTATTCTCACTCAACTCTTTGACCGATCGGGTCCGAGGAGAAAAGCCTTTCTATCTGGCGTATGGATGGGACCCTCGATCGACACTTGAAGCGGCGATACCGATCGGCTGCACTTGGACCCGCGATCGCGATGCCCGTCGATGGCGCATGCAGGTCCAGAAACATTATCAGCATGCGAAAGAAGTCGTAAATGAAAAGCTGCGTCAGGCCACGCAAGATCGAGCAGATAGGAATAACGATCAGGTCCGCCCTCATGGTATTGAACCAGGGGCGAGGGTATGGTTATACCTCGATCGGGTCAAGGAAGGCTATGCAAAGAAGTTGGCTCATATGTGGCACGGTCCTTTCCGTGTAGCAGAGCTGATCGGTGAGCATGCTGCCCGTCTGATCACGATAGGCACGGATTATAAAGTTTTCCGATCGTGCATGTGTCCAAATTGAAGCTGGTCAGGGAGTTCCCCGATCGGCCTAAAATATCCCGTATGGTGGACGAAGCGGAGAGATTCGATTTTGACGAAACTCTGCTTCCGGAAGACAGTTGGGAAAGGCCATTGAAAGAGGACGAATTCGAGGTGAAAAAGGTGCTAGATGTCCGATCGGTCAAGAAGACGCGTTCCGGTCGCACCCACCGAGAATATATGGTCCGCTGGAAGGATCATGACGAAGCAACTTGGATCGACGAACTCGATCTAAATTGTGGAGCACTGCTACGAGAGTTTGAGAGAGAACGAGTCAGTCGGAATCGCTTTGCAGTGATGCAGACTCATGAAGATGAAGATAAAGACACGCAGTAGCACCGATCAGTATGTCGATCGGTGTGAATATGTGTAAGGTCTGAAATATTGTGAATTAGTGTGATGAACTGTGATGAACTGGAGTAGTGGAGTGACGAACGTGGTGATAATTTTCGCAATGTGGATGGAAACTGTGTGTGATAACGTGTTGGTACAATTTTGGAGAAAGTGATGAAATTTGGTAAAGTGATCAGGTGATCAGGAATTTGGAAAGAATAATGACATGTATTATGAATTATCTGGTAAGCTGACTGCCGCATCAAGATTCACAGTCACCCCACAGACGACCGATAGTCAATGCTGGATGGTCTTCGATCTGTTTCTGATGCTGATTGCGCCAGGGCTCCTTCCGATCGATCTGTATCAAGGCGTCTTTCAGGTTTGTGAACGGCACGTCACATTGAAGACCGGGATACCAGATTCCGTCCTCAGTCAACGCCCCGGGACTCTCAGCGCGACGCTTGGCCATATGAAGAAACACCGGATATAAAATGATGTCGATGTAGCACTCGCGGGCCAGCATCCCTTCCAGAATAAACTGGCATAGGGACAGCCAGGCCTCGCCCGCCCGACTCCGGCGCTGTTTCCGACGCTTCTGATACAGGATCAGGTCTTGGTCACGTAACTTCAGACCCGCGGGAAGGAGGAGATAATGGGTAGACTCCCAGATCGCCTGGCAGTGGGCTGTATTAAGAGCCCGAAGTCGACCCAGAAGCGAATCGATCCAAGGAGTCGACGCCAATATGGAGTCCAAATTGGCGCTGAGCAGCACTTCCCATGGTCGATCTGCATAAAGACGGGCGATTTGCGGTCCCGTGACCAGATCCGCCCGCCACGCAGACGGGTCAGGGGTTTTCAAAGCTGGAAGAAAGAGCCAGAAATCTGGTCGGGACATCGACCGGGCGAGATCTTGCTTGGTCAGGGCTGATCGGTGCAAGCTACCGATCTGCCCCGGTGACCACGGCAAAGTAGCATCTGAAGTCAACGATGGAAGAGATCGATCTCCGATCGACACCCCTTTCAATTGGGCGTGATGGCGCAACCCAGATGTGCTGGGCTGGAAGGAAGGCACCGATCCGGTCAACTCACGCGTTCGTGCAACAACATAGCCTTGGGAGCTGATCACCTGATCAGCCCCCGATGCAGACTTCGCTGGAACAGGACCTCGGCGTTGATCGGATCGGGACTTGGACAAAGCAGTGAACAAGATCTCATAATATCCCGATTCTTTCCCCGAGTCCTCTCCGGAGGAGATCTTCATATGCTTGGTGTGAGCAGCGCGGGGGCGTAAGGGCGCATGGATTTGACGGTGATGGACGTGTCACCTGCGTTCGATCTTTCGCTTGGAAGATGCGCCAGCGTCTTGGATTTCTTTTGAGGCACAGCTTGCTTCTCCTCGAGTTCGTAGTCGCGCGCTACGCCCCGCGCCCTTGAGCCCTTCCGACGCGTCCTTACGCTTCTTGGAAACTTTGGAATTTTGGAATATTGACTTTTGGCCAATGAATGACGTCGTTCCCGATCTTGGTGCGGATCGATCAGAGCGGCCGATGCAGATCGGTCAACGCTAGAGCCTGCAGCCGGACGCCGGTACAACAAGTCGGTCAAACTGATCTACGGCCACCCAAATACGGTTTGACTCCTGGGTCCAGCGTCCAATCGGCTCTGGAAGGACTCGACCTTCCCGATATGGTCCCTTACCACGACCTGCAACTCGCCGATCAGCCTCTCCAGGTCACCATGTTGGGTGCGGAGTAAAGTCCGATCGGACTGATCTTCCAATCTCTGCCGGTTGACCAGCGCGAGCTGTTCCTGGAGGTGTGACCTGTAGTCCACCAAACGAGACAGATCATGCCGTGCGCCGATCAGCCAGTCCAAGATCGGTCGGAGCTGATCGCAGTGGTCATGCGACTACCGATCAGCCGCGAATAAAGCGTCGAACGTTTTGGCGATGTCGGTGTGCAACCGATCTGCACGCAAAAAAAGGTTAGACCAGACCCAAGACGAAAAACAGACCGATCAGCTTACCTCGCGTTGTTTGTTGTTGGTCGATCTGGTCCCGGAGATGTGCGCTTTCGGCGATCACCTCCTGCAACTTCGTGGATATAGGAACCAAAGTGTCCACCTCCTTCCGAAGTTGCAGGAGCGATGAATCCTTTGTGGACAACTGCGCCTGGAGCTCCCTGAATCTTTTCTGGAGCTGATCGACATCGATCTGATACCCATCCAGTGTGTCGGAATCTGGAGTGTTGCGAGGGCTGTCAGATCGGGCCGATCGGGAAGGCGAATTGACATGGGGCAAGAGAGGTTACAAGATGATCAGGTGCACAAGGAAAAATACCTGGCGAAGGCGGATTCGAAGATCTGTCCATCGATGAAGTCCACTACTGCGAAGATCTGGGATGCCAACTGGTGGTGAAATAGGGTCGCTACCGTTGTGCGGCTGCGACTAGACTCAGGGGCGGCTGTGGTGAAGTGGATTCGAGATTGGTGGAAAACAAGGGGGATTTTAAGCCTATCGTGTGGAAGAAGTGTCAAGAACACAGATTTTGGTAAGTCACATGATATTGCTTGTACTTACATATTTCATGTTTGTACATATTCGGGACCGTAGGGAGATAGGATTGGTTAGTTTTGGTTTTTCCTTCTAAGAGATTTTGGTTTTACCGAGTTTGGATTTTTGGCCTTTTAAGTTACAACAAGGAAGTCGTTAATATCTTTGCCAAGTATGTTAGTCGCCTCTGCACGCCGCGGAGTGTTTGGGAGCAGAGGGTCGAGTAATCCCCTATAGCTCATTATACCCGGCCGGGACGCGTTACAGACGCACTCGGCCCACCGGAGGTCCCTCGACGGGAGTACGCATTGGTCGGCTTCGCAAGCCCAAGTTACACACGTTTGGACGTGTAAACAAGTTTTTGGATTGTTACGTGGAGATATCGTTCGTGGAGTTTGTTACGTTCTCGTTGGATCTCCATATTGGAATATTGGTCTTTTATTCTCGCATTGGTTGGGCTCTACGATCGGTTAATTGATCTGCCCTTTGGAGTATACTTACTCTGAGTATAATTGGTCTGCCCGTACCCAGGGTGAAGAGTTCCACCCAGGGTACATTACCCAGCATGGTCTCACGTTTAAGACCCAAATCAATTCACGACGACGATCCACCAAGTTTGCAACCAGCCCATTCCATCGGGTACACAAGGTGAGATGGAGACGCAGAAATTGGACCAGGCATCCTATGCTGATGATCGGTCGTCTGCTAGCAGCGGACGATCAGATCGGATCGTAGGCGAAGGTTCGCGGGGTACCCCCCCCCCCGGCAGTTGGAAGGCTGGGCACGATGGTGGTCAGGTTCTCGACACTACGGTGTTCGATTTCGAACTTGACTCCACCACACATTTGATCACCGCTCGAAGGTGTATCAGGTGCGCCTGAACATCAGACGAGTCGCCTTCCGCGCGACTATGAACGAATATATCGTCGAAGTACGTCTGAGCGTACTTTCTATGAGGGCGGATGAGTTGAGTCACCAAGCGATTAAAAGTCGCTGGTGCATTCGAAAGCCCCTGTGGCATAACAAGCCACTCCCACAGCATGCCACTAGGCGTGCTAACCGCTGTAAGCGGAATATCGGATGCTCGCATGAGCACCTGATAATACCCGTCCACCAGATCTAAGGCACTGTACACCGTACAGCCCGCCATATTGTTCTGGAGGACATCCTTCCGAGGAATCTGAGTCTGCATGGGTACAGTAGCTGCAATCAGCTTGTTTTACGCATGCACAATGCGCCACTTTCCGTTCGGCTTACGAACACAAAAAGTGGGAGATGAATGGATAGACTTGCTCTCCCGTACCATCCCTGCCTCTTCTTTCCCCTTGAAGAATGCGTCGATGACGTCGCATTGCTCCTTGGGAAGAGGCCACTGCATAGTGACGCAGTATTTGGTTCCAGGAACCAAATCGATTTCATGTCGGACTCCCCGATCCGGTGGTAACCCCATCGGCGGGTTGTCAGTAATGACATCTCCGAATTCCTTTAACATGAATGGTAAGGGTCCTCAGGATCCGCAAGGATCTTGATACCGCTTCGAGCATTAAATGCCTGTTTGGTTTGCACCAAAACTGACCCCACGAGGGCGGACCTGATCGTTATTCCGATCTGCTCGATCTTGCGTGGCCTGACGCAACTTTTCATTGACGACTTCTTTCGGATGCTGATAATGCTTCTGGACCTGCATGCGCCATGGGGCATCGCGATCGCGGGTCCAAGTGCAGCCGATCGGTATCGCCGCTTCAAGTGTCGATCGAGGGTCCCATCCATACGCCAGATAGAAAGGCTTTTCTCCTCGGACCCTATCGGTCAAAGAGTTGAGTGCGAATACCAGTCTCTCAGCATACTCATCCCAGTCACGTTGGTCTGGATCGGCCACATACATCTTAATCGCCCTTGTCATTGTCTGCACCATGCGTTCAGCCGATCCGTTCGCTTGCGGACGTTATGTCATCGTCGCGCTGTTATGTCATCGTCGCGCTCTGTTTCTGACCTAGCATGTTATTGAACGATCGGAACACCTCAGCCATAAAATCGGGTTCCCGATCTTGTCTAATAACTTCGCTGGAGCTGGACCTTCTGAACACGCTTCCTCGTAACTCTGGGCTATCTGCTCCTCAGATCGGGTTGCACTAGCCTTTGAGATCACCAGACCAGTGAATAAGTCGATACAGATCAGCAGCTCAGTGTTGCCGCGTGTCGATCTGGGCAGCGACGGTATGTGATCCATTGCTATCACCTGGAAAGGGTAGGTAGCCTCGATATTTCCGGGCGATCGGCCCTTGATTATCGGTTTACCCTTTCCGGTCTCGCAATCTGTGCAACAGCCCACATATTTCTGCACGCTCCGAAAAATTCCTCTCCAGTGAAAATGAGCCCTGGTCTTGTGGTATTTCATGCCTATGACTTGATGTCCCCCTTCTAGACTCAAGTGGTAGTGATGAAGGACGTCCGGCTGTAGCAACTCAGGGATCACCAGTTTCGCTAGTCGATCTCGATCGGCACTGTCTTGATCAATTTCACGGCAGTAATACAGCAATCCATTGTCGTCCACATCGTAACTGTCCGCGATATTGGTACACACTTTCGCCTGATCATTTGTTAACTTCGACAGTTCACCGCGCAGATAGGCCTTCAAGTTGACGATCCACTCTTCTTCGTCCTGCGCCTTGAGGATCCGTTCCGCCCTTAGCTGTTGTACACGTACTCACTAATCCTTTCCTTTGGGAACGATCGGCGAGACTTCCGAGCTCGCGATCTAGTTGCCGCCATCACATGCACCGGATCAGGGCTGTCCTTGGGCTTGATCAACTCCGGGAGCCTGTTTATGTTCATAAGTTCATGTAGAACGGCCTCCTCGGTGATCGTCTCCCCGATCTGGTCCCGCATGGCTTGGGTCGCGAGGTGGTCGGCGCTTCTGTTCCAATCCCGTTTCACCTGCAATAGCTCGTGGTTGGGATAGTCTTTCAGTGCCTTCATCACCCGATCATTCAGCAACTTCATCCGTGGCGCCTTACAGTCTATCTCCCCGGTGATCTGCCTTATCACTAGGTTGGAGTCACCACATATGATGATCCGCCCTTTCTTTTGTGATGACAGCAGATCAAGACATAGAAGGAGTCCCCGATATTCCGCCTCGTTGACCGTTATGTCAGGCGTGAAATCGGCAGCTGCTACTACTATAGACAATGTTGGTAACTTCCACAGTATGGCACTATAGGAGCCGACCTTCTTCTTCACGCTAGCCGATCCGTCGAAACTCAAAACCAGGAGTTCCTCATCCCGATCGACGATCGGTGGCGGCAGCAATATTGACTGTCGAGGTTGCTTCCTCGGGGAAATCGCCATCAGAGCTTCATCCACTTCAGACCGAGGGGTGATACTGGCAGCCAATGTGCCCAATATCTCTTCCTCTCCCTTGGTGCACTTGAAGACCTCGAGGGACCACTGTGACAAGATCGCTGACCATCTGCCGAGCCGACCGTCCATCCAATTGGCTGATAACAGCCTGGCCAATGTCGACTTTCTAGAAAGGACCTTTACAGATCGGCCGACCAGTCGGTTGTAGCACACCGCCAAAATCCGTAGTAAAGCCAGAACTTCCTTTTCGACGATCCCATAGTTAACTTCGTTCGGCTTCAACGTCCGGCTCGTAAAATTGACCGGATGGTACACTCCATCATGTTCTTGCACTAGAGTGGCAGAAATGGCCCACTTACTAGCGTACACAATGACGATCGGCATTTTTTCCAAATCGAAGTGTCTGAGAATCGGTGCCGTCGCCATTGTGGCCTTCAGCATACCAACCTTTGCACGCTTCATGTGATACTCTTCCTCCACTTGCGGAAAATATGCGGGCAGATCAGAGTCGCAGCCCTCCCGTAAAGTTGCCCGATTTCCTTCGCGCAACATATGGTAGTCGACTTCCCGGAGCTCGTACAGCACGGCCGCGTAAATCGCGAAGTCTTCAATGAACCGGCTGTATTAATTTAGGCTCCCTAAGAAGGTCTGCGTTGCCTTCAGGGATCTGGGAAACGGGAGGTTGCTCAGTGACTCCAGATCCTTGGGATTGGCCTCCAGACCACTGATCGACACCATATGACCCAAATAGGCGACCTTGGACATGCCCCAAAAACTCTTCACAGCACTGATCGACAGGTCCAGCGAACGCATATCTCCAACAACCGTTCGACCTTCTCGCACAGATCACTCCATGACGAAGCAGGGATCATAATGTCGTCGATATACGATCGCCTCCCCAGAACGGACGGTCTCCTTTCCCGATCGGGTTCACCCTCTGTAAATAAATTATTGTTTTCGGTGGGGTCCCTATCGGTACTGATCTTGAAGTGTCCATACTATGCGTTGTCGATCAGCCTCTGGTAGATCTGGGGCGCGTTCTTCAAACCGAACGGCGTAACAAATGAGGATATCTCGCGAGCCCGATCGTTCATCGAAACCACCAAAAATCCGCTTGCCATATCCAGTGATCAATATCATAGGGTCTTGTTGAGATCTTCTAGCAGATCGCTGACCAGCGGCATCGGGTACACCATAAGCTTGGTCAACCGATTTACCAACCCATAATCGATACACAACCTGATGTCGACGCCGTTCTTCTTGATCACAATCACGATCGGTGAGGCCCACGGCGAGGTCGACGGCTTAATGATCTTGGTAGCCAACAGTCCTTAAATAAGATCGGACAATTTTTCGCGGTACTGTGGCGCCACACTTCGGCATCGCTGGGCGATCGGATTGGCATCACCCACGTCGATGTCACAGATCGCTCCGCGAGCAGCAGGGGGTAAGGCGTTTCCTTTCCCGATCAGCAGATGTTTCTTTTTCCTTATGATCTTCTTTAGCTGATCGATCTGATAGGGACTGTTGACGTCCCGATCACCCACTTGCAGATCGTCCAAGGTGACTTCGGGAGGATCAGCAGACACTTCAGGGAGGACTGCCATCTGGCTCTACAGCTCCTGAATATATTGATCCCCGCCCTCGTGGATACAAACTTGATCGTCTTCTGGGGCAATATCACCCAAACCGTCCTGATCGTTTGAACACTGCTGTTCCCGATCGGCGGGCTGCCTTTCAACGACATCAATCTGCTTAGGCGCGCCATCGTGGTCCGCCCCAGCAATGCCATGTTTCCCTTTTTCTATTCCCGGCTCCGCTGTCGCCTGTTCTTGTGTCGCCACCACGTTGACGAACCTTGGCTCATCTGCTTGATGGTCCACCGTGTCCGGCGACTGCGGTGCATTTCTTCGAACTAACATCTTTTTTGGGGTTACATAGCTGGGTAGTCCCACCATAGGTGAGGTATCTTCTTCCACCGATCCATCATCGCTGATCAGATCGGTGATCGCTTGGTATGCCAAGTTCTGCCACTCAATATACCGTCTCGATCCGATCGAGACGAACCCCATCTTTCTTGGCAATTTCCCTTCCGCCAGCCGCATGCCAACAATAGTATTGTTGTCGAGTGTAAGCGGCTTGTCACCGATATTAGCGACTCGAACAAAATCATATCGTCCGGCGCTCTTCACAAAGGTCGACACCCACCGATCGCCCCTGGTCACCCATAACTTCCTTGATCGAAAACCTTTGTCGACCGGGGTATCAGCGTCTTGGCCGACTGGAATGGTGACATCTTGGTCCCACATGACCAGATCGGTGTGCGATCCGTCTAGGGGCCGCCGACCAGCTAACTGGATCTGGACCTCATCCGGGAGTGTAAGCACTCCATGAGACAGATCGAGGCGAATAGCTGCCGGTACCATGAAATCCATGCCTAAAAGGGCATCCTGACCTGCCATCTTGCCAACCCAAGCGCTGAAGAAGTAGACCAACGAGCCCGATAGGGTGATCTTCACGCGCGTCCTTCTTTCGGTCATGTAAGAACTTTCACCGATTCCGACGCATTCTTGTCTCTGGGTATTGTCTATACGACATCCGACCTTACGAGCAAAGGCGGAGTCGATAATCGAGGCTTCGGCCCCAGAGTCGAACAACATCGTTGCCTTCTGGTTGTTTATCTTACCACAGGCTTTCGCCTGCTTGAACCATTTGTCGGGCGCATGATACTTCCAGTATCCGCGAGACTCTCCAGGCAGCAGATCCAGCTGCATGACCACCTTCGATCGGGAATATTCATCGGTCGTGAGATTGTATACAGGATGATCCCGATCGACCCAATGAGAATAGAACATGTATTGTCGGTTTTATTCTCTTTGCCGACATATGCATAGATGCCAAACGTAGATCGCTTGGCTCGATCCAGATTCCAACCTGGCGAGCGTTCTAGTTTAACATCTTCTCCACGTCAGGTGGAAGCATCCCCGCGTGCTTACTCGGCACATACCACTTGCGCATCAGATTGAAGAACTCATCGATCTTGCACTGGACGGCCTCGTGATTTCTCCACATGACTTGCACACGAAGAGGCAGTGATCGGTGGGGCTGTCGCGTCTTTCGTACTTCTTGCATATTAGCTTTTTCCAGCAGCCCCGATCATCGTGCTTGCTTGACCCGCAGTGAGAACACTTCTTGCGAGGTCGGTCCGGGTCGGACTTGTTCCCACTCCTGCCCTTTCGATCTGCCTGGTTAGGCGGCGATCTGGCTCTTGGGGCAGGTTCCACGACGAAAACGTGGCGATACTGGTCCTCGTCTGACTCCCTACTGGACTGTCTGATACTTTCCTCTCCGATCCAGTGTTGTCTTCAGTCACGCTCGCCTTAACAGCATGGGCCGATCTGGTCTGGGGCCTCTTCACCGGGTCGTTCTGGGTCTTCGATCTGTAGCGACCCGATCCAACGGCGACCTTTGCCCTCATGCTGCGTGAGTGTTTCAGCGTCCGCAACGTCTGATCCACTTCCTCCACATCTTTGAGCGCACCAGGGTGAGCTGATCTAACAGCTCTTGGTCATCAAGGGTACTGATGTAGTGACCCACGTGCTCCATAGCGGCACCGGTCGGCGGGTTGCCTTCCTTGATCACTATCCAGGCGCGAATTGCAGCCACGTTCAAGCGGTGCAAGTACTCAATTGGCGTCTCGTCGCCCCGCTTCTGCATATGATGATGTTTGCGGGCGATAGAGAATCCAGAGTTGCAGTACTGCCCCTCAAATTCTGAACATAGCAGATCCCAGTCAGATCGGACATCCCGACCCAACTGTTGGATCCAGTTCGCAGCCGGACCTTTCAGCAGATCTCTGAAGATCAAACACTGTTCCTTTTTTGTTGTCTGATCCCGCAAGAAAGCAGACTTGACCCGACCAAACCACGATCTGGCTTGCTCCTCGTCAGCGTCCTTGCCAGTGAAATCCTTGAGATCAGTAGTCGCTGCCATGCGAATGCGTGGGATCGCAGTAGATCCGAAATCAAAGGCGGTCGTAGAGGCTAGGTTAGCCCTGCGCGTTCTGCCCGCCCCTGCACCGTCTGACCCATAGTGGTCATCCGGATCGCCGATCGACTCCATGTCGAAATCACTGTTCTTCCTTGATCGGCGCGGTCGGGCTGGCTGCGGCTTGCGTCTTCCTCTGCCAACTGGTCTGCCACATCGGGTAGCCTTATCCGTTGATGCCACTGACTCCATATCTACATCCCGGCAAGTATTGACATTTTTCCGGGCAGATCGGTCCTGGGCATACGAGTGCGGAGGCGATCGGAACCGGTCTCCCATGAAACGCTCCATCATTGCCTCAAACATGACTTGGACGTTATCTTGGGTCATGGGCAGCGTGTTGGCATCCTTCTTTGGAGGTACTGAAACCTGTGGGGGATCCTGGGGCCCCGACCGGCATGCATCCCCATGCTGACGCACGTCCTTTTAATGCTCCCATGGGGGTATGATCCAACCCCATGGTCATCCGCTCAACACCGAACTACAACTCCGATGAGCTATTAGAGGAAGGTGGAGACTGATACAGCGATTTATCATCGTAACACACATCATCGTGTGCTGCCGTGGACTCAGCGGCCTTCAATACCACGGTGGGAGTTGGGCGGCAAACCGCCCCCACCAACGGCACCAAATGATCATGGAGGGTCGACATCGACAACTCCAGCTTCCGAGTGTCCAGAACAAACAGCTTATGTACGTTGGCGAGGTTTTGCACTTTTATGCCGACCTCAGCCAACATCTCCAGCAGGTTCTTCACCAATAGCAACGGCCGATCGCTTTGGATCGGCTCGGTGGTGGGTCCGAGAAGGCGATCGGGGATCTGGAGGTTTAAGATCCGCATGACCTGGTCTTCACGAGTAAATCGCTTTAACTCGTGGATGTAATACATCCTGTTCAGGTCTTCTTCCTTGATAACGCCTCCCCGACCTGCGACTTTACTTCCAAGTCATCTTCATCGGGTGGCATTCCGAGACTTTGCTTGGGAACATTGGGAGGGTGGATCAGATAGTTCCGATCAGTCTCCAAGTCGTTTTCATCTTTCACTTTTTCATCAAAACGTTCATTTAAATGCATAGGATCAGGACAAAAGTCCTGATCCTCTCTGGAACTATAGCAAGACTTGCTATAGTCCCGATCGGCTCCGGTGGGAGCCTTATGGGGGGGAAACTTATTAACCCCGATCTGGTCCTCCACCCGGCCAGATAGGACATCCCCATCCTTATCGACAACGAGAACATAAGGCGATAGACGTTCCTTATGTCCTCTCCAGAACGATTCCACATTTAACTCGTTATAATCAATTCTTCGCGAGATATCATCTCGGTGATATCCACGATCACCAAGTGATCCGGGCACGCGCACCATTGTGGTGGAGTCAAGTTCAAAATCGAACACCGTAGTGTCGAGAACCTGACCACCATCGTTCCCAGCCTTCCAACTGACGGGGGGGGGTACCCCGCGAACCTTCGCCTACGATCCGATCTGATCGTCCGCTGCTAGCAGACGACCGATCATCAGCATAGGACGCCTGGTCCGATTTCTGCGTCTCCATCTCACCTTGTGTACCCGATGGAATGGGCTGGTTGCACACTTGGTGGATCGTCGTCGTGAATTGATTTGGGTCTTAAACGTGAGACCATGCTGGGTAATGTACCCTGGGAGGAACTCTTCACCCTGGGTACGGGCAGACCAATTATACTAAGAGTAAGTATACTCCAAAGGGCAGATCAATTAACCGATCGTAGAGCCCAACCAATGCGAGAATAAAAGACCAATATTCCAATATGTAGATCCAACGAGAACGTAACAAACTCCACGAACGATATCTCCACGTAACAATCCAAAAACTTTCTTACACGTTCCAAACGTGTGTAACTTGGTCTTGCGAAGCCGACCAATGCGTACTCCCGTCGAGGGACTTCCGGTGGGCCGAGTGCGTCTGTAACGCGTCCCGGCCGGGTATAATGAGCTATAGGGGATTACTCGACCCTCTGCTCCCAAACACTCCGCGGCGTGCAGAGGCGACTAACATACTTGGCAAAGATGTTAACGACTTCCTTGTTGTGAGTTAAAAGGCCAAAAATCCAAACTCGGTAAAACCAAAACTCTCTTAGAAGGAAAAACCAAAACTAACCAATCCTATCTCCCTACGGTCCCGAATATGTACAAACATGAAATATGTAAGTACACGCAATATCATGTGACTTACCAAAATCTGTGTTCTTGACACTTCTTGCACACGATAGACTTAAAATCCCCCCTTGTTTTCCACCAATCTTGAATCCACTTCATCATAAATGTATGCGAGAGCATAAGTTTTAGGCAAACGCATCCAAATGTATCTTTGGTGCTGAGGAAATTCCTTTCCTCGGATGCTTCATCGGTAAGGATGGAGTGCGGGCGGATCCCGCGAAGGTGAAAGTCATTGTGGAGTGGCCTTCGCCTGTAAATCTTAGAGATTTACGGAAGTGGCTAGGATTAGCCAACTATCTCCACAAGTACAGCGAGAACTACGCTGAAATGGCGAAGCCATTAACCGACCTTCTTAAAAAAGAAGTGGATTGGTGTTGGGAAACCAAACACCAGAACGCTTTTGAAGCGGTAAAGGGGAGCTTGTTAAAAGCTCCCGTTCTTGCTCTCCCAGATTCTGGGAAACCATTTAGTGTCGTCTGCGACGCCTCCTATTTCGCAATCGGATGTGCTTTGTTACAAGCAGACGATGCAGGAAGGGAACGCGTGATTGCGTTTGAGTCGAGGCAGCTTAAAGCTGCGGAACGGAATTATCCCGTTCATGACAAGGATCTACTTGCAATAAAGTATGCTCTTGTCAAATTTAGGGTTCACCTACTCGGCTCAAAGCCGTTTGTGGTTTATATAGACCACGAGTCCTTACGGACAGCGTCAAAGTTGCCTCATCTCTCGCCACGGATGGCCCGTTGGCTCTCCTTCTTTGCGGGGTACAACTTTGAGGTTAAGTATAAACCTGGCAAGCAGAACGTGCTTGCTGACGCGTTGTTGCGTCGTCCCGATTACGATCTCGCCCACGCGACATTCGTCACCTCGTCTGTGGTGGATATCATACGCCAGGCGTATGAGAAAGACCCACAGTGTACGGCGCTTATCAGCGCGTTGGGTGGAAAGGGACTTGGCTCGTCTGAGCCAACCCTGTCAAGTCGAGCTAAATCTCGTTTACACCGTTACAGGTACTGTGACGGTTTGCTATATTATAGCACGAGCGCGGAGGACAATCCGCGGGTTGTTGTTCCTCATGACGAGGAACTAAAGTATCGAGTCCTCTTTGAGGCACATGACGCCCCTACCGGGGGCCATTTAGGTCAGGATAAGACCAACAGCGCTTTAAGCGCTTTATATTTGTGGCCCAACATGTATAAGTGGGCCGGTGCGTATATACGCACCTGTGAGACGTGTCAGAGGGTTAAACCCTCTGCAAGTTCAGCTGCGCCTTTGGCGAGCTTGTCCGTTCCAACGGAGTGTTGGAAATCCATTAGCATGGATTTTATCTTCGGTTTTCCAAAGGATAAGGCCGGGAACACCGGTATATTGGTCTTTGTAGACCGTTTGAGCAAGATGGCTCACCTGGCGGCGGTGCCAGAGTCCATTGATGGACAAGGAACAGCGAAAGTGTTCCTAGACCGTGTCTTTCGACAGCATGGTCTACCCGATTCCGTTGTGTCGGATCGGGATCCCCGTTTTACGGGACAATTCTGGGGAGCGTTGTTTGGGGTGCTGGGCACCAAGCTCCTCATGTCCACTGCGGATCATCCGCAGACGGACGGTCAAACGGAACGCGTTAATCGCGTTGGTGAGGATATTCTCCGGAGTCTATGTCCGGATTCTCCAAAGAGTTGGAGTGAGATGCTTCCGATGGCCGAATTTGCTATTAGCAATTCGGTCCATGCATCTACGGGGCTTACCCCATTTTACGTGAACGGATTAGTGAATCCGAGAGTTCCGTTGACTCCACATGTGTGTGGCCCAGGGCTTGACGGGGGAGGGTTCCCCGATGTCAGCCCTGTATCTGTGCGAAATCACATCGATAAGTTTTTATCGATGCGCCTTAGTGTCTTACGACACGTCTGCGATGCCATGGTGGAAAGCCAAGACAAGCAGAAGGAGCAAGCCGACCGCAAGGGGAGGCGTAACGAAAAAGTGTACAAAGTAGGAGAAAGTGTTTTATTAAACGCTAAAAATCTTCCTACATATGCAGTTTCTAACGTGTTGAGGAATAAACTGTGCCCCAGGTTTGTGGGGCCTTTTAAGGTACTAGCCCGTAAGGGCTTGTCGTATTCCTTGTGTAGCCGGTGCGTACAAGCACGGTGCGGCTAGCGCACAGAGGAAGACTTTCCTTTAAGCGGCGTTCGCCGCTACTTAGCCGATAAGCCCTTATAAAAGGACTAAGTAAGAGAGAACTCTCTTGCTCGGGGTCAAGGTTCCACTTTGGTTTACCAGTTAGCACAAGCTAACGCCTTAACACAAGGCTCCCTTAATAAGGGGGTAGCTAAGGGAGAACTCCCCTTACGCTACAACACTCACTACGCGAGCGACCGGTCGAGGCCGAGCGTCCTGTAGTCTTTGAGTGAAATGTAAACTGAACGTATATTTAATATCTAATTAGCCTAAATTAATTTAAACTAATGTAAACTATATGTAATACTAAGTAGAACTTACTAAATTCGTACCTAGCTAAAATGTAGTGTACACCACCTGTAACGGGGTTACATTCGAGCTACATATAATGTTGGTGTACATGAGTACACCACGGTTGAGGTCGGTATTGACCTGTTTGAAAGGTTTTGAACCTTTGGTTATTTTAATTAATCAGCGCAGGGTCCCTTGGTGTGGTGGTGTGTCAGCCATCCACGTGTCAGTACACAGGTGTGTACACTATATTTTATCTAGGTACGAATTAGGAATATTCTACTTAGTATTACATATAGTTTATATTAGTTTAAATTAATTTAGGCTAATTACATAGTAAATATATTCAGTTTACATTTCACTCTATTTTGCGGACGTGCGACTTCGACCGGTCGCGCGCGCAGTGAGTGTCGTAGGTAAGAGAGAGTCCTCCCTTTACTTACATCCCGTAAATGGAATACAGCCGTTAAAGCTACATAGTAATCCAACCCGGGAATCTTGGCCCCGAGTAGGAGAACTCTCCTGCTAAGCCCTTTACAAGGGCGTATCGGCTAAGTAGCGGTAGCTACCGCTTTAAGGAAGAGTCTTCCTCTGTGCGCTAGTCGCACCGTGCGTATACGCACCGGCTACATCTGGTAGCAATCGTAGTTAATCCAACACCTGTGTTGGTAGACTAGGCATCCTCTGCAAAGGATGAATCAGGACGATTGGGAAAGTTTGGCCTCGTCCAGCGGAAGCCTTTAAAAGGCTGTTACCCTTAACGGGGGAAGAAGGCATGCAGCTCCTAGTGGAGCAGGGACTTGAGGCCGTACAGGCAAGGGTAAATGCCCTCATCGCTCATGAGGCGAGCTGTAGTGGAGGTAGTTCCACGGGGGTGCGACCCCCATTATCGTTTAGGATAAAGGAGTTCACCGGGGAGAGGGGTGACAACTTTTACGTTTGGTTGCGAGAGGTCGAAAGGCCTTCGCCACAGCGAATATGACCGCTGATCACTTGCAAGTGTGACTTGAATTGACCCATCTTACGGGCAAAACCCGTACATGGGCGTTTACGTATTCGGAGTCAGTCACGGACGTGTTCCCAACATGAAAGGTCCTTAAGCAGAAGCTCATGGACATGTACGCAACGCCTGATCTGGTTTTCCAGAATCAACTGGCGTTCCTGAGGTGCCGTCAAGGCACTAAGGACCTGGAGACATATATCCAGGAGCTTAAGACCCTGTTGGCAGGGATGTACGCGAAAGCGTATTCGGACGATGTGTCCATCCCCGCCTTCATGGGAGGCTTGGAGAAGGGCCAGCACGTTCGGAATTGTTCCGATGCCGACCCCAATCCCTGAAGGAGGAGTTTAAGATGGCGTTCAACGCCGAGAGGAACTTGCGTTCCTCTAAGGTGGGTCCCGAGCCCATGGACCTGAGTCCGGTCGAAGCGGAGGAGAAACCTCCCGCTAAGAGTCACTCTGACTCTTTTTCACAGAGCTTCGAGGCAGAGCTCTTATCTATGTTGCAGCGGAATGGGCCGCTGAGATGCTTCCTGTGTGGGAGCATGGATTATCTGAGGAACAGATGTCCGAAAAAAAACCAGCGAGACACTCGCTACAAGGGACCAAGGGTGGGGGAAAAGCCCTTGTACAAGCCGTCGGGAAACGACGGCTCCCAGTAGGTGCG
>CM047581.1:1121830-1212226 GCA_026184515.1 Peronosclerospora sorghi | reverse complement strand
AAGCCCTTGTACAAGCCGTCGGGAAACGACGGCTCCCAGTAGGTGCGAGGCGCCCTACTGGGGGATCCCTCAGTGCTGTTAAGCCCCAGGGTAGGGGACGACAGCACAAAGCCCCGAGGGAAGCGGTGCTTTCTAGCACCGAGTTGGTGTACCAGCCAGGTTTGCTGGTAGTCCTTGCGGAAGTGAAATGCTTTGATAAGCCTTGGCGAGTCTTGATAGACTCTGGAGCGTCTGAAAATTATGTCAGACGAGCCTCTGTGGAGAAGAGTCGGCTGTATGCCGAGTCCCTAGAGGCACGTTCTCGTGACGTTGTCACGGTCCGTCTTGCGACGGGCGTACAGGTTTCTGTACCCAAGGTCTCGATTGACCTTAAGCTGAAGTTTGCAGACTTCGACAGCTTATAACGTTGCCTAGTCCTGGGATTGCACTCGAGGTATGACCTCATTCTGGGCATGAAGTGGCTGAAACACCACGAGCCATGGATAGACTGGAAGTCTAAATCCATTGGCTCAACGCACCCGCGGTCGGGTGAAGCAATGGCGAGTCATGAACCCACCTTTGATCGATCGCAAAAGCGATTCTGGCATGAGATGCCAGAGATTGGGATGTCTGAAATGATCACTCCCAATGGCGTTAAGTAAGAGTTCCTTAACGAGGGGGATTCGGCGGTTAATCCCCACGCCGTTATAGGCGAGACTGGTGAGTCGCCAGTGATAGAGGTGGATTCCTCTGAGGTTAAGCGCGAGGCGCTTATAGAAGAGACCCGAATTTCGTCTCTTCTGCAGGTCAGAACAGATTCCGACCACGCCGTGTCCGGCGAACAAGTTGCGACTCCAGTGGTAGGGGTAGAGACCCCTGAGGTTAAGCGCGAGGCGCTTCCAAGCGAAGAGACCCGAAGTCTGTCTCTTTCGCACGTCGGAAATGATTCCGACTACGCCGTTATAGGTGATACCGGCGAGTCACCGGTGGTAGAGGTAGAGACCTCTGTGGATAGGTGAGTGGCGCTTCCAATAGATGGGGCAATTGACTCCCCCCATCTAGGTCTCGGGATGAGTCCCGAGGCCAGTAGTCAGCAGTCCTACAGGATGCTGAATAGTGTGACAGGTGTTGTCACAGAAGGCGTAAGCCTGGAACGGTTGACTGGGGTAGGCGAACTGTTATCGTTGGAGGAGATTTCCTTCAACGAATTTGAAACTGCTTTGAAAGCAGATGAAATCGACGAGGTTGTCGTATTACGTCCGGAAGAGGAGTTGAACTCCTCATCCACGATGGACGAGTCAGTTTTGGTGCAAACCAAACAGGCATTGAATGCCCGAAGCGGTCTCAAGATCCTCGCGGATCCTGAGAACCCTTACCTTTACTTATTAAAGGAATTTGGAGATGTCATTAGTGACAACCCACCGATGGGGTTACCACCGGATCGGGGAGTCCGACATGAAATTGGTTTGGTTCCTGGAACCAAATACTGCGTCACTACGCAGTGGCCTCTCCCCATGGAACAATGCGACGTCATCGACGCATTCTTCAAGGGGAAGGAAGAGGCAGGGGTGGTACGGGAGAGCAAGTCTCCCCGTTCATCTCCCACTTTTTGTGTTCGTAAACCGAACGGAAAGTGGCGCATTGTGCATGCGTACAATAAGCAGAATGCAGCTACTGTACCCATGCAGACTCAGATTCCTCGGAAGGATGTCCTCCAGAACAATATGGCGGGCTGTACTGTATACAGTGCCTTAGATCTGGTGGACGGGTATTATCAGGTGCTCATGCGAGCATCCGATATTCCGCTTACAGCGGTCAGCACGCCTAGTGGCATGCTGTGGGAGCGGCTGGTTATGCCACAGGGGATTTCGAATGCACCAGTGACTTTCAATCGCTTGGTCACTCAACTCTTCTGCCCTCATAGAAAGTACGCTTAGACGTACTTCGACGATATATTCGTTCATAGTCGTGCGGAAGGCGACTCGTCTGATGTTCAGACGCACCTTATACACCTTCGAGCTGTGCTCGAATGTATTCTAGAGCACAAGTTATATGCGAACGCATCCAAATGTATATTTGGTGCTGAGGAAATTTCTTTCCTCGAAAGCTTCATCGGTAAGTATGGAGTTCGGGCGGATCCCGCGAAGGTGAAGCCATTGTGGAGTTTCCTTCACCTGTAAATCTTAGAGATTTACGGAAGTGGCTAGAATTAGCCAACTATCTCCACAAGTACAGCGAGAACTACGCCGAAATGGCGAAGCCATTGACCGACCTTCTTAAGAAGGATGTTGATTGGTGTTGGGAAACCGAACACCAAAACGCTTTTGAAACGGTTAAGGGGAGCTTGTTAAAAGCTCCCGTTCTTGCTCTCCCAGAATCTGGGAAACCATTTAGTGTCGTCTGCGACGCCTCCTATTTCGCAATCGGATGTGCTTTGTTACAAGCAGACGATGCAGGAAGGGAACGCGTGATTGCGTTTGAGTCGAGGCAGCTTAAAGCTGCGGAACGGAATTATCCCGTTCATGACAAGGATCTACTTGCAATGAAGTATGCTCTTGTCAAATTTAGGGTTCACCTACTCGGCTCAAAGCCGTTTGTGGTTTATATAGACCACGCGTCCTTACGGACAGCGTCAAAGTTGCCTCATCTCTCGCCACGGATGGCCCGTTGGCTCTCCTTCTTTGCGGGGTACAACTTTGAGGTTAAGTATAAACCTGGCAAGCAGAACGTGCTTGCTGAAGCGTTGTCGCGTCGTCCCGATTACGAGCTCGCTCACGCGACATTCGTCACCTCGTCTGTGGTGGATATCATACGCCAGGCGTATGAGAAAGACCCACAGTGTACGGCGCTTATCAGCGCGTTGGGTGGAAAGGGACTTGGCTCGTCTGAGCCAGCCCTGTCAAGTCGAGCTAAATCTCGTTTACACCGTTACAGGTACTGTGACGGTTTGCTATATTATAGCACGAGCGCGGAGGACACTCCGCGGGTGGTTGTTCCTCATGACGAGGAACTAAAGTATCGAGTCCTCTTTGAGGCACATGACGCCCCTACCGGGGCCATTTAGGTCAGGATAAGACCAACAGCGCTTTAAGAGCTTTATATTGGTGGCCCAAAATGTATAAGTGGGCCGGTGCGTATATACGCACCTGTGAGACGTGTCAGAGGGTTAAACCCTCTGCAAGTTCAGCTGCGCCTTTGGCGAGCTTGTCCGTTCCAACGGAGTGTTGGAAATCCATTAGCATGGATTTTATCTTCGGTTTTCCGAAGGATAAGGCCGGGAACACCGGCATATTGGTCTTTGTAGACCGTTTGAGCAAGATGGCTCACCTGGCGGCGGTGCCAGAGTCCATTGATGGACAAGGAACAGCGAAAGTGTTCCTAGACTGTGTCTTTCGACAGCATGGTCTACCCGATTCCGTTGTGTCGGATCGGGATCCCCGTTTTACGGGACAATTCTGGGGAGCGTTGTTTGGGGTGCTGGGCACCAAGCTCCTCATGTCCACTGCGGATCATCCGCAGACGGACGGTCAAACGGAACGCGTTAGTAGCGTTGGTGAGGATATTCTCCGGAGTCTATGTCCGGATTCTCCAAAGAGTTGGAGTGAGATGCTTCCGATGGCCGAATTTGCTATTAGCAATTCGGTCCATGCATCTACGGGGCTTACCCCATTTTACGTGAACGGATTAGTGAATCCGAGAGTTCCGTTGACTCCACATGTGTGTGGCCCAGGGCTTGACGGGGGAGGGTTCCCCGATGTCAGCCCTGTATCTGTGCGAAATCACATCGATAAGTTTTTATCGATGCGCCTTAGTGTCTTACGACACGTCTGCGATGCCATGGTGGAAAGCCAAGACAAGCAGAAGGAGCAAGCCGACCGCAAGGGGCGGCGTAAGGAAAAAGTGTACAAAGTAGGAGAAAGTGTTTTATTAAACGCTAAAAATCTTCCTACATATGCAGTTTCTAACGTGTTGAGGAATAAACTGCGCCCCAGGTTTGTGGACCCTTTAAGGTACCAACCCGAAAGGGCTTGTCGTATACCTTAGACATCCCGAAGGCGATGCGTACGCATCCAAACTTCTATGTGGGTATGCTTAAGCCATACCATGACCTGGTGGCGGGTCCCCTCTTATAGGGGGGCTGTAAGGCGAACAGCCATAAGAGCGGTAAGACACGGCAGGGCAGAGGAAGCTTTACAGGGCTAAAATCCGACCACGAAGTTCCGCAACGGTCGTCTCGAGAGAGGCAAGCCGCCTCTCGAAGCGTTCAGTGGAATCCCACCCATCTCGGAGTCCCTCGTGGACATCATAGATGTGACGGCTGTGGCGATCACAGCGCTCAAGAATCTCATGTCGCAATTGCGCGACCTCCTCCTCCAATGCTCGATGCGGAGGGTACTCGACATTATCATGTGGAGCGTCTGATGGCGCGACGCCATCATCGGGGTCAAACCCAGTATCTGGTGAAGTGGAAGGGTTATCCACACTCACAGAGTTCGTGGGAGTCCGAGACTCCCCTACAGCAGGATTGCCGTGACGTCAGTGACGCTTTCGGACGGGAGAATCGCGCTGTAGGTCAACGACCAGAGGGGCATGAGAAGCCCCTTCACTCCCAGTAAGTGGGAGTTTGCCGGAGGCAGATGTGACGCTCACACTGTCCTCTGGCACCATGGTGGAGACAGGGACGCTGGCGTAGCTCGTGCGATATGGAGCACGTAATAGCTCCATCGCTTTGGCTCTGGCAAATTCTATGTGCAACGCCCTCTCCACCCAAGCGTCACGACGGGAATAGCTGTTGTGCAGCTCATTAAAGCCGGAGAGGAGCTTCTCCCCTTCCGCCCAAGCGCGGAATTTCTTTTCAGCATCTTCGGCATTTTCTCCCGGAAAGAGAATGATAGGGACCTCGCGGAGGTTCTCAACAGGGGCACCCTGTGTCTGCCTGTCGAGTCGTTCTCGGTATGAGACGCTAGTGAACTGCTTTTACGTGAGTAATTGTTGCCGGAGTTTCTCCCGGCATTCGCATTGATACGGCTGTTCAGCCGCAGGGACAGAGGTATATAATGCTAAACCATTCCTTACCATACTCCTAGCCCACTTTGGAAGTTCACGAGGACCTTCAAAATTATATGCCGCCCGTGGCGGGATTTTGGGGGCGCGTAAAGCAGCCCTTAGTGCCTGTGCGGCAAGTTGGGTTTCTTGAGCTGCGTCCAGCTCATTGGTGATGATCGCCTTCGGCGATCCGGGTGTATCATCCGACATTGGCAGGGGTGGCGCACTAGTTAGTGCATTTTCCCCACGTGTGGGGAACGGATTAGGCTGCCGACATCGCCGTTCGGCGTTGTCGTAGCGGTCAGCCTTTGGGGAGATATCCCCAAGGGCATCCACCTCCGAGTTCTCGGAATAGTCTACCTCCTCTTCTCGAGGAGACTCAACAGCACCACTAATGGTGCTCATGGTTATCCAGAGGCTCTGGAAGTTGGAGTTATCCAACTAAATTTGATTTATTGCGTAAGCAATAGTCTCGATGGAAAGGGATGTAACAGGGTTACATTCTGCTTACATTTAGTTTGTGGTGTACGTGAGTACACTACGGTTGGGGTCAGTATTGACCGGTCCGAAAGGTTTTGGACCATTGGTTATTTTAACCAATCAGGGCAGGAGCCCTTGGTGGAGGCGTGGCAGCCAGCCACGTGTTAGTATACAGGTGGTGTACACTACATTTTAGCTAGGTACGAATTTAGTAAGTTCTACTTAGTATTACATATAGTTTATATTAGTTTAAATTAATTTAGGCTAATTACATATTAAATATACATTCAGTTTACATTTCACTCGAAGCCTACAGGACTCTCGACCTCGACCGGTCGCGCGCGTAGTGAGTGTAGTAGCGTAAGGGAAGTTCTTCCCTTAGCTACCCCCTTATTAAGGGAGCCTTGTGTTAAGGCGTTAGCTTGTGCGAACTAGTAAACCAAAGTGGAATCTTGGCCCCGAGTAAGAGAGTTCTCTCTTACTAAGCCCTTTCATAAGGGCGTATCGGCTAAGTAGCGGCACATAGCCGCTTTCGGAAAGTCTTCCTCTGTACGCTAGCCGCACCGTGCGTGTACGCACCGTCTACAGTTTTGGATCGACTGTAATATCGACATTCAAACTTAGAGATGATTTGCAATCTAATGTTTCATTAAATAGTCGCCTTAAATTTAGCGATTGGAGGGAACCGCGAAAACAGGAGCATTTTAGGATTTTTTTAAGAAGAGGGGCATTTTAGAATTTTTGGGACAAAACAGGGGCATATTAGACGTTATCTCATAAAAAATTGATTTCGGTTCACTTAACTGAATTTAAGATTACTTCTATATATATAAAAGAAGGGTCAGTCTGCGGTTACCCCCCCCCCTCCCTCATTTGTGAGGGGTGTGTAGGCTCTCCCTATATATGTATCTAAAATACGGGCAATGTTATTTCCACAACCCAAATTTATTTTTCCACCCCCTAAATTTGGGGGGTGAAAAAACGAGAAAACGAGCTTAGGACCAACAACATAGAGGTTGGGGATCAAACCCTTATGAGACAAGATTTAAAAGATTCCAAGAGTTTGATACTATTTCTTGACATGGAAATTGAGTCTGATGAATCTGTGTGTACATTTTGTAGGAACTTGTGTGCAATCTATGGAAAGCGTGTGACGTTGCAGGTGAAAGATATTCAACTTTAATTTCGAATTCGACGCATGATACCGACGCTTTCATAAGGCGAAAAATGTTTGTAATTTCAAGGATGTTGCAGTTTTATTCATAATTAGAGAAACAATTAATTGCTATCGTCTTGAGGATTCCGTTTTACCACCTTCGCATCAAGATAGATGATTTCGTTGGTGTATGTTGGATACACGAGCACAACTAATTCACGTCTGCATCACTTAAGCGTTTTCTACAGTCGGAGAACGAAAGATGCAGTGACGAGTTCAAGCTACTAACATCACTGTTTTCTTTCGGCGGCGGGTTTACACTTAATTGTGAACCTGGCCACTCTTTGGTCCCTTTAAAACGAACTTGAAGTCGTTGAAGAAAGTCTCGAGGTTTAAGAGGCTTGGAAAACGTTGAGCGACCCTGATGACGTTTCGAAAAACCTTGTGCGATGACAACTTGACTATTGTCACCACCATCAACATACATATCAAGAAATGGCCACTGCGCTGTGGACAGTAATGTTGGCAGAATGCCAATCCGGACTTTCACCTCTCCAACAACAATTCTGTTGCTTAATATACACCCAGGTAAATGCAGTAGGCGGTCTTGGACTTACTCTAGAGCATTCAAAAGCTATTTAGCAGTGTGTTTCCAATCGGCAACAATCTCTTTCGATTCATTTCCATTCACTTTGGGTCCGACTTTAATTGCCACCTCGTACTCACCATCGGGATCCAATAACTGGTAGTATTGGAAGATTTCCTTCACAATAAATACGCCATCATGAGACCCAGAGATCTCGCTTACACACCTTCGATAATTGCGTCACGACACCAACCTGCTCACTGCTCATTTGGTCTTCGTACGTGTTACCTTGCTCACGTTCCCAGATCCGTTTGAAGAGGCAGTAGAGAAGAACACGCTCCTGTATCATACGTTTCCACAACAGTCGCTTTTTTCCCATTGTATTGGCGATGTGAGTTCCAATTCAACATAGAACATAAATAACATGGGGCTTGACCATATCCTCGCAATAGCTAAACGCCTCTACCACCGAGCCGAATCTCTCGTGTTTGAGAGCTGTAATCTATCGCAAAATCGTCATCCGAGCCGATCAAAAGACAGTCTTCCAATGAAAAGAGCTTGGATTCATCAACGGAAGCGATTGCAAATGTTACATTGCGGTGTCACCGAAATCTTGCCTGGCAAAGTGTGCGTCGCAGCCTTGCATAACACGGCATAATACCAGCTACAAACGGGTGTGTGACCGGAGCAAAAGTTGTGTGTGTGTGTGTGACCGCAGGCTGACCCTAAAAGAATACTATGTCCGCATCGATGCGCGCTCCCGCACCTAAGAGAAGTCGAACTGTACTATCGTTTTCTTTTCATCGGTTACAAATAGCGCTTTTACAATTAAGTAAAAAAATATTCGACTTTATCAATGGTTAGATATATCGGCTTTACATACCGACAAGGAGCCCGGATTTTTGTCGATGGTGAGCGTATACTATTTGATTTATGTTCCGTGTATTTGCCCACTTTTTTGTTGCGGCAGGCAAACAGGTACATGGGCTGTATGAAGATCTAGCTCAGGTGAATCGACTGCTCAAGACGTCTACGAAGGCAAATTTAGAGGCTACAGATGATAGTGGTCGCACGCCATTACTACAAGCAGTAAACGGCGTGCAATCCAAGGATTGTGACCACATTAGTATAATAGGGGGTTTCAAAGTTAGATTCAGAAGATTTCGCAGACGATTTTGCAGAAAATTCAATTGTCCAACTGAAAGCGTTCAGCAACTGGCTAACTTTGAATCCCCCAGTTCCCACTCCTGCCGATCAGAAGTAAACAACCAATTAGATAGCGCGTTCTCGTCACTCACCATTGACACAATCACACTCCACCCAGACTCACTTTTCGCAACTAACGACCTGAAACCATGCCAAAGCTTTCTGCACGCGTTAGTTTACTGCGAACTTTGGACCGCTACGCGAAGTCACTTATTAGGATCTCGGTCCTAGACTACGTGTTTGGTGAAAGTGAAGATGAGGACAGTTCAGAAACTAGATCTGATGCTGACAGCAGCGATACCACTGAAAGCGAATGGACAAGTGAGTCCGACGACGAGATTTTGGAAGTGCTCTACTGGAAGGAGCAAGTGAAAACAAACCGATACCTCACAAGAAACTCCGTTTCTCGGGCGCCAAACGTTTTCGATTTCCACATGAATCAACTTGATGGACCTCGACTCAAACAAGAGTTTCGTATGTCGAAGGGAGCCTTTGTACAAATTGTATCGCTTATTAAGGATAACCATGTGTTTCACAACAACTCAAGAAATCACCAACGTCCAGTAAATGAGCAATTGATGGTCACTATAAAGCGGTTTGGATGCTTTGGCAATGGTGCATCTGTTGGAACGTTCGCAATGTTTTTTCGTATCTCCGAAGGAACCGTTGAATTTTACACAAATAGGTGTATAATGGCCATTTTATCTTTAGAGAGGTAAAATTGTCCTGGAGTGCTCTCTATTGATTGGTTTCTTTGGATCCACAGCTGCTAATTGGTCCTCAAAAAGTGATGTCATATTCTGGCCAGATGCGGACGAACGAAAGCAAATAGCGCAACGGATTAAAAACGCGTCTGGATTCCCATATTGCACTGGATTTGTGGATGGAACGCTTTTTGCTTTCCAGGATAAACCGGAAACGGATGAGATGGACTACTTCAGTCGCAAAGGACTGTATGGAATGGAAGGCTTGGTTGTGTGCTATGACGCCAAACGCATTCGATACTTATACACTGGATGGCCGGGATGTTCTCAAGACGCTCGTCCGATGCAAAATTGCGACCTTGTACAGAACAAGTACCGAATGTTTTCTGGACGGGAATACTTGATTGCAGATTCCGTATTTGTACCTGATGTAACGATAATTCCATGTTTCAAGAAGCCAGCGCACGGGTCCCTTAATACCGAACAAAAAAAAATTAACAAACAGCTAAGCAGCTTCCGAGTCTGCTATGAGCATTGCATTCGACTGGAAGGGCCGTTATAAAGATCAAAAGGCCTCCGATTACGCCTCCAGGATGAGGACGATGCACAGCAAATCATTTCTTGGATTAGATCATGTGCATTGTTACATAACCTCCTTCTGAGCGGAGATTTTTACTGGGTTGGCATAGACGTGGATGAAGATGGCGACGAACAGGATGAGGAGTACCAGGCTGGAAGCGTTGGAGATACACCCGGAAAACGTAAAAGGCGGTGGATTATGTAAATTGTTCTAGATTTCTTAAATGGTTGGAGTGCGTATTCTTTATTTGAATTGTTCATTTATTATATGACGAATTTCTTCGTTCGTATAAATGTCTAGCTCTTTGAGCTCTTTGATAAATTTGGTTTTAGCGGCAACCTGCTTGATCGCAATCTCTTTCTTTTTTAACTCGCATCGAAGTTCTCTTGTTCTTGTTCGTGACCCGATTGATTCAACCATCATTTCTTCAAGACTTACCTTCGCGTTTTTCGGCCCACGTTTCAACTTAAGGGCCTGTTTTTTTTCTCGTTTTTTCAGTTTCAGACGGTGTGCTGTAGGAAGATTAATTCATGAATCCTATTTGCTTTGTACCTAATAGAATTATCAACATACTGAAGCTGGCATACATACTCTTCAGCTTGGTCACTTTCAATGTGGTCACCGAACTCATCGTCATCTTGAACCACACGCTTTTCCCCACCAGATCGGTAATTGCTGCATTTACAGTTCCTGACGTTTCGAGCGGGTTGTTACATGCCCTGGCTGACATAATCGGGTGCAGAAAATCCCAATATTTGCACATTTTGGTAAGGGAAACTGATACGAGTTCATTAGATGTCGCTCATAATTTTTCTGTAGACTCAAATGAAAAGAATAATCTAACCTTGGACTTTGTTCGTTCCATCTTCGAGATCATTCTCCGCCAACCCAGAGCCAGTTTGATTCTTCCAATCCGACGCTTTTGCGTAACTCTCCTGCAATTCTTGTAACTTCGCCCTCACCCCTACAGGTCAAGCAGTTAGGTAGTGATTATTGAAAGTTATCAAAGAATGCGTTACTTACCTTTGTTGTCGCGGTGGGTGATTCCTTCCTTCTTCAACAAACCAACGATTTCGCCGGCAAGCGTTTCCTTTGATATGCCTTTCTGCGTGTCGCCTCTCCACCTGTCATAATTTTCCGTTGTGCTCAGCCAATCCAGAAGAACTTGGATAATAGATCTGCCAGGACCTACGGCGTCTTTTCCCCAAGAAATAGGCTTCTTTCTTCCGGCACCTGTTGACTGTATTGATTACCATTAGCAAGGACAGCAGTGAGCAAAGCATTTTTTTTTCTTCCTGAACCCACCGGCTTCTTTGGCGTTCCAGCCGGAACTGAAACGTCGATCGGGGTCGAGGGGATCTGGGGATGGGGTAGAGCGATCTGGTGGTCGGATGGCAGAGGGATGTGATACTGAGAGGAGGGAATTATCCGGTACGGGTATGCCGCGATGTTGTAAGGCGCCATCGGTGGAGTCGACGAAGGAGGAGCTATTGAGTACAAGGGCGGCGGACGCGTTTGGTTCTGCAAGTGAAAGTGAAGAGAGTGAAGGGAGACTGTTAACAGACATTAGGGTGCTTTTGTAGTGCATGTTGAGATTTTTATTCTAGTCTAACCTGCGTTGACGACGCAGCAGCCGCGGTCGGCGTTGGTGGTACGTTGTTGGGTTTGACAGCCATGGGGATGCGTTGTTGCGTTTTGATTTCTGCAAATTCTTATGCAAGCCCGAGGCATTCAGGAAATTCTACTTTCTAAAAATTTGGCAGATCGCTCTGATTGGCCGGATTTTTCTGCAAAATCATCTGCAAAATCTTCTGAATCTAACTTAGAAACCCCTTAATGTAGAGTATATTTTTCACTACCCTAAAACTGGAAATACATGGGGGCAAGTTTTGTAGACGGACAGAAGTTTTTATGCCCTGCCCCGTCGGTACGACGGGTACCTACACTTGTCTATAAATAAAAGAATACCGTGTCGTCCTGCATGCACGCTCCCGCACCTAAGCGAAGTCGAACTGTACTATTCGAACAATATTATATATCGGACATAATTGAATTCGACTTTATCATTGGTTATTATAAATATTACAAATAGCGCTTATAGAAATAATCATTTGTTCGTACGGGCCGATAGAGAGTATAGTAATGGAGCAATACCTGTCCACTGCTTCATTTGCCCCCCCCCCCCCCAATGCCAACGCGAGACGAGAGTCCGCGTTCACGGCGGAACCGACTGGCTCGGGAGCGCAGCACTCGACAACGCACTGTTGAGACGCCAGAAAAACATTTACGGCGAAATCAACTGGCTCGGGAGCGGCGTGATCGACGACGCACTGTTGAGACGCCAGAAGAACATTTACGTCAAAATCGACTGGATCAGGATCGGCGTGCTCGACAACGTGCTATTGAGACGCTAGAAGAAGAAGAACAAAGACGCCAAGCTCAGGCAGCGGCAAGACGTGCTCAGCGTGCACGGATGCTTCTAAAAGAATCAAGGGCAGATAATGCAGCGCACGCTGCACGGAGGGCACTCAAGGTAGAAGCAGTGGCCCGGCAGCCGGTGGAAGGAGAAAGGGGTACACTTCGACATATGCTGGAGCGGATGCACGTCCGATGTGCAAGTAAAGACAATGTGGAGCTAAATTTGCTTTTCTTAGGTTGAACTTGTCCGAGTAAAGAGATCCAGACGGATGAATGCGGTGTTCACGATGTGTTGCGACGCAGGCAAAGTTGCAAACATCGAGCCTCTCACCACGCCACCAGAGCCTCTTTCCACTATACTGAGTGCGCAGACGTCATCTGCAAAGGCGTTTCGCAGGAACATCCGGGCGTACAACAACGGGCTGTCATTTCACATCATTGGAGGTGTAGTGGAGTCAAGTTCAAAATCGAACACCGTAGTGTCGAGAACCTGACCACCATCGTGCCCAGCCTTCCAACTGCCGGGGGGGGGGGTACCTCGCGAACCTTCGCCTACGATCCGATCTGATCGTCCGCTGCTAGCAGACGACCGATCATCAGCATAGGACGCCTAGTCCGATTTCTTCGTCTCCATCTCACCTTGTGTACCCGATGGAATGGGCTGGTTTCACACTTGGTGGATCGTCGCTGCAAATTGATGTGGTCTTAAATGCGAGACCGTGCTGGGTAATGTACCCTGGGCGGAACTCTTCATCCTGGGTACGGGAAGTCCAATTACACTCAGAGTAAGTATACTCCAAAGGGCAGATCAATTAACCGATCGTAGAGCCCAACCAATGCGAGAATAAAAGACCAATATTCCAATATGGAAATCCAACGAGAACGTAACAAACTCCACGAACAATATCTTCACGTAACAATCCAAAAACTTGTTTACACGTTCCAAACGTGCGTGACTTGAGCTTGTGAAGCCGACCAATGCGTACTCCCGTCGAGGGACTTCCGGTGGGCCGAGTGCGTCTGTGACGCGTCCCGGCCGGGTATAATGAGCTAGAGGGGATTACTCGACCCTCTGCTCCCAAACACTCTGCGGCGTGAAGAGGCGACTAGCGTACTTAAAGATGCGACTTCTTTGTTGAGTTAAAGGCCCAAAGAACAACAACAAAAACCCGGTAAAACCTAAACTAACCAATCCTATCTCCCTACGGTCCCCAATATGTACAAACATGAAATATGTGAGTACACGCAATATCATGTGACTTACCAAAATCTGTGTTCTTGACACTCCAAGCACACGATCGGCCCAAAATACTCCGTCCTTTCAGCCAACCAGATCGATCTGCCTTGAAAACTGGTACACTGCTACAACCTGGTCAACAATTTTCACTTGCACTTCACCACAGCCGCCCCTGAGTCTGGTCGTAGTCGCACAACGGTATCGACCCGATCTCACCACATCCCAGATCTTCGCAGTAGAGAACTTCACCGATGAACCGATCTTCGAGTCCGCCTTCGCCAGGTACTTGTCCTTGTGCACCTGATCATCTTGTAGCCTCTCTTGACGCTCGTTGCTGCAGGTTCCCTGTATTCCCAATCTCCCCATGTCGATTCGACCACCCGATCGGCCCGATCTGACAGCGCTCGTCACACTTCGGATTCCAACACACCGAATGGGCACCAGATCTGGGTCGATCAGCTCCAGAAAACAGTCAGGGAGCTCCAGGCGCAGTTGTCCACAAAGGATTCATTGCTACTGCAACTTCGGAAGGAGGTGGACACTTTGATTCCTATATCCACGAAGTTGCAGGAGGTGATCGCCGAAAGCGCACATCTCCGGGACCAGATCGCCCAACAACAAACCACGCGAGGTAATCTGATCGGTCTGTTTTTCGTCTTGGGTCTGGTCTAACTTTCCTTCGCGTGTAGATCGGCTGCTAAACGACATCGCCAGAGCGTTTGACGGCCTACTCGCGGCTGATCGGCAGTCTAATGACCACTGCGATCAGCTCCGACCGATCTTGGACGGGCTGATCGGCGCACGGCATGATCTGTCTCGTTTGGAGGCCTACAGGTCACACATCCGGGAACAGCTGGCGCTGGTCAACCGGCAGAGGTTGGAGGATCAGTCCGATCGGACTTTACTCCGCACCCGACATGGTGACCTGGAGAGACAGATAGGCGAGTTACAGGTCGTGGTCAGGGACCAGATCGGGAAGGTCGAGTCCTTCAAGAGCAGATCGGACGCCTGGACCCAGGAGTCAGACCGTCGTTGGGCGGCCGCAGATCAGCCTCCAACAGTTGACCGACTTGTTGTACCGGCGTCCGGCTGCAGGCTCTAGCGTTGACCGATCTGCATCGGCCGCTCTGATCGATCTGCACCAAGACCGGAAACGATGTCATTCATTAACCAAAAGTTAATATTCCAAAATTCCAAAAGTTTCCAAGAAGCGTAAGAACGCTTTGGAAGGGCTCAAGGGCGCGGGGCATAGCGCGCGTGTGGAGAAGCGTGCCCAAAATATGACACGCTTCTGGTCAAGTTTCGTCAAGGCATTAGGTCTAATTTCGGATTGGTTTAAACAAGGGGGGCTTTTCAGCCTATCAGATTCAAGAAGTGTCAAGAACGCAAGTTTTGGTGAGTCACCCGACTTTGGGTATTTTACATATTTTTGTGGGGGTACATTTAGGGACTATAGGGTAGTAGTATTTTAGTTGTGGTTTTTACAATTAAGAGGCTTCTGGTTGTGGTTTTTCCAAGTAAGAGGCTTTTGGTTGTGGTTTTACCTTTTAGGACAGAGGTTACACCTTTAAGTAAGGAAATCTTTTAGCTTTCGGATAAGTGGCTGAAACCTCTTCTGGTCTTGGTTCACACCACAGCTAGGGGTCGCCGTTCTTCCCTTTTCGTACACTAGTCGCCTCCGCCCGCCGCGGAGTGTTTGGGGGCAGAGGGTCGAATTATCCCCTCTCGCCCATTATACCCGGTCTGGACGCGCCGCGCGCGCACTTTGGCCCACCGGAAGTCCCTCGACGGGAGTACGATTTGGCGATCTCAACACCTCAACTCAAGTACGTTTGGAACGTGCTATTCACTGGATTGGTCTTGGCGTGGAGATATCGTTTGTGGAGTTTCACGAACATATTGGGTCTTTACGCGGACATATTGACCTGTTTTAATATTGGTTGGAAACTAGACCGGTTTTGGTCTTATTTCGTATTGGTCAGGAACTAGACCGGAACGGTCGGTCTACCCTCTATTATTCCGTATTGGTCAGGTCTTGATCGTTTGGACGATCGACCTATTTGAAATTATCTCTTGGAAGTGTTTTTGGTCTGTTTGTGTCTGGGGTGAAGAGGTCCGCCCCAGAGATACCTACCCAGATCGGTCTTCTATATTCGAGACCGCTTCGATCCAATCTGCGATCCCGATCCACCGAGTGTGTAACTATCCCATTCCATCGGGTACACAAGGTGAGATGGTCACTAAACAATCGGACCAAGTGGGTTCTGATGACGACCGGTCGTCTGCTTGCAGTGGACGATCGGACCAGATCTCGAGTGGTGGTCCGCGGAGTACCCCCTCCGAAAGTTGGAAGGCTGGGCGCGATGGTGGTAGTCAGGTTATCGATGCTAATGTTTTCGATTTCGAACTTGACTCCACCACACACTTCACCACAGGAGGCAAATATCGATGAACGGTTCACTCAAGGCGGGATCTACATATTTTGGCTTTAGGGAGCCCTGTACCATCGCATGGGGAATTTGCTTCCCGACGCAGTGAATGCATCCAAGTTCTCGCAGCTCTACATTGTTGATAGCACATCTGCGCTCAATCAACAGATGGATGTTTTTGAGGGTCTGGACAGGCGCATCACAGGCGAGCTGCAGGAGATGATGCAGACATGCAATCCCTACGTTCACATCTACAAGCAAGTTCAGCAACGTGTTGCCAATCATCCTGCGGTGGAGCTGACCCTACGCTTGGTCTTGCTATCATGTAAAGACAAGCGCCGCTACAATGCACCAAATGCGGATTAAATCGGCGACATCATGGTTGGCGATGGACACGATGGCAGCGTGAGAGACCGTGACGTTGTTGTACAACTGCAAGAAGGGCCGCTTCAGCGCATTTCTGCACTCCACTCGGCCTATACCCTGCTGCATTACATTTTGCTTTTTCCCCCGGGCGGCAAGGTTGGACAATAACCATCCCACTACTCGGCTACGAATACAACGACAACATTCAGCAGTTTAACAGCATCGATGACAATGCGGTGCGTGGCCGTAGTGGGGCGATGGTTGTCACGCAAATGCAATATTACGCGTACATGCTCCACCCCCGCCAACGCCGTGACCACATTTTCCTGGCTGGCCGACTCCTACAGGAGTATATGGTGGATGCGTGGGCGTGTACCGAGCATAATCGCCTGAACTGGGTCCAATAAAATCATCAGGAACTCCGACGTGAGCTGTACTCAGGAGTATTCGATACCTTGAATGCCGGAGACCATGACGCAGCGCAAATTGGACAACGCATGATTCTGCCGGCAACATTTTCAGGGGGACCTCGGCAGATGAACCAGCTCTACCAGGATGTAATGGCCATTGTGCGGTACTTTGGGAAACCTGACCTCTTCATCACGTTTACCTGCAATCCCAAGTGGGAGGAGATCACACGGGAGATGGAGGAGGTCCAGACTGCGCAGGATCAGCCGGATTTGGTGGCACGCGTATTCAACATCAAGTTTGAGGAGCTGACGATAGACCTCAAGGACCGAAAAGTATTTGGAACCGTGGTCGGGTACACTTGGGTGATCGAGTTCCAGAAACGAGGGCTCCTGCACGCACACATCCTGCTCATCCTTGAAACGGAATTCAAGCTACGAACTGCGGAAGAGATTGACACGGCTGTCTCCTCCGAGATTCCCGACCGCGATACCCACCCAGATGCGTACGAGACAGTGACCCAATGCTTAGTGCACGGACCTTGCGGAGCTGAGTATCCAAATGCACCATGCATGGAGAGCGGGAAATGCCCAAAGCGATATCCCAAGATGTTCCACGACGAGACAAGTGCAGTTCACGACGGCTTTCCCATGTACAGGCGGCGAGATGATGGACGATCGTTTGTAGATTTTAAACAACGGCGGGTGGACAATCGCTGGATTGTTCCGTACAACCTCTACCTTAGTACAAAGTACGACGCCCATATCAATGTGGAGGTAAGAGAACATTGCTACGATACTACTTCCCATGTTTGGCTCAATGGTAGTGCTGACCGCCACTTTGTTTCTGTTCAGGTGTGCTCATCGATCTCAGCAGTGAAGTACCTCTTCAAATATGTTTACAAAGTACACGATCGTGCCACTGCGCTTCTTGAGGATGTTAAAGAGGTGCAGCAATACATTGACGCGCGCTACATTTCAGCTCCGGAATAGGGATGGCGGCTGTACGGGTTCAAGATGCATGACCATGCGCCACCGATTTAGCGACTCCAAGTGCACCTGCCCAACCAGCGGCAAGTAATGTTCAATGCCAAAAGGGATCTGGCCGAGATGGTGAACGCAGAGATGGCACGCAAGACAGGGCTGATGTAGCGGTTTGAGGTCAATCGCGAAAACATCCCAGGCGCACAAGACACCACATACATTGACTTCCCGACGCTATTTGTGTCCGCAAGACCTGGACGATACGCAAGAAGGGAATGAGCATCGGACGACTGTACTTTGTGAACCCGAATGCCGGGGAGCGGTACTTCATGCGCACGCTTCTTACAACGGTGACGGGGGCAACAAACCCGGCAGCGCTACGTACTTTCGAGGGCATCGAGTATCCGACATTCAAGGCGGCGTGAGTGGGACGTGGACTGTACGAGAACGATGACAAGTGGGAGCAGTGATCGCGTGAGGCCGCGTTGATGCATACAGGGGCGCACCGGAGATCGCCTTTTGTTACCATCCTCACGCACGGTCCGCCGGTAGACCCCAGGCACCTTTGGGAGCTGTTCCGCGACAACCTGTCTGACTATTGTTGTCACCGACTTCGTCAGAACGGTGGGACGCACAACCCAAGCGAGGAGCAGATTACAAGCCTTGCACTCAACCTTATCGCGCAGATACTTTAGGCCGGCGGAAAACGTTGCACGATTTTGACCTGCCGGAACCAGACTTTGCAATGGATGAGCTGCACAGGAACCGGTTTGTGGCAGAGCGGCTGTCATTCAACGCCTCACAGCTGAAAGCTGAGGTTGAGCGCGAGGTTGAAACGCTCAACGACGAGCAGCATGAAATCTTCCGCCGCATTATGGCATCCTGTTGCAACAACAACGACGATTACAGCAGCAATGTCTTCTTTGTGGACGGACCGGGAGGAACGGGAAAGAAGTACCTCAAAAACCCCATCCTCAAGGCTGTTCGAGGTCAGGGCAAAATTGCTCTTTCTGTCGCGTCATCTGGCATCGCAGTCCTCCTGTTGGACCAGGCGAGGACAGCTCATTCACGGTTCAAGCTGCCAATGGAGCTCACGCCCACTTCCATCTGCCAGATCAGTAAACAAGGTGACCTTGCCAACATGATTCGATGCGCAACACCAATTCTATGGGATGAAGCCCCCCGATGAACAAGTCCGCATTCAAGGCTCTGGATCGCACTCTTCGCGACATTACTGGCTGGGATGACACGCCGCTTGGGAAATAAGATTTTTCATGTGCGGTGACTTCCGGCAAGTGCTCCTAGTGATTCCAAAGGGCCTTCGGCCTGACATATGCTCAGCACCGGTCAAAGTGTTGTATCTGTGGCATCACGTGCACGTTTACCAGCTGCGAAAAAACGTGCGCGCCGCTGCGGACCATCGCCGTGAAGAACTCGGTGACCGGACGTTTGCAGAGTGGCTGTTGGCATTGGGTGAAGAAAAACTTGAGAAGGCGAAGGATGACTTCGTGCAATGCCCACCCAGCATGATTATACGTGAACACACCATGAACGGCCTCATTCGCTCCATTTACGGAGAGATCGCCAACGTTGCCAGTGCGAACGCGCACGACTACTTCAGTGGTCATTCCATCCTTGCTTCACGAAATGACGAGGTATCGGAGATCAGCACCGCGGTGCTCGATATAGTGCCTGGCAATGCATTCGACTTTTTCAGTGCGGACAAGGTGTACAAGCGGGCGCCGATCACATACCTGTCGAGTACCTCAACAAGCTGGACGTCAACGGTTGGACACCGCACAAGCTTACGGTCAAGATCGGCACGCCAGTAATGCTTTTGCGGAACCTCAACCCAAGCGGCGGCCTCTCCAACGGGACACGCCTGGTTGTTCGACGGTGTGTGGCTCGTGTCATTGAAGCTGAAATACTGACAGGCGAACAAGAAGGTCAGATTGCGCTGATCCCACGTATTCCATTGGTCTCCGAAGCACCCGGTCTCCCGTTTCCTGTGCGACGCAATCGGTTTCCGATCCGTGTGGCATACGCAGTTACCATCAACAAGTCCCAAGGTCAGACACTTCCAAAGGTTGGCATTTGCCTTGCAAAGGACGTGTTCTCCCACGGTCAGTTGTATGCTGCATTCTCGCGCACAACAGCTCCAGAAAACATCTCTGTCCTGCTTGAAGCGAAATCCGTCAACCGCGTGGAGGATCAGGTCCTGCGGAACGTTGTGTATAACGAGGTGCTGCAATTATCTGCACAAGGATCGTGACCGCATTAGAATAATGTAGAGTATATGTTTTCACTAGACTAACCCTGGAAATACATGGGGGGCATGTTTTGTAGACAGACAGACGGTTTTTATGCCCTGACCCGTCGGTACGACGGGTACGCATACTTGTATTTGTATATTTGTTAACACCAAGCTATATACGTATTCAAAACCATCCATAAGATATGACTCGTCACTATTTTCTGTATTATAAAATTTATCCTATTGTAACAAATATTAAATCTATATGTTTTAATGTATTTATTACGTAAAATATTTTAAAAAATACTTGAAAATTTTATAGAATAGGACACTTTTTGGCAGTATTTCACAAAATAGGAGGTTTTTTTTAATCTAACAGAATAGGACACTTTTTCACAAAGACTGTCCATCTCTCTGAAAATTCAATACTATAGAAATAAAAGGTACACTTTGTATCTACGTGTAAGACTCTCTGGTTGCATTGATTGCCACATGCGAAAAATTGCTGTTCAATTTTTGAAGGATAGATTGGGCAACTAAACAGATTAGAGATTAACAAGGATACATACAATTGACATGGCGGTGTCCAGTGTGTATCTTTGTCAACCCCTACCCGATTATAAACTACAGTGTAGCCAAAAGGTTGTTTGAATAGCAAGTGAAGCACTCATTTAACAAAAGCGTTTGACGGGGCACGTACCAAAATCTTTAAGTTACGACGTGTGGCGACGAGTAGATAAGAATACGGAGGAGAGCGAACCCTGTTGTTCTTTGTTCTAGAAGAAGATTTGCTCGTGTCGTGGCGCGAGGAGTGGCGGCTTGCTCACGGACGAGTGCAATCGCTGTAGTATCTTAGCTGCGCATAATTCTAATTTAGAATAAGACCCCTTTTATTAATTTGAATAAATTTATAAAACCATTTTATTACCTAGTTAATATTGGAATGTTTCAGTACGTGGATTACCAATTCCCAAGTTTTGATTATGGCCACTAGATTTTTACCCCTAGTGGTAAACTCTAAATACTAAACTCTTGGGTTTACCCCTAGCGTGACCGAATATTTGTACCGGGGCTTAGGGTTTAGGGTTTACCCCTAGGGGTAAAATTTCTAGTGGCCAATACCGGTCACAACAAACTTACCCCCAAGGAGTCTTACCCCGCTGTGTAAGGTTGTCGTGACCGTTTGATTACTTTTATATTTTATAAATTCTCCACGGGGGTAGACTGTCTATGTGAAAAAAAAGTGTCCTATTCTGTGAAATAAAAAAGGGCGCCGTTATTTCCACACACACTTCGATTATTTCCACACACAGGATATATTTGTTTGAGAATTACCAAAAAAAAGGAAAGCGGCGTCAGTCGGAGACTGGAATATCCACAAAATCTATGGTTGGCTTTGGTAATTCGCTGCGCCAACGGTAAAAAATGGTTGCAAATACTCAATCCAGGCAGTGACGACTGAGGAATCAGCATGCTTCTGCCACATAGGGCACGGAGGAGGAAGCATCATCTCTCCCAGATCCGCTTGTAACCATTGAAAATCGTTGGGATGCTGGAAGAGGATAAATATCGGAGGTTTGACGGCAAAACACTGCCATAATACGGAGGGAATGTAATATTGCCCACCGCATCGTATGTGTTCAATATAACAATGGCACGGCCAAACTCAGTTGCTGCCAATGGTCCGCTCTATTCTCCAGAGAACCAATGGGAGCTAGGAGCTATTTTCTCGAACCACTCAAGGCGGCCTCGTGCGTTTTCTGCAGGATCAAAGCGTTCATCCCACATCTCCCTCCGCATGTCATATGTCTGCATTGCGCGACGCCTCGCATCTTCCCACGTCAAATTGGCTGTTGCATCTTGCGCGTTAATGCAAGCGGCAACTGCATGGAACCCACAATGGCCATCTGACGGGACATCAAACGTTCTTGTGACAATCTTGCAGCGCAGGTCAGCAAATTTTCCCTTCGCTTTGCTAGGAGGTTGCGGTTTTCAATTGCCACCGGGCATTTTGTGAATAACGCCGATTCCCCACTTGGTTGCATACACTGCACGAAGCTGATCTCCTCTTTGGCTTACTGGGTAATTCAACGTATTCAAATCCCGACAGATTGCGCTTTTTTGTCATCTTTCCGTGGTCGCCCTTTTACCTGCACACGGGGAGGTTCTTTCAGTACATCCGGTACTTGTTGACAGAGATTTGTCAGCTCTTCAACCACCGTTGCTTGTTGTTTGTCGGTTGGAGCTGGAAATGAGTCTGCCACCTGATCAAGCGGATACGGAAGCCGATCTTTGCAAGTTGGGACTGAAGTTGGCAGCGGTGCTGCTGACCTGTGTAAGTGCCATCCCCATTGATCATGGATGTCAGTGAAATGAATTGGACGATTAGCTGCCAAAATTTGCCTGAGCGCATGTACACATGGAAGACCCCAAACTTAAGTGTACGAGCCAGATCAACTGTCATCCACGTTTGTTGCTTGCGGTTAGCGTGCAATGACCAGCTATAAGCAAAAAAAACATGTGGTCAGATGAAACTGTATATATCGATCGTATGGAACGCAATTGTTGTCTCAGTTTTCAGCCACTCACCTGCTGATGGATTTTCCGCAGTGTAAAGACAGAAACCTTGTAGTTGACCTCACTGAAAAATTTTCCTTTCCGTGTAGGCATACCAAAGTCGCAAATTTTCATGCATTCTTGTTGCCGTTGAATGTTGTAACTTGCAATCGAATTGGTGACAGCTAGGTGCAACCGCTCGAAGCATGCAAAAATGTTGCTCATGCTATGCGGTAGGTACTTCTTGATCATGCTGTGAGCACTTTCTCCTCTTGACGTCACAGCATGTGCACACGATCGGTCCATCCACGGACAAGCGATGCTTGTGAGGGTCGATCCAGGTCTGTTGTATGTACGCAATGATGTCAGTGCTGTATGTTTTGGAATGCAGTCCAGAGCTTGTCAAATTTCTGGCACTTTCTTAGCGTAAACAACCTATAAATACAGTATGGACAACAATAAGTTAAATAGGTTGTGTCACGATAATCATCACGATGCTGTTACGCAAATGCCACCTACTGCTTTCCATTCGCTCATAAAAACTTTCCATTCGTTATTTTCCTTGGCCACGCGTTTCCAAGATGTCCTGTTGCGTTCTTGTAGCTGAAATTTTGGTTTACAGTGTTCTTCTCAATGTGCCAATAGCAGAGAAGAATCTCCTTCTTCTGGAAGACAGCAGCAATGCTGGACATAAGTGCCAGTTCACGGTCGACAACAAACACAGCTGGCTGATGATTCTCATGAAAAAGCTTCCGAACAAATTTCAGCGCAATGTTGTACGACTTCTCGTCTTCACTTGCCATGAACACAAATGCAACCGAAAATGTTTTTGTACAAGGCTGTGCAGCCAACAACATGGGGCAGAGGAAGTCGAGGACCATTTGTTTTGTATGTAGCGTCGACGAGTAAAATGTTGTTGTGCAAACGAGCAAGCTCTGCGCATTGTGGATGAGTCCAAAATAGGTGCGATACATGGTGCTGGTCGTCAGCTTTTGTCTCCACCGTAACTCCAAGGTCCCTGAATGAGCGGATTAGGGCGTCCATTGGTGTGCGCCGTCAAGTTTTTCCCTTGTTGCTTGCCGACATCGATTATAGATTGTTTGTGCTGGGATATCAACTCCGCCACACAATTTCTTCACGTGTGACTGAATACCGTGAGGTCGGACGCCGGACTCATAAAGATCGACCACCGTTTTGCTGATGTCCTGCCGGAGGCGCAGGTGAACTGGGTGCACTGACGCATGTGTGGACTATTCATGGTTGTGTTCCGAGTTCAGCAGTTTGAAGTCCCAAAACGATTCGTATTCCTTTCCAACCAGTCTAAAGGGACAGTCAATGCATTTTCTGCGTGAACTGCGCTTCCGTGTCTCATCAGCTTGTCCAAGTCGGTTCCTTGGCTTCCCTCAACTATCACATTGGTAGTACGCAAGGTATCGGCCATTTTGCTGCTTGTTGGAAGTCTTGCATACAATACCGTATCCTTTCATTGCGGCGAAGTTGTTGAATGCATTTTCCATCTCATTGCGGGACCGGAAGGTCTGCTTTTGTAGACTGATCGGTGGCGGAAGAAGCTCGGCAGACATTTTTATTCAAAAAAGCGCAGCTGCAATATTAGTAAGTACGCACAACGTGCTGATGATGAAGACAGCATGCACCATGCATTGCCACATGCGAAGTTGAAGTAGTAGTGGTTTCATGGCCGTATGGCGTTGCGGTGCCACTGATAGGTTCGACTTCACGCGTGAGAGTAGTAGGAGAGGGTGGCAAAGCGAAAGTCGTTGACAACGGCGAATGCTGCAAAATCTCAAAAGAGAGCTCTTCGTTTTCAGAAGAATGGTATACTGAGGGCGTGCTGAACGAGTCTGATTCTGACGAAGTTTGATCGGCACTCTCAATCTCAATGTCAGTTTGCGGCAGCTCAACACTCAGCTCTACGAGTTTGTGACTGCGTAGTAAAGCAGCCAAGGTGTCGGAACGTAACTTCCATTTCTTCTGCTGCTTTTCGGCGTGTCGCAGCATTTCAGTAGCTCTTCATTTTTGTCTACTATCCATTCTGAGAAGCACGCATGCATGCACCATGCACAACGTAGTTGGTCAGAGATGATACAAACACGAAACAGCTGTCAGAGAACTTGAGTTTTACTTCTAAGGCTCCTACCTCGCCGTTGTGAACGCTGTTGAGGTTGTTGTGAGTGTAGATCGTGTTTATCGCTGGCAAAAGAAACAGGCAGAGTAGGGTGTGTGTGGAAATAGTCAAAGTGTGTGTTTGGAAATTACGGCGCCCATAAAAAAGCGTCCTATTCTGTGAAATACTGCCAAAAAGTGTCATATTCTATAAAATTTCTCTAAATAATATGAATAAATTAAAGCCAAGAAATAAAATTTGTTGCATTAAAACAAAAACAATAAAGCGGTTATTAGCTTATAGTTCAATAAGTTATATAGAAATGATTAAGATTATATAAAATTTTATTTACAAAAACTTCAATATTTTTTATTTATTAAGAAATTTAAAATTATATTATTTACGAGAATTTACAAATAAGGGAGTGATTTTGAAAATAATTACAGATAGGGAAGTGATTTAAAAATATTTACAAATAAGGGAGTGATATTGAAAATAATTACAGATATGGAAGTGATTCAAAAATATTTACAAATAAGTAAGTGATATCACTGCAAATTTGCACGCCACGCCACGCTCCTAGCTCTCACGCTCCTCGCTCTCACGTTGCCACGTCGCTCGTTCACGCCGTCCAACATAGCCACACACGTTCCTTTCACACAGTCACTTCTCTTAGATCTAACCTCCTAAGGACAAATGGAAATAGGAAAGACGTATGCTACAGTAGCGGAAACTTGGGCTGCGATCGACCAGTATTCTCTTGAGCACCAAGCACCATATCTTTTCAAGTCCAACAAACCCTCTCTGATTACAGTGATATACCCAACAACTCAGGATGGCAATGGAACTGAAACTTGTGCATTTACCATCTCAGCCTTCAGACGAAAGGACGGACTTCTCCATATCACACGACTTACGCCTCACTGTGATAATTGCTCAACACGCATCAAGGCGTTCCATCTGCATATTCGCCATCCGCTAGAAGCATTTGCTCAGCCGCTACTAGAGGATATTCCATCTTTGCGCCCCCGTGACATGGTCAATTGAACAAGGACAGAGCTTGGTGCAGAACTTTCTTATATGGCAGAATGGAGAAGCAGATGTGATGCCAGACGTCGGACTGCGAAGGAAATCTAACGCACCTATCAACAGATCGAGTCCTTGTTGGAACAGCTTTGTGCCCTGAATCCAGGAAGTGTCACCAATATTGAGCACCAGGGCAAGAACTTCCACCGGACTTTCATCAGCTTGAAGGTATTGCAAAGTGCAGCTCTCACTGCACAACTGATTTACATCCTCGACGCTTGCCATTCCAAGTCCAGCTATAAGGGCGTACTTTTTGGATGCAGTACGATCGACGGAAATCTGAACCTTGTACCTCTCGCATTCGGCCTTGCACCGGTAGAAAATGAAGCGGGCAGGACATGGTTTTGCCGTCTCATCAATGCATCCATGCCCAGAATTAATGATGTCAAGACCACTGTTCTAAGCGATCGCAAAGAGGGGATCGCTCCATCATTAGCAAATGCGATTTCCCAAGCCAAACATGGATATTGTGTTTGACATATCGAGAAGAATGTAAATGCGCGCTTCAAGACCAAGCTGGATATGGAAGATTTGGGCTGCTTCCAAGGCATTGACGAGTGAAGGGCACAATGCCATCATGGCAGATATACGCGCGACGAATCCAGATGCCTACTACTTAAAATCTATCCCAAAAACTACCTGGACGGTCTCCGGTGCCCCTGTTCCGCGCTTTTGTCATGTCACCTCGAACCTGGCGGAGTCGATGAACTCGTGGATGGAGGCCGCCCGGCAGGAGGATCCATTCAATGCCATTGTTTCTCTTGTGCGTCAAGTTGGAGCTCTCCGCTATGCAAGGCTGCGAAAGTATCTCGGCATGAAATCGGACTTCCCTCCACATGTTATCAACCAGATCAAGGCCACGGTTGTTGAAGCGCGAAGTCGAACTGTATACACATCCTCCGCAGATATCTTTGAGGTGCGCAGCCGGGATGCTGGAACATTTCGTGTTGTCAATTTGGAACAGAGAACATGCACCTGTGTATCATACCAACAAGTAAATATCCCCTGTGTTCATACATGTGCTGCTCTGATATACAAACAACATTGCATTCTGGAATACGTCGACCCGCTATACTCACGGAGGTCCTTGATCGAAAAATACCGTGTCCCAGCAGTTCCTGTTGATGCCCTTACATGTGTTGTGGGTGGATACACACTTCCACCTTTGGATATACGCCAGGCTGGGCGACCTCGGAAATTCCGCATTCGGTCTCGTGAACAGGTAGCAACATAAGACCAGGTTACATGTTCCAAATGTAACCAGAAAGGGCACAATGCTCGTACATGTGATAGGAGTCACCGACAAAACAACCTGTAAGTCCTATTGCCTTTGTTTTTTAATGCATCATTCGCAATAGCCACCAGATGGATTTGTCTCCGTCCTAGCTTAAAGTTCTGTGTTTCTTCCCTCTTTCATTCCGTCTAGGCGTTTGGAGATCTGATGCTCTTTAACAATGCTACTACAGTGTTAGATACACGGTAGTAACGGATTACCACCATCGACTAGTATACATAAAAGTAGATACGACGATTGTGACGAGGTTGCTGTCACCTTCGATCCGCAGGTGCGTGACTCCGTGATCAGCGGCATCCCTGGCACCGAGCAGCAACGCGGTGTACTCTGCCGTGGTGTCTGTGCCGCTGCTGCTCGGCATGTAGTGGGAGAAAGTCCACACGACAGGGTCGCTGGGTTTGAACATTGCAGCTCCCGCGCCACCAGGTCCAGGGATAGACTGGTAGGTACCGTCGAAGCTCAACAGCCACTCGCCAGCGTGTTCGTCCTCGTCGTGTTCGTCCTCGTCGTGTTCGTCGTCGCTGTCATCAGCCTTGGTCTCCTATATCGCCGTGAGTTCTGGGGGTAGAAGACGGTCGGCGATCCTTGACGCCACCACGTTGCGAGGCAGTGGTGGCCCCAACATGTGGCAGGAGCCTTGGAGATGCGCGACGCAACGCGGGAAGCAACTATTTCTCGTGGGAGCGGGGCGCTCCATCGTGACAACATAGACCTGTCTGGAGTGGTGCTCGTATGTGGGGGAGGAAATACGAGCACCGTTGGATCTTGATGGGTCAGCACGAGCATTTGTTCGGCCACCGTAGCGTTGGCACAGACTGCATCATCAGTGGGGTTGAGATCCCCTGCTGCTGGTGCAGCCGCAGTCAAGGTGTCTTCGAGGCGGCCACATGCGATCTCATGTTTGGCGGCAGCCAGCCTCGACACGAACGGTATGCCGCACGTGCAACCCGCCGAGAACCGGTCGTGGACAGTGATACGGCGGAAGGGGGCTTCCCGTCTGCTACGTCGCGCCCAGTTTCATCTCCATGGTGACGGCTGTGATAGTAGCAGGAGCCTCGGCAGCACCAACGGGCAGCATGCCACCCGCCCTGCCGGGTATGCAGTCATCACTAGGGGGTCTGGAGAAAGTAAGGGGCTCGCTGCCGCGAGGCAGCGTAGCGGCATACCCAGCTAGGTCGGGATGCGTGCGTGCCGGCCCGCCGAGCCGGTCGTAAAATGTCTGTAAATATTGACCATACACAGATTCTGAAGTGGGCACGGCCTCGTAAGGGGCGTCGTGCATGCCCATAGGAGGGGCCGCGGCCGCTGTAGTGTATCCAGCTCGGGAAGGTAGCTCCGTAGCTACCTTGCCGATCCGGTCGTTATCACCTGGTCTGACATCGTCGTCGTCAAACGAAGAGCCTTGCGAGCCCTCGCCGTCGCTGTTGAAGACGTCCTCTGGGTCGATGGGGCCGTGGAAGACACCCAGTTCGCGAGCCGTGGCGGCTACGAGTGCGGAACCTAGCTGCACCCGGTCGTGCAGCCTGCCGGCCGCCCAGCAGGGTAAGCCAAACGGCGTTCTTGGGGGATTGGGTCCTCGAAGAAGCCGAAAGAGACGAAGCTTGGCTGGAGGGGTCTTATTTGGGGGATGCGTTGTCGTGAATGTCGAAATTTTCTGACGGCCATATACTCAGACCAAGTATACGTCCGGACCCATCTTCAAGCCCAACTGTGGGGTGATTTTCGGATGTAAAGTGGGGGGACCGACCCCCGAAACGGCGCGAAAACTCGGTCGGAGGGCGGGCCTGCGCTCCGTAGCTAGAGGGCGCTGGGCGTTCCACCAATTGATGCTCAATGGGCGCTTCGGGTGCTTGACCTGTGCCCGAAGTTGCCGATATATGGCACCGCCAGTTGGGCGCCAAAATCGTCATTTTCCGCCCCCAACGAGCTCGAAACGGGGGAGAAATAACATTTCTGATTCCGGACTCAGAATCGGAATTTTGACCAATCCCAGTATGACACGCAATGCTTGGACTATACGTATCGCGCAAATTTGCTGTGACATCACTCCCTTATTTTTAAATATTTTTGAATCACTCCCCTATCTGTAATTATCTTCAAAATCACTCCCTTATTTGTAAATATTTTTAAATCAGTCCCCTATCTGTGATTATTTTCAAAATAACTCCCTTATTTGTAAATTCCCGTATTATTTATTTATATAACACCGAATCTTTCTGGTTTAGTATTTAAGTGTTTTTTGTTGTTTTATTTGTTCAATTAAACAAATCACTACTAATCCAAGTTGAAATATGAATATAATATTCATATCCATAATGGATAGAATCTTCTATATATATAATAGAATTCCGTCCGTCTGTCTGGTGTACGTAGCTCTCACTCATTTTGATTGGCTGAAATTAATTGACTTACGTAGAATAGCATCCAGCCTGACTTACGTAGAATAGCATCCAGTCTGACTTACTAAGTTTACACATGGCAGATAACACAGAAACTGTACGTGAGCGGAGAGCTCGCCTTGCAAGAGAGCGAACGCAGCGTCGGACATCAGCGGAGCAGGAGGTAGAAAACGCGCGTCTTAGGATGCGTGCAGAAGAACGGCGCGTGGCCAGAGAACCGGCAGAGCAGGAGGCAGCAAATGCGCGACGACGTCAGGTGTATGCCAATCAGCAGGAAAGGGATGGATACTTCGGAGCAAGTAACCATCCGTGAACATGATCGACAACGTCAGGGAAACCGTCGGAAACGAATGACCAATGATCAGCGGGAAGCCGAGCGAGAGGACGATCAGCACAGGCATGCAGCGCGCCGGTAAATGCGCACGGTCGAAGAGCGTCTCCGTGATCTTCAGCTTAATCAAAAATCGCATGCCGTCCAACGTGCAGCTATCCCAAAGGTTCCACGATCTCGACAATACTTCGAAGGCAGGAGCGTGAAATTACGGCACCCTCTAGGACGTATGAGTGTGCAGTATGTGCATTGTGAGGCATTACACTGGATAGAAGAACGCACAACGGGATCATCCCGCAGAAACCCACATTTCACCATGTGTTGTAGTGGTGGAGAGGTGAAGCTTCCGGCAATTTGTCCGCCACCGCAACCGCTGCGCGATCTCCTTGAGGAACAAACACGCAAGGGAAAATTATTCCGTGAAAAAATTCGGATGTACAACAACGCCCTTGCTTTCACGTCAGTTGGCGCCAAAATTGATCAAAACATGGCACAGGGAAGTGACTACACATATCGGCTGCAAGGAGATCTCTATCACCTGCTTGGAAGCCTACTCCCCGCCTTAGGGAACGCAACAAAATTCGCACAGCTGTACATCCACGATCCGTAAATGCAAGCAGCAAGCCGCCTGGCTTCTGTGATCAGTTTGACCCTGAGATACTGGCAAGCTTACAACAGATGCTCCAAGAACATAACCCTTATGGTCAGCTTTATGAAAGCACACGCCAGCGATTGGTTGTAGAGCCTTCAGCGAGCCTTCTCTGAGATTAGTCACATTGCGTAAAAATGACGCACGGCGATACAATACACCTACCGCCAACGAGGTCGGAGGAATCATGGTGGGCGATGGAATGGAAGGAGAAACGTCAACCCGCGATATCATGGTAAAAAGGCAAGGTGGGCCATTGCAGAGGATTTCTTGCCTGCATCCGTCATACCTCCCTATGCACTATGTGCTCCTTGTTTCCGGACGGGCGTGAGACAGTGGACAATTTGTTATCAATCCGGCAGTGGAAGGGCAGAGACAAGCGGTAGCGTGACGCGGAAGATCTAAGCGAGTCACATTGAATCAGTTTTACGCGTACCTGTTCCATGTGCGGTGAGACGAGCACCTTTTTCGATCAGGACGGTTGTTTCAGCAGCTCATTGTTGATGGATATGCGTGCACAGAGGACAACAGATTGAATTTCAAGCATCAAGAAGACCTCCGGGTGGACATCTATAAAGGCGCAGGATGCGCTTAATCGGGGGGATACCAATGCAGCAGAGATTGGCCAAAATCTAATCCTGCCTTCAACTTTCACTGGCGGACCACGGCAGATGGTGCAGCTGTACCAAGACGCAATGGCAATTGTGCGCACCTTTGGAAAACCTGACCTCTTCGTAACCTTTCCGTGCAATCCAAAGTGGGAAGAAATCACGCAGGAGCTGCTACCTGGGCAAATAGCAAGCGATAGACCGGACTTGGTTAGACACGTGTTCCATCTGAAGCTTAAAGAGCTTCTCAATGATCTTGAAAGGGAGAATTTGGTGGTGCAGTTGTAGCCAAAGTCTGGGTTTTTGAATTCCAGAAGCGAGGTCATCCGCACGTGCATATTCTCATCATTTTGGACGGACAATCTAAATTGGCGAAACCAAAGGAGATCGATAGTATGTTATCGGCTGATATTCCTGACCCGGACTTGCACCCTCTGGCCAATCTCACCGTGAAAAAATGCTTGGTGCACGGGCCTTGCGGTCCATCAAACCCTTCGGAACCATGCATGATTGATGGCAACTGCTCAAAACGGTATCCTCGCGCGCTCAATGAAGCAACACGCACCGACAATGATGGGTACCCTATGTACCGCCGTCGCAACAATGGACGAACATTTCTGGATTCCAAAGGGCATGCTATCGACAACCGCTGGATAGTCCCGCATTATCTTTGTGTTGAGAATCGGAAATATTCACACGCTGTACTCCAAACCACACGATCCAACACTTTCAGCGTGTACTAGTGTATATAATTCCAAGCGTAAGAATGTTCAATAGAGGCGATAACGTAAAATAAGAGATTCAATCGTAACCACAATAAATCCGATCGTAATCTCAATAAAATCTCCATGTAATGCGTAACAGGGCACGTAACAATTCCACTATTCCACGTGATACAACAAGCGAAAGTTTCCAAACGTAATCAGTCGTACTCCCTTCCTGCTGATCCCAGTACTGAGAACAAGTCAAAATCCAAAGTGATTTATTAGTGTTAAGTTAAGTACTTAAACTAATAATATGCATATATGCAGTTTGCTAGGTTTTTGCTAAAAAGACACAAACTAAATGAAAGTCCTCGGCGACGCTAAGTGCCGCGCGAATTGCGCGCACTTTCAACAGTTTGGCTATCGGCAAAGTATAATGCGCTATTGTGGTGGAGTCAAGTTCGAAATCGAAAACATTAGCATCGATAACCTGACTACCACCATCGCGCCCAGCCTTCCAACTTTCGGAGGGGGTACTCCGCGGACCACCACTCGAGATCTGGTCCGATCGTCCGCTTCAAGCAGACGACCGGTCGTCATCAGAACCCACTTGGTCCTATTGTTTAGTGTCCATCTCACCTTGTGTACCCGATGGAATGGGCTAGTTACACACTCGGTGGATCGGGATCGCAGATTGGATCGAAGCGGTCTTGAATATAGAAGACCGATCTGGGTAGGTATCTCTGGGGCGGAACACGTCACCCCAGACACAAACAGACCAAAAACACTTCCACGAGATAATTTCAAATAGGTCGATCGTCCAAACGATCAAGACCTGACCAATACGAAATAATAGAGGGTAGACCGACCGTTCCGGTCTAGTTCCTGACCAATACGAAATAAGACCAAAAACGGTCTAGTTTCCAACCAATGTTAAAACAAGCCAATATATCCGCGTAAAGACCCAATATGCTCGTGAAAATCCACAAACGTTATTTCCACGCCAATACCAATCCAGTGAATAGCACGTTCCGAACGTACTTGAGTTGAGGTGTTGAGATCGCCAAATCGTACTCCCGTCGAGGGACTTCCGGTGGGCCAAAGTGCGCGTGCGGCGCTTCCAGACCGCGTGTAATGGGCGAGAGGGGATAGTTCGACCCTCTGCCCCCAAACACTCTGCGGCGAGCGGAGGCGACTAGCGTACGAAAAGGAAAGAACGGCGACCCCTAGCTGTGGTGTGAACCAAGACCAATGGACTTCCACTTAGAGAAATCCTGCAACCAAAAGACTTCTTACTTTATTAGGCAAAACCACAACCAAAAGCCCTCTATCCGGTAAATACACAACTAAAATACTACTACCCTATAGTCCCTAAATGTACCCACACAAAAATATGTAAAATACCCAAAGTCGGGTGACTCACCAAAACTTGCGTTCTTGACACTTCTTGAGTCTGATAGGCTGAAAGCTCCCCTTGTTTAAGCCAAGCCGTTCTTGACACTTCTTGAGTCTGATAGGCTTAAAAGCCCCCCTTGTTTAAGCCAATCCGAAATCCGAAAAAATTAGACCAAATGCCTTGACGAAGCTTGACCAGAAGTGTGCCAAATTTTGGGCACGCTTTTCCACAGCCGCCCCTGAGTCAGACCGTGTCGCACAACGATAACGGTCTGACCTCGTCCATCAAATTCAGTTAAACCTTGGTCATTCAGACTTTTCCGACATGGAGAAACCATCTTCTTCATCCGTTCCAGGTACTTGCACTGCTGGACTTGACCTTCTTGTATTTCCTTAACGAACGTTCTTGTAGACACCTCGCATACCACGTCATCGCATGTCACTTCGCCCGTCCGGTCGGTCCGGTCTGGCAGCTCCCATCGTTCTACTGCACCTCAGACATCGGCAGGGCATCAGACCGGGACCGACGCGCAGTTGCAAGACGCACTTGAAGAGATCACACGTCTCCAGGAGCAGATTGCTCAACAGGCAACACAACGTAAGCATGCATGTCCGGTCTTTACCTTGGACCTGTTCTAACCTTCGTTTGTCTTCAGCCCGTATACCTCCAGCCCGTATACCTCCTGGCATCAGCAAGGCGATCAATGCCCTGCTTGCCGCCGATCGGCAGTCGAACACGCATGACCTCCAGCTGCGTCAGATTTTGACTGGGCTCATAACCGCGCGCAACAAGCTGACCCGCTTGGAAGCTCATCAGCTTCATCTTCGGGAGCAGCTTGTGCTGGTCCAACAGCAGCAAGCGGAAGGCCTGCTGGCCCAGACCACGTTGAGTGTTCAGAGCGACGATCACGAGAGGCGTCTCACCGAGCTCCGAATTTCGATTCAAGACCAGACTGAGGAGGTCCGGTCTTGTGAACGCAAGTCGAACGATTGGACACAGGCAGAGAACGGTCGTCGGGCGATATTGAAAGAATGTCATCAGCGCTTGGTTGACCTGTTGCGTCCTCGTCGGCATCCGGTTGATGCCTCCAGCGTAGACCGGTCTGCGTCGGCCGCCTTGGTGGACCTACACCGGGACCAAGACCAAGGCCGTTCATTGGCCGAAATTCTCCAGCCCGAAATTCAACACAAATCAAAGAAGCTCGCGGACGCGCCGGGTAGCTCGAGGGAGCGGGGCATAGCGCGCGACCCTGAACTCGAAGGGAAGCGTGCGGTGCCCCATAAGCGAGCCCAGACGCAGGCGCTTCTCAAGGGCCCAAGCTCGGACGAGGATGAGGACAGTAACATTTCCAAAAATCGAGCGCCCTCGACCGCCGGTGCTGACCGTGCCAAGTATTCAGAGGTTTCGTCCTGGGATGACTCCGGCGAAGACTCCGGTGATTCGGAGTTTGCTGTCCCCATCCCAACCAAGTCGCGAACAAGTCCACATGAAAGTTTTGTTCAAGTTGCATCGACTTCGGAGCAGACCAAGAAGACCGGTCCGCATGGTGGCGTTCCACCACCTCATGCGTCGACAAAGTCAACACCTACGGTCTTGCCTGGGACGTCCAAGCTCCACAAAGACGCTTTGTTGGCCAACGTGGCAATCGACAGTTCTTCCCTTCCGCCACGAACGCGTGAGGATACTTTGCCGTGGTCGCCAGGTCAGATCGGTTGTTTACGCCGGTCCACCCTGACCAGGCAGCTCCTGGCCCGGTCTTTCTCTCGTCCAGACCATTGGCTTTTACCGCCGGCGAAGAAAGTTCCTGCCGCGTCGGAATGGCGGCCGGACTTGATCACGTCGGCACAGATCTCCCGCTTGTACGCTGACGAGCCGTGGAAGATTTTCGAGCACCCCAATCTGGGGTTCATCTTCCACTCGACTCCGTGGGCCAATGCTTTCATGAGTCGGGTGAAATATTTTAACGAGACTCACGCTCAAGACATCTGGGAGGCATCCCACTATCTGGTTCTTCCCCCGGAACGAGTTCGGCAAGACCCTGGCTTGGCGACCATCCAGAACAAGCGCAAGCGGCGTCGTATCAGAGCGGGTGAGGCCTGGCAGTCCCTGTGCCAATATGTTTTGGACGGGATGCTGGCCCACGAGTGCGACGTCGATGTGTTCTTATATCCAGTTACTTCATATGCCGCGGCGTCGCGTCGAGAGGACCCGGCTGCTGGCTGACGGTGGCACATGGTACCCCGGTCTTGGGTGCACTACACCGGTCTTGTACTTCAAGGATGCTTTGGTTCAACTAGACCAAAAAGAACCTTGGCGTAACCAGTACCAGGACCATGCTGAAAATCATCCGTCGTTGACCGTCGGCCGTCTGTGGGGTGATGGCGAGTGAGGTCGTAAGTAGTCGACCAGATAACACTTAATATATATCATCGTTCTTTTTCACATGTTCGGTCATCAAATCACTTGAGCTAATTCCGCCACTTTCTACAGAGTTGCATAGACACGTTATCATTAACCGTTCCACTTACATCGCGAAAAAACAATCCACGTTCGTCACTACACTATTCCAATTCGTCACATATTCACAATACACAATACACAAGACACAAGACACAAGACACAAGACACAAGACCTTCCACCTCTTCACATCGGTCGGGAAGACCGATGCTACTGTATGTATTGGTCTTGGTCTTCATGGGTCTGCATCACTGCGAAACGGTTCCGACTGACTCGGTCCCGTTCGAATTATCGTAGTAGTGATCCACAGTTCAGGTCGGACTCATCAATCCAAGTTGTTTCATCATGGTCCTTCCATCGGACCAGATATTCTCGGTGGGTCCGGCCGAACCTGGTCTTCTTGACCGATCGGACATCTAAGACCTTTTCCACTTCAAATTCGTCCTTCTCCAGCGGTCGTTCCCAACTGTCCTCCGGCAGTAATGCTTCATCGAAATCAAACCGTTCTGCCTCGTCTACTAGACAGGGGATTTTGGGACGATCAGGAAATTCTCGGACCAGTTTTAACTTGGACACATGTACGATCGGGAAGACCTTGTAGTCCGTGTCGGTTGTTACTAGACGGTCAGCGTGTTCACCAATCAGCTCGGCAACACGGAAAGGACCGTGCCACATGTGAGCCAGCTTCTTCGCATAGCCCTCCTTCACTCGGTCTAGGTACAACCATACCCTCGCCCCTGGTTCTATACCGTGGGGTTTAACCTGGTCGCTTGTTACGGTCTGCCCGGTCTTGTGTAGCTTGACGTAACTTTTCGTTGACAATTTCTCTTGCATGCTGGTAATGTTTCTGGACCTGCATGCGCCAACGTCGAGCATCACGATCGCGGGTCCGAGTGCAGCCAATAGGTATCGCGGCTTCAAGAGTGGACCGGGGGTCCCATCCATACGCAAGATAAAGAGGCGTTTCTCCTCGGGCCCGATCGGTCGACGAGTTGAGTGCAAACACCAGCCTTTCTGCGTTTTCGTCCCAATCGCGCTGGTCTGGATCGGCAACGTACATCTTGATTGCTCTTGTAATAGTTTGTACCATACGTTCTGCCGATCCATTCGATTGCGGACGATATGCCATCGTCGCGCTCTATTTCTGGCCCAGCATATTGTTAAACGACCGGAACACCTCGGCCATGAAACCGGGTTCTCGGTCGTGTCTGATGACCTCGCTGGCGCCGAACCTTCGGAACACGCATTCTTCGTAACTTTTGGCGATCTGCTCGGCCGACCGGGACGCACTTGCCTTCGCAATAACTAGACCGGTGAACAGGTCTACCCAGATCAACAACTCAGTATTGCCATATGTCGATTTAGGCAGCGACGGTACATGGTCCATCGCTATGACCTGGAAAGGGTAGGTAGCTTCGATATTTCCGGGCGATCGCCCCTTGATTACCGGTGTACCCTTTCCGGTCTCGCAATCCGTACAACAACCTACATATTTCTGTAAACTTAGGAAAAGACCTATCCAGTGAAAGTGGGACCTGATCTTGTGATACGTTCTTCCTATGCCCTGATGTCCCCTTTCTAGACTCACGTGGTAGTGATGGAGGACATCCGGCTGCAGCAACTCAGGTATCACCAATTTCGCCAATTGGTCCCGGTCTGCACTGTCTTGGTCGGCATCGCGGCAGTAATATAGTAAACAACCCTCATCCACATCGTAACTGTCTGCGATCTTGGCACATTCTTTCGCTTCACCATTCGTCAACTTAGACAATTCACCGCGCAGGTAGGTCTTCAAATTCACAATCCATTCTTCTTCGTCCTGCGCCTTGAGGATCCGTTCTGCCCTTAGTCGTTGCACAACATATTCACTCAACCGTTCCTTTGGGAACGGTTGGTGGGACTTCCGAGCTTTCGGTCTAGTCGCGACCATCAAATGCACTTGGTCCGGAGCGTTCTTGGGTCCGATCACGTCGGGGATCCTGTTTATATTCATCAATTCGTCAAGAACGGCCTCCTCGGTGATCGTAGCCCCGGTCTGGTCTCGCATGGCCTTGGTCGCGAGGTAGTCGGCGCTTCTGTTCCAGTCCCGTTTCACGTGCAGCAGCTCGTGGTTGGGATGGTCTTTCAATGCCTTCATTACCCGATCATTTAACGACCTCAGCCGTGGAGCCTTGCAGTCGATCTCTCCGGTGACCTGCCTGATCACTAGGTTCGAGTCACCACATATGATGACTCGCCCCTTCCCTTGCGACGACAGCAGGTCCAGACATAGAAGTAGACCTCGGTACTCCGCCTCGTTAACCGTAATATCCGGCGTGAAATCAGCAGCGGCTGCAACTATAGACCATTGTGGCAACTTCCACACTATGGCACTATAGGCGCCGACCTTCTTCTTCACGCTTGCCGATCCGTCAAAACTTAAGACCAAGAGCTCTTCATCATGATCGACGGTCGGTGGCGGACTCAAAACTGACTGCCGAGGTTGCTTCCTCGGGGAAATCGCTATCAATGCCTCGTCCGCTTCAGACCGAGGGGTGATACTGGCAGCTAATGTGCCCAATATCTCTTCCTCGCCCCTGGTGCACTTAGCGACCTCGAGGGTCCACTGCGACAAGACCGCCGACCATCTGCCTAGACGTCCGTCCACCCCATTGGCTGATAATAGCCAGGCCAAAGTAGACCGTCTTTACAGGACCTTTATAGGTCGGCCGACCAGCAGGTTGTAACACACATCCAGAATTCGTAGCAACGCCAGAACTTCTTTCTCGACAATTCCATAGTTCACTTCATTTGGCTTCACCGTTCGGCTCGTGAACGTGACCGGATGGTACACACCATCATGATCTTGTACTAGAGTGGCCGAAATGGCCCACTGGCTAGCATATACAATAATGGTCGGGACCTTTTCGGGATCGAAATACTTCAAAATCGGTGCCGTCGCCATCTTAACCTTCAACATACCAAAAGCAAACTTTGCACGCTTCATATGGTCTTCGGCCTCCACTTGCGGACAATCTGCAGCAAGACCAGAGTCGGCGCTCCCATGTAATGTTGCCCACTCCTCTTCGCGCAACATACGGTAGTCCACTTCTCGGAGCTCATACAACACAGCCGCGTAGATAGCAAAATCTTCGATGAAGCGGCTGTAGTAGTTTAAACTTCCTAGGAAGGACTGCATTGCCTTCAGAGACTTGGGAAACGGGAGGTTACTTAACGAATCCAGGTCCTTAGGATTAGCCTCAAGACCATTGTTCGAGACCATATGGCCTAAATAGGCGACCTTGGACATACCCCAAAAACATTTCACGGCGCTGATAGATAGGTTCCAGCGGTCGCATGTCTCCAACAATCGTTCAACCTTCTCGCACAGATCGTTCCATGACGAGGCAGGTATCAGAATGTCGTCGATGTACGACCGCCTCCCTAGAACGGACGGTCTTCTTTCCCGATCGGGTTCACCCTCTGTAAACACATCATAACTTTCGGCAGGGTCCCGATCGGTCTTGATTTTGAAGTGTCCGTACAGTGCGTTGTCTATCAACCTTTGATAGATCTGGGGTGCGTTCTTCAGACCGACGGCATACGGTTCCACTCGAAAAGACCAAACGGTTTCACAAATGCGGAAATCTCACGGGCTCGATCAGTCATCGAGACCACCCAAAATCCGTCGCCATGTCCAGCGAACAATACCACAAGGTCTTGTCGAGGTCTTCCAACAGATCATTAATCAGCGGCATCGGGTAAACCATGAGTTTAGTCAACCGATTTATCAGCCGATAGTCGATGCACAACCTAATGTCGACGCCGTTCTTCTTGATAACAATTACGATCGGCGAGGCCCATGGCGAGGTCGACGGTCTAATAATCTTGGTGCCCAACAGACCTTTAATGAGATCAGAAAGCTTTTCACGGTACTGTGGCGCCACGCGTCGACACCGCTGGGCAATCGGCTTGGCATCTACAACGTCAATATCGCAAATCGCACCACGGGCTGCAGGTGGTAATGCATTGCCCTTTACTATCAGCAGATGTCTTTTCTTCCATATGATATTCTTCAACTGCTCGATCTGGTCTGTACTGTTAAGGTCTTGATAACCCACTTGTAAATAATCCATTGTAACTTCTGGCGAGTCGGCAGACACTTCAGGGAGGATTGCCATTTGGCTTTCCAACTCCTGAACGTACTGTTCTCGCCTTCATGTATACAGACTTGTTCATCTTCTGGGGTGATATCACCTAGACCCTCTGGACCGGCTGAACGCCCCTGGTCTTGATCGACGGGCTGTCCTTCACTGATATCGGTCCGATTAGGAATACCTTCATGGTCCGACCTAGCAACTTCATGTTCCCTTCTTCCGTTTCTTGCTCCTCTGTCGCCTGGTCTTGTGCTGACACCACGTTGACTAGCCTCGGCTCGTCTACTTGATGGTCCACCGTTCCTGGTGACTGCGGCGCCTTTCTTCGGACCAACATCTTTTTCGGGGTGACATAACTTGGTCTTTCCACTAAAGGTGAGGTATCCTCTTCCACCGACCCATCATCGCTGATAAGATCGGTGGTCGATTGGTACGCCAGGTTTTGCCACTCGACATACCGCCTCGACCCAATCGAGACGAACCCCATTTTCCTTGGTACCTTCCCTTCTGCTAACCACATGCCGACAATAGTGTTATTGTCCAGTGTCAGCGACTTGTCACCGATATTGGTAACACGGACAAAATCACGTCGACCAGCATTCTTTACGAAGGTCGAGACCCACCGATCGCCCCTGGTCAACCACAACTTCCTCGAACGAAAACCTTTCTCAACCGGGGTATCGGCAGACCGACCAACAGGGATAGTGAGGTCTTGGTCCCACCGGAACAGATCGGTATACGAACCATACAGAGGTCTTAGACCAGCCAACTGGACCTGGACCTCATCCGGGAGCGTAAGCACTCCGTGTGACAGGTCTAGGCGAATAACAGATGGGACCATGAAATCCATTCCTAGTAAAGCGTCTTGACCAGCTAACTTGCCAACCCAAGCGCTGAAAAAGTAGACCAGCGATCCAGACAAATAAATTTTCACACGCGTTCTTCCTTCGGTCATATAATAGTTTTCGCCGATCCCGACGCATTCTTGTCTCTGGGTATCGTCTATACGACATCCGACCTTACGAGCAAAGGCGGAGTCGATTATCGATACTTCAGCTCCAGAGTCGAACAACATCGTCGCCTTCTGGTTATTAATCTTGCCACAGGCTTTCGCCTGATTGACCATTTATCAGGCGCGTGATACTTCCAGTATCCGCGGGATTCTCCAGGCAGCAAGTCCAACTGCATAACCACCTTAGTCCGGGAGTACTCATCGGTCTTCAGACTGTAGACCGGATGGTCTCGGTCGACGCAATTTGGTATAGAACGTGTATTGTCGGTCTTATCCTCCTTGCCGACATATGCATAGATGTGAACCGTAGAACGCTCGGCTCGATCCAGATTCCAACCTGGTGAGCGTTCTAGTTTAACATCTTTTCTGCGTCCGGCGGCAGCATCCCCGCGTGATTGTCCGGCGCATACCACTTGCACATCATGTTAAAAAAAATATTCAATCTTGCAGTGGCCGGCCTCGTGGATCTCTCCACATGACTTGCATACGAAGAGGCAGTGGTCCGTCGGGTGGCCGCGTCTCTCGCACTTCTTGCACACCATCTTCTTCCAGCAGTTTGGACCATCATGTTTGCTCGACCCACAGTGGGAGCACTTCTTACGAGGTCGGTCTGGATCATACTTGCTTCCGTTCCTTCCCTTCCGGTCCACCTGGTCGAACTTCGACTTGGTCTTCAGGGCAGGTCCCGCAGCATAGACGTAACGATACTGGTCTTCATCCGATGACTCCTGGCTGGATGGACTTCCACTTTCCCCTTCTGACCCCGTGCTGTCATCAGCTACAATTGCCTTGACCGCTCGGGTAGGTCTGGTCCAAGGTCTCTTGACCGGATCGGTCTGGGTCTTGGAACGATAGCGATCTGATCCACCATCGGTCTTCGCTCTCATACTACGCGACTGTTGTAACGTCCGCAGGGTCTGTTCGACTTCGCCCGCATCCTTAAGACGCAGTAGAGTAAGCTGGTCCGCCAGTTCTTGATCGTCAAGGGTACTAATATAGTGACCCACATGTTCTAAGGCGGCACCGTTCGGCGGGTTATTCTATTTGATTGTTATGCCGGCGCGAAGTGCAGCCACGTTCAACCGATGCAAATACTCGATCAGTGTTTCTTCGGCCCGCTTCTGCATATGGTGGTACTTACGGGCGCTTGAAAATCCGGAGTTACAATATTGACCTTCAAACTCCGCACATAACAGGTCCCAGTCAGACCGGACGCCCCGACCCAACTGTTGAATCCAGTTCGAAGCCGGTCCTTTTAAAAAATCCCGGAAGATTAAACAACGTTCGCCTTTTGGGGTCTGGTCTCGCAAAAACGCAGACTTGACCCGACTGAACCAAGACCGGGCCTGGTATTCATCAGCATCCTTGCCGGTGAAGTCCTTGAGGTCGGTCGTCGCGGCCATACGGATGCGCGGAATCGCAGCAGGTCCAAAGTCGTAGGCAGTAGTGGAGGCTAGGTTAGCCTTGTGCACCTTGCCTGCGCCTGTACCATCTGACCCACCATGGTCGTCAAGACCGCCGACCGACTCCATATCGCAGTCACTTGTCTTGCTTGGTCTACGCGGTCTTGCCGGTTGCGGCTTGCGCCTTCCCTTGCCAGTTTGTTTATCACTTCTAATAGGCTTATCAATAGATGTTACCGATTCCATATCCACATCTTTGCAAACATTGACACCTTGACAGGTAGACCGATCTTGGACATGTGGGCGCATAGGTGGTCTAACCCGTTCTTCCATGAAACGTTGCATCATCGTCTCAAACATGGCTTGGACGTTGGCTGGCATCATGGGCAACGTGTTGATACCCTCCTTTTGCGGAACTGAGGCCTGTGGGGCTTGCTGGAGCCCCGACTGGCAAGCAGCCCCTTGCCGCCGCATGTCCTTTTTTTGTTCAGACCGGGCATGGTCCACCCCCATGGTCATCCGCTCGACACCGGTCTCCAACTCGGATGATCTGTTAGAAGCCGGTGGAGACTGGTAGATCGATTCATCATCGGAACCAATGTCAAAAAGATCTGTGGAGGCTTCGGCGACCTTCATTGCCGTGGTGGGAGTTGGTCGGCGAACCGCCCCCACCCAGTGGCACCAAACGGTCGTGGAGGTCCAACATCGACGCCTCCAGTCTCCAAGCATCAAATTCAAACAATTTATTGACACTGGCGGGGTTCTGCATTTTAATGCCAACCTCCGCCAACATCGCCACCAAATTATTGACGAGCAGTAATGGTCGATCACTCTGGATCGGCTCGGTAGTGGGACCGAGAAGACCGTCGGGGATATGGAGTTCCAACACCCGAAAGACCTGGTTTTGGTGAACAAATCGCTTCAATTCAAAAACATAATACATCTTGTCCAGGTCTTGTTCGGTGATAGCCTCCCCGACCTTCGACTTTTCTTCGAAGTCGTCTTCGTCGGGTGGCATTCCCAGCCCTTTTCTGGGCACCTTGGGTACCTTGGGGACTTTAGGGAGGTAGACCGGATCGTTCCAGTCAGCCTCCAAGTAATTTTCATCTTTTAGTTTTCCATCATTTTTTTCATTCATACACATAGGATCAGGACCAAGGTCCTGATCCTTTCCAGAACTGTAGCAAGACCTGCTATAGTCCCGATCGGCTGCGGTGGGAGCCTTTTGGGGAGGAAAAAACTTATTAATCCCGATCTGGTCCTCCGCCAGGACAGATCGGACATCGCCATCTTTATCAACAACGAGAACGTAAGGCGTAGCCTTTTACTTACGTCCTCTCCGGAACGACTCCATATTCAAATCATTCAAATCTTCGAATCCAATTTTTGATGGAATATCAGCACGGTGATATCCCTGGTTCGAATCCGGGCACGCGCACCATTGTGGTGGAGTCAAGTTCGAAATCGAAAACATTAGCATCGATAACCTGACTACCACCATCGCGCCCAGCCTTCCAACTTTCGGAGGGGGTACTCCGCGGACCACCACTCGAGATCTGGTCCGATCGTCCGCTGCAAGCAGACGACCGGTCGTCATCAGAACCCACTTGGTCCGATTGTTTAGTGTCCATCTCACCTTGTGTACCCGATGGAATGGGCTAGTTACACACTCGGTGGATCGGGATCGCAGATTAGATCGAAGCGGTCTTGAATATAGAAGACCGATCTGGGTAGGTATCTCTGGGGCGGAACTCGTCACCCCAGACACAAACAGAACAAAAACACTTCCAAGAGATAATTTCAAATAGGTCGATTGTCCAAACGATCAAGACCTGACCAAGACGAAACAATAGAGGGTAGACCGACCGTTCCGGTCTAGTTCCTGACCAATACGAAATAAGACCAAAAACGGTCTAGTTTCCAACCAATGTTAAAACAGGCCAATATGTCCGCGTAAAGACCCAATATGCTCGTGAAACTCCACAAACGATATCTCCACGCCAATATCAATCCAGTTAATAGCACGTTCCAAACGTACTTGAGTTGAGGTGTTGAGATCGCCAAATCGTACTCCCGTCGAGGGACTTCCGGTGGGCCAAAGTGCGCGTGCGGCGCTTCCAGACAGGGTATAATGAGCAAGAGGGGATAATTCGACCCTCTGCCCCCAAACACTCTGCGGCGAGCGGAGGCGACTAGCGTACGAAAATTGAAGAACGGCGACCCCTAGCTGTGGTGTGAACCAAGACCAATGGACTTCCACTTAGAGAAATCCTGCAACCAAAAGACTTCTTACTTTATTAGGCAAAACCACAACCAAAAGCCCTCTATCCGGTAAATCCACAACTAAAATACTACTACCCTATAGTTCCTAAATGTACCCACACAAAAATATGTAAAATACCCAAAGTCGGGTGACTCACCAAAACTTGCGTTCTTGACACTTCTTGAGTCTGATAGGCTGAAAAGCCCCCCTTGTTTAAGCCAATCCGAAATTAGACCAAATGCCTTCACGAAACTTGACCAGAAGTGTGCCAAATTTTGGGCACGCTTCTCCACACTATCAACGTTGAGGTGAGTGGTATTTGAAGCATCTGTGTAATCGCAGTGTGTAACAATTAGAGCTAAATCACACTCTTGAACGTAGATTTGCTCAACACTTCATGCAGTCAAATATCTATTCAAGTATGTCTACAAGGGCCATGATTGTGCATCAGCGGTACTTGAGGGACCTATCAACGAAGTGAAACAGTACATCAACGCTCGATACGTCTCACCTCGTGAACGATCTGGAGACAGTTTGAGTTTAAACTGCATGGTGGCCAAATGAGCAGCGTATCACATTCAATGCCTACCAGCCTTTGGCAGATGTTATCGAGCAGGCGTCCAATCACAAAACTTACCGAGTATTTTGTGATGAACCGCACAAGCGAACTTGCTCGACGGACACTGTATCAAGACCTTCCCAGATTTTTCACGTGGAGCAACTCACGCAAAGAATGGAAAGTGCGAAAGAAGGGTTACGCGGTATGAAGGATTTACTTCGTTGGACCCTCTGGGGGAGATCGATACCTTGCACGAACCTTACTCACTGTGGTTCGCGGAACGATGTCATTTGATGATCTCAGAAATTTAACGGACACGTGCACGAAACATTTAAAGCTGCATGTGTAGCCCAGGGTCTGTACAAAACGATGAAGAATGGGATCAGTTCTTAACAGAAGCAGCGGGTACTCAAACTGAAGCACAATTGCGGTTTCTCTTCGTGACAATTCTCACCCACGGCCTCCCTGCACACCCCGCGCAGCTCTGGGAAAATAATAAGATAAGTCTGATAGACGATTGCGCACACCGTCTTCGACAGCGTGGCATAGTAAATCCAATGGAAGAACAGATCGCGAGCCTGGCTTTCCACCTCATCGAGGATGATCTGGCAACAGCGTCTTGGGGATTTCGGACTCCCAGATCCTGCTGTTCCAATGGAGGAGTTGTACGTTCTAGGAAACCGGTTGATCCGCGATCAAATCGACAATGACATATCGCTGCTCCAACAGCAGCTTGAGGAGGCAGTGCCCATGATCAACCAGGATCAGCAAAGCGCCTTTGACGCAATCATTGCCAGATATGAATCCCGTGAATCCGAAGTCTTTTTCATCGATGGCCCTGGAGGGACAGGGAAAACGTTTTTGGAGAGCACACTGCTCCGGCGAGTACGTGCAAAGGGGTACATTGCGCTTGCTGTCGGCTCATCAGGCATCGCTGCACTTTTTCTTGAAAAGGGATAGCCGGCACATTCCAGATTCAAGATACTGCTGCAGTTAACAAATACATAACTCTGCTCCATCACGCGTAAGACGGACCTTGCAAAACTCATCAGACGTACCAGACTGATTTTGTGGGACGAGGCGTCAATGACCAATAAGCTTGCACTCGAAGCTGTCGACCGCAGCTTGAGAGATATTACTGGTGTGGACGAGCCTTTTGGATGAATTGTGTTTGTGATTGGGGATTTTCGTCAAGTGTTGTCTGTAGTTCCAAAAGTATCACGAGCACAAACTGTTCTTGCATCAATCAAATAGTCTCATCTCTGGCAGCACGTCACCACATTTCGGCTTCAGACCAATATGTGTACGGCAGGACTTGGCATGTTCGACGAGAGGAGTTCGGAGGAGAATCCTTTTCTCAATGGCTGTTCAAGATGGGAGAAAACAAACTTCCACAAGTCAAATCCGAATATATACGCTGACCATTGAGCATGGTTATTCATAAAGAAGATCAGGAAAGTCTTATTCAAGCTGTATACCAACTACTGCATACCAGGCCTATCGGCGAGCGAGAATTTCTATTCGAGCGAGCCATTCTTGCGCCACACAATGAAGTGTGGGACGGATCAACAAAAGATCATTGGGATGCTCCCCGGAGCTTTTCATGAGCTTCGAAGTGCGGACTCTATTGAAGATCCTGTGGGCGCGAACATCATACCCGTCGAGTATATCAACAAGTTAGAGCCCAGTGGATGGCCGCCACATATACTCCAGCTAAAATTGGAGCCCCCATCATGCTCTTACGTAATCTGGATCGGGTGCATGGTCTCTGCAACGGTACACGGCTGATTGTTTGACGTATTAGTCTTAGAGGCATTGAGGCGGAATTCGTGACTGGCGATCACGCAGGACACGTTGCATTTATCCCACGCATCCCTTTGACGAAAGAGAATGCAGGCCTACCTTACGAGGTCAAGCGCAGACAGTTTCCTGTTCGTCTTGCATATGTAATGACAATTAACAAGGCGCAAGGGCAGACGCTGAAGTATCTTGGGATTGATCTTACCCGAGAAGTTTTCTCGCACGGCCAGTTATACGTTGCATTCTGAAGAGAAACGTCTCCCGCACACATAAAAGTGCTATTACCTGCTGAGAACAGAGCCGAGAAGTGTTCTCGCACAGCTATTTATACGTTGCATTCTCAAGAGCAACGTCTCCCTCAAACATAAAAGTGCATAAAAGTGCTATTTACCTGCTGAGAACAGAGCTGGCGTGCGCGTCATGCGAAACGTTGTATATGAAGAGGCGCTCGATTAGATTAAATATAGAATATAGTGTATATCTATTTGTCGTGACTTCGCATTTTTCTAAGGTCAACCCCAATTTACATTCTGCAGTGTTACAAATATCAAATTTATTGCCCCGTTGGTATAATGGGGCAATATGCTAGTTATAAATAATAATTAATGAAAAAATACGACTTAAAAAGTATTTCATGTAGTTATAAGTACCAAACCTTCACGTTCAAGTTGTACAGCGGTAGATTCCCATCTTGTGTCTTTTTTTTCGTACGTAAGTGGTTAAAGGTTATTTTCAGACCAATAGTTTATCCGCCCAAAAGCAGATAACGGACAAAATTCATGTTGGCTGAAAATTAAAGAGAAAAAGAAAATTTAATCGCCATTTTCCACCACTCCTTCTTAATGTAAATTTTGTCGTGATCCATTTCATTTCAAACAAAACTTCCTAACGCAACTTCTGCATCTTGGAATGGCAATGGCTATTCGCGAACATATCCTTTAACTTACTTGCCTCACTTTTCCCCATCGTTAAATTTCGGAACAATAAACTTCAAATTTTCATCTACATTCTTAATTTTTGATGCACCTTCCATTCCTTATAACATCTTAACAGCTGGTTTATTATCTAGTTTCAAGGTCATCGGTCGTTTTACCTGAATTCCAATTTCTTACAGAAACTCACGCATCCCAAGCAAGTTCACTTCGACTTCCGATGCGGCCACCCGTTGCAATCAACGGGACTGAAGGCTCGTTTGTATAAAAAAATTATAATAATAAAGGCTCTTATATAATTTTATTATAATAAAGGTAAACGAGGTCGCCGCGAGGGAGAAGGTTGCACGTGACTCGCTCGCAACCGGAAGATTCCTCTCCAAAACTGTAATCGATTGTGTCCGGGATCGGGAAGCGGTACGAACGGGGCGTGAGAGGGCCTCCCGCCGTGAAGAAACCTTTGGAGCGTAACTCTTTGTGCTACGCCCCATTTTTATTATTTCTAAAAGAAACTATTTTTACCTAGTAAGGCGGATGTTATTTTATTTATATTGCTCCAGTCTTAACTTTTTTTTTAAGTTTATTTAAGTGTGTTATTATACCAGTAAGATTTGGTATGTTTTTTTTACTGAATTAAATATAGGTATTTTATACTTATTCACAATTTCATCGTTAGGTGTTTATGGTATTATTATTAGGTGGTTGGTCAAGTAAATTTTAAATATAGCAGAAAATATATTAGTAAGAAATGTCGCCCCCCAAAAACTCATGACCGCAAGCTAAATAAAAAGGGATTCTATAACAAGATTAATTCAACGCAATTATTAATTGCTAAAAATGTAAATATTTAAAATTAAAAATTAACAATAAAACTAATAATTTAAAAAAGAATTATATAGACTTTCATATATTCAATTTTTGCTAAATCAAAAATTAACACTAAAAGAAAGCTGCCTAAAAGCTTTATAATTCATATTAATAGAATGCTTAATGATTTTTATAATATTTTCCAGAGATGTATTTACTAATTCTTCTTAAATTCTATTCATTGGTTTATTGTTTTTATATATTTTTAATTTTATGAAAACTGACGCCTTAAACCACTCGATCCTAAATACAAATTTTAAAATTCAATTTTTCCATTAATTTTTCACGTTCTTCAATCCCTGTGGAAGTTTCTAATATATTTTTGAAATTTAGCCATTGCAATTCGTAAGCATTATCTTTTTTTTAATACTGCATTAGATGAACTTTAATACATTGATTAGTTTTAAATCCTTCTTGGTCCTCTTGTACTGGAGTTAGATTCTTTTATTTTTCAAAATTCTTAAAGAAGATAGGAACCAAAGTGTCTCATGACGTATGCTTGTTATCAACACGTTACCACAAAAGATTATGAAAAAACTTATTGAAGATATATTATCAGCTTTAATATACATAATAAATTATTAAAAGAGTGTCCAATACAATTACTAAAAAATAATAAAAAAAATTCCAAAATAAAAATATATTTTTTCTTCAAGTAATTTTACAACCTAAATTGAATTCTTATATTTTTAAAATGGAATAAAAAAGCATTATTTGCAATTCTGAATACAACTTAAAATTGAATAAAAAGGTAAAAAAATCTCATTCCGAAACATTTTTTTTTTCATTTCGTAAACTTTTTCATTTCATAATAATATACATTTTTCCTTTAAGGTTTATTATTTCTTTTCAATATTTAAATTATAATTAAAGAATTGACAAATTAATTCATCACCAACATTTCATGTCCCTATAATCAAATAACGAAAAACATTACCAATACCAGTACCGGCCCTAGTGTAGCTAATCCAGCACCTAAGAATATAGAAGTTTGTTATATACTAATGTATTTTTAACTTTTTTATTTAAAATATCGATAAAGATAGATTTTATTGATACAATTAACTTTATTTATATATAACTATATTAACCATTCTAAAGCATCACTACACCAAGCCTAAAACTTGATAACAAGAAGCCCGTATATCTAGACTGATTAAATCATGATTGGTATAATCTAAAAAAAAGTTAGAAGAGATTTAGCGAATAAATTATCTTGAGGGTGTAGAAGATGACTGTTATAGCATAACCAATTTAAATAATTTTCTAACGAAACAGCTTCTACACAATAGGCATAAATGAATGATTTACTCCACAATTAAAATTAATAAACAATGTAAAAAGAGAGCTTGAAAAAATGAAATGTAGGAACCAGAACTACTTACAGCATTCCAACCGCTCATTGCATCCGGAAAATCTGGATTCTCCTAGATACATTAATTGGTGGTACATTTTCTTATACGTTGTATTCAAAATTTTATTCGCAATTAATCCATTTATCCGTTCACTAGTAAAAATAATAATTCTAATTTCATAGTACCTGCGATTTGTTTCATCGGTTTGATTTGAGCTGATGAAGATGCTCGACTTGCCGATCAACCAACACTAATTACAGGGTTTTGTGGTTCAGTAGGAGCCGGATTATTTGGGTTTATATGTTGTACTGCGCCTCGACAATAAAGCTTCGTCTAAAACTATGTACGCATGATGAAGAACATGTTCAAACACGATCATACCTCCGATCAAATCTTGAAAGTCCCGATCGGAAGCCGAAGTTAGATAGGCGCGCAAAATAGCCGCCATATCAAGGACCGTTTGGAAGAGTAAGGATACAGATCGATGTTCCAAAAACGACTCTATAGCTGGAAATTGTCCAGTATGCACGAATATCAATCACCAACTTGCACACGATCTCCTAACGTACCAAAATCTTTTCAGGCGATGTTGGCACCGGTGATGGTGCGTTTGTTCAAAATCCAGCGACGATCGGGAAAGTGCCGATCAGATAAGGAAAAATCATTGAGCACTGGGGAGTGACAGAGCGTCTCAGATCACCGCCGAACCACCACATGGAACTAGTCAGATCTTACCAAGGTGGTTTGACCAGCTTTTCTTGTCGATCGGGCACTCAAACAGGACGCAACGTCAAGGTCGCATCCGTTAGCGACGTGATTATGGAATCGGTCAAAACATCTAGCGAGCACTTTGATCTAGAAGGTCTTGATATAGGGATACCTGTAAAGCGACTATGTTTTTTTGATATTGATTGGGGCCATCGAGCCCAAATGTTGTCTACTCCGAGTAGAGGTTTAAAGGAAATGACATCGACGAGGATCAGGCCCGATCGTGGCTCACTCTGCATTCTTGCGAGATTGGATATGAAAAAAGAGCTGTCTAATCTTTAGAGATCTGATGAAAATGACAAACAAAAACTGAATTCAGCCGTTGCGTCGGAAAATTTGATCCGACTGTCCCATGCTGTGCGGATAATTTGAGGTAGCCTTGGTGTATCTGTCGCGAAACAATACTATCATACGCGAAAAAAAGATGAAGAGACGCTGATCGAATATTTATACCGGTTAAATGTGGTTAGCCTAAGGATTTAATCACTTATATCATGGTATAAAATTCTCGGATTATACAAATATTGATGGAAGCCGTCGTACATTGTGGCCTAAAACCTAAGTTTGTCGGACGAGCTTTTGACCAGTTACAAAGAAAAAAAAAGGTGCAAAATGAGATTTGTTAACGTCAGCAAGATGATTCTAGCAGCAACAGTGTCCAGAGCGCATTTGGGAGCATCGCGATAGATTTACTGGTTATCCGCTTTGGGTACGATTTTGAACGGCTACAAATCAGCTAAATATGTTCTATACACGGGAGGGACAGAAGACGGAGGTATACTATGTACACAGTATCTACGTCATAAAAAAGGTCCACATATTTTGTGGGGGTGTTCACGAGCATAGAAATATTGGAGACAGCTCGTCAGTTATTTTGATCCATTCTTACGGCGTAGTTCTATAAGCAGACTAGCGGGACTAGATTTGCACCGCTGCTTGCTCGTATGACTAAGCCTAGTAGCATCGCGAGGAGAAATATTAATGCAATTCAAAGTAACTAATAGTGGATATGGCAAAAAATAGTTTACGTTTCTCTCTAATACTTCTGTACAAGGTTTGACCTAGCCAAGATAAAATTTCAGTTTTAATGAAAAAATACTATATATATATATAGGAATATTTCAAAAGGTGATTTAAAATCGGAAAATCTCTCCATAAGATGGATCAAGGGGAAATAAGTCGCTCATCCACGTAAAGTACGCAGAAACGTAACGTAACTTATGTTACGCTCACACCGCGACATATTAGTACCGTGTCGACAACGTTGAAATGAATATGGCATTGCCTTATTAGACCTCGCTCATCTTCTATCCTATTTTGCATATAGTTGGATTGATGAGGGCATTCAATTCGCGTGTTGCGAGTCTCGCAACCATAATATTGTGGGAAATGTCGATAGTTTGGGGTAATTGTCGTGTATGTGCGCTTGCACGGATCTGAAACATAATTAAGGTCCTGGTGTAGCTTTATTCCCCATTAATAAGGTGAGTCTCTTAGGATCGGGCTGGAGGGTTTCAGTTGGATAACGTGTACACACCTGTGCTCAATGCGCAGATTTTAAACTACCTGGTCTGAAAGTTTCGCCAGGTAAGGTCTCGCCAGATGCAAAGCTTGTGCGCGAAGGATACCACGCGTGGGACGTCTAGGTAGACTTGCAGTTAAAAAAAGCAAAGCGATAAGTATATTATGAAAAATTACTTAACTCAAATATAGCAATACTAAAAAGTTGAAATCGAGTTCTAACCTGAAAATGCATATACAAATTTCAGCCTATGGGTTTCAACTCCAATAAAAGACGCTAAAGCCAAAAATGCTACACGTAATTTCAATATAACGTGCCACAAAATGGGGTGTTATGATAGTAATTTGGACGGGTAGGTTAAGTACACTTTAGCTGCTACGTACCGTACGTGTAATAGGTTACGCAAATGTACCCTTCGTTCTGTGTATTTTACTAGATGCATAAATGTGTTAGTTTGCTTGAGTCACCCTTCTAAATATTTCCCATATTTGTAGTGGGAACATATGGTGTGACCCATCAGGTGAAATACTTGTTATGAGGAAGCAATAATTGAGAGACAGATTGTTCTGTCTGTTTACTTATAGACGAATCGATATTTGATATACCCGATTCTAGGTAGCATCTCAGTATCTACTGCTAATAAGGTGGATGTACGAGGCTCACTCTTTTACGAATAGCTACCACCCTTGTGTAACTGTAACCATTGTAAGCAAAACAGCAATATTTATCCTTGCAGTTGTGTCTACAGGTTGTGGTTCTCTCTCTTCGCTAGCGTTGTTAACAGCTGAATTGTCATTGTCCACGCTCCATCTACCGTTTACGCTATCGTTACCTTCTCCCTCTGAAATACCTCGATTTCCTTTGATCTACAACAAGTAATAGGGGTATTCAAAATGAGTTTTGCCACCAACTTTGAACCTCGGGTTTAGCCCATTTTAACCTCATATTCCAGTGGCTGACGGCCACGCGTTTGGTGGCTGGTTCAGAAAAGGGTCGTTCAAAGTCGGGAAGTCACTCTGGTTTGTTCATCGCCACGATGCCACGAACAAGCGAACGGCAACAGCGACTGGCGACGCTGAGGGTTCGGATAACCCTCCTCGGCAAGCTAATTCTTTTGCTGCGGCTCAAGGTCCGTCGTGCACGTCTGTTGAATGCCGCAGCCGGTGACTGGGAGAAGAAATTAGAGCGTGCCATGTGCTTCCTTCGTGTCTTGTGCTCTGCACGCGACAGCATTAAAAGTCAGCGCTATCTTGCACCAAGGACGCGTAAAATACAAACAGCACCGAAATATTTGATCGTATCCTCCATTTGTACGGCCCTAATGAATTCCGTCAGATTGCTCGGATGAACCGCGAAACGTTCGTTTCGCTGACTAGGCTCATTGAGCACCACCCGGTTTTTCATACAGCAAACGAAAGTGGAGCACAACAGCGACCTTGCGGGCAGCAATTGACCTTGACGTTGGAACGACTGGGTGTGACGGGACTGGGGCATCTGTGGGTCGTTTTGCAAGGACATTTTTGGTGTTGGCAATGGCACAGTCCCGCTCTACACCAATCGTGTTGTGGAGGCGATATATGACCATGTGTCCGAGTTCATCAGATGGCCTGGCGTACAGGAACGGGAGATGATTTCTTTACGCATGGCGGAGCATGGCTTTCCAGGGTGCATCGGGTTTGTAGATGGAACGGATGTCATCTTTGCACATCGGCCGAAGAAAGATGGAGAGACATTTTTCAATCGCAAAAAGCGATACTCGTATAACCTCCAACTGGTTTGTGATGATCGAAAAGCAATCCGTCTGTGCGTTGCAGGCTGGCCTGGTTCCTTGGCAGATTCAACCATATGTAAAAACGCACGGCCATCAACATCGTCATGGCGATATTTTTCTTCCAAGTAGTATTTCTTGGCCGACAGCGCTTATGCTGTAAGCAAACACACCATCCCAGTGTTTCGTCAATCCGCGTGCCTCATGGCCTGTGAACGAACGCTTCAACGAGCTTTTTGCCGCGGAAAGGGTGCGCATCGAACACGTCAATGGCATTCTCTAGTTGCTGGAAGATCCTCAATGGCATTCGTACCCCGTTTGACTCAAAGGACCATGCTATGAAGGTGGTGAGGCAGATTTTGGTGTGCTGCATGCTTCACAACATCGCCCTTAAAGCCGATGATGAATGGGAAGCTGACGACCAGGAGCTGAGATCTTTCTTAGAGATACAACGTGAACAGCATGTTAATCACAGGAATATGCCAAACGCTAGTGATCCAGATGGATCGCATCGGAGGAAGAAGATCCAATTTAAGGCATTGATGCACTCTCGATGTCTACCAGGAGACTCAACTCTTGCAACAATCGATCAGGTCAATGCCAGGGCAAATTAGGAGGGCATTCGTTTAATTAAAATCACATGGACAGCAGCTTTCGAAATTCTGCGATCTCCTCCGAACTTTTTCCCTGTTTAACCAGTTCCATCATCATCATCATTAACTGATTTTGTTTCTCCCTTTCTCTTCGTTTTTCCTCAAGCTCAAGTTCCCTGTCCCTTCGCTGCTGCTCCAATTCAAGCTTACGTTCTTCCAGCTCAAGCTGTTTGGTTGCTACCTTTGCAGCTTGCTCTGCCTGTTGGCGTCCCAATTGTTGCTCCCATTGCAGCCTCTCCCGGTACAAATCAAGTCGCCTTGCAACAATTCCTTCCTCCTCCGCCAGTAACTCGACAATTCCATCAAGTTCGCGCTAACGCTTTCTGGGCCCGAGTGTGCCGGAACGCGATAATCGTGACCAGGATGTCGCAGTAGAAGATCGTCTGGATCGCCCTGCGTCAGAATGGTGTCCTTCTCTGAGTCCAATGACTCGGTTAATGTTGAGGTTATGTCGCGGTGCTGACAAAGTGTAAAAAAAGAAAAAAATATAAAACGATTGGAAGTGACAGCGGTACAATGACCCGCGTCAGTCTGCTTACTGTAAAGGGCTACTTACCTTCCGCAGGCGCACAATCTAAAGGTGCGCTGTCTGCACGCTACTCCTCATCAAAAATGTCGACTTGGTCATCCCTTCGTTACAATTCCTCACGGATGCGGCGAACTAAAATCTGGGTACTATGCTCACTTTCTGCATCTGAAATATTATTGCTCCTCTGAAAACGAACCTGCGATTTTAGTGAAACAAAAATGCAGCTCTGATTAGAACAGAAATAAAGATGACGCACTGTCAGAATAGCGAACCGAGTTCCCATCCATTCCATCATGGCTATAATTAGGTCCACCGTTCACTGTGCTGCGGATCGGGAATTTTCCCGGAGATCTGGATCGTGCTTATTCCTCCTATTGCCATCAGAATCATCATCGCCAGCATGGACTGTGGTGTGCAGCACACCTACAAACAGTATAATAAGCACACAAGTTGCTGCATTCAACAACCCGTGCAACATACCATCACCAGTTTCTACCACAATTGTTGGAAGAACATTCTCCAGTAGTCCATACAGTGCGTCCATACGCGCGAAATAAGGGCACATGGAGTCTAACTTCGCCGGCACTGAATGAATACCGCGGCGCCTGTCAGCGTCTGTTATCCCCATTCCAGTGTGAAGTTCTTCTGCGGTTGCTGCCCTATACTTCTTCTTGTAAGCGATGAATCGATCCTTCGCCTGACTACTCGTCCAGTTGCTCCCAGAAACACGCTCGTTGACAAAACTTGCCATCCGCGTCCACACGGCCGTCTTTGGCGCCTTCCCTCCTGTTGGCGGGCCAATCAGCGCGCCACTTCGCAAACCCTTCACAACAGCGAAGTTCTCTTCCACTTCCATGAAGTCCAGCATCGCCCTAAACTGCGTCTCCGACGTCTTCTTCCCCCTCATTGGTCCACCATTTTCTTCCTGTGTGGCCAGCGCGTCGGAAAGTAGAGGATTTGAACGGTGAGCGTGTGCGGGATTTTGAGAGTGCTGGGGCATGGATTTCACAAGTCGCTCAGAAAATGCGAGCGTGCTTGCGGCTTGCTACGAACGATATCAAAAAATGCGTCTTGACACGTATGATGTCAGACGTTCTTGAGGCTTGCCACGTGTTAAATGTTTGCCCCACCTTCGGAGGAGGGGTAAATTTTTACCACGCATTCGGACCTCGAGTTGATTCCGAATTTTACCACAGCCACAACCACGACTTTTTCCCCATTTTCAATACCCCTAATATCGTATAATCCTCCATATCTGTCTCCGTTCCTTGTTGAACAAAGTTATATCATCCGTGAAATATTTTCTTGTATTATGTCCGTAATTCATTATACCTCTGGTGCTTGTCAGCTAGCACAATGTTCTCTTAGTATTGTATATCTCCACTGAGTACCTTTTGTCCAGTCAATAGACTTAACAAATGCTACCATCTATTTCATGCCGATTAAAACTCCTAAAGATGAGTTCAATCGTCTCTTTTTTCTTGGCAGTCGGCTTTCTAGTGGTAATGCGTATATATTGGATAATCATAGCATCTTGTTGTACTCTTATAGGCAACCTCATCTATGTCTGAATCTACCTTCCCCAGGTTCCTTCCATAACAACCCGAACACTCTCGTGATAATCTTCCCATTCTATGTGTTATTGTGTTTGCCCTTTGAGGTTGTTTCCGGCCCTTGTCTACTCCAAAAAATCCATATATACCAAATGGTTTGCTTCCCTTTACATGGACGGTGCCTGATACGTTGTACGTTCACCATTCCACGCTTCCCCCTACCGTTTCGAAGACTGTAAAAAAGAATGCGTGAAAAACTTCAATACATTTGAGTAATCATAGTTCAAATGCTTCAACATACACTGGAAGGGTGGAGAAGCGCATAGAAGATTTTTGGCCAACTGTCCTGAACATGGACGGGCCATCCGGAGCAAAAGCGACGCAGGGTACAGGTACACGATGGTAAGCGACAGGCTAATGATGCATATCAGGATGGTACAGTTGATTGGTCGATATAAGGTAATTGGTTGATTTTAGGATATAAGGAAAATAATAAAGTTCTCTTTTTGCGTCCGACCAACTAGATCATCGATTGGGACGGCGTGATAACTTCGCGCCTCCCTTTCATTGCATACGCACCTTTACACGTCCCGGGCGGGAGCACGTAGTGCACTTTTGGGCCCATCGGCAGACGTAAAGTTCCGGAGAACTCGTCCTCAACTCCTCCCTCTGTGTCAGCGGCCCCTTTTTTGCAAAGGCTACTGGGAGGGTGATCAAGCCAAGTGTTCTCACCTCTTCCCCCATTGATTTACACCTATCCTCAAGAAGTTCGGCAGCTTTAAGCGCCCCTTGGGAAACCTAGGTGGAGTTTTGTAAAATCCGTCGATCTGCACATAGAAAGTGCAGATCGACCCCCTTCCTCTTAAGTTTAGGCTAGGAATACAACTATATTGGCTATTTCCTTAGCGATCTAGGCTTAAGAGGCGCGACGATCAAGGGTGAAGACTTCGGCCACGTGATCAAGTACCCCTTCGCTGATTACCACTAGATTGACAGCGTCGATATGCGATCTACAGATCCGCAATCTCACCAATTCGCACTAGATCAACTGGGTCGATCTGCGATCTGCGATCATCGATCTGCAATCTTCGACCCCCAGTTTTTCCCCGGGATCTCGAATCTGCGAATTTCCACCGGATCGACACCTGTCGATCTGCTACGAATTCGCTTGATCTGCATCAGAAATGCACTCATCTACGTCCCCAGTCACTGGATACCGACCCACGCCCAAACTGTCGGGTACACAAGGTGAGCAAGACATAGGCCTGTCACAGGACAACCGGAGGACCCCTTCGTTAGTCGTTAGTCCGGGCGATGTGGGAAAGACTGTCCAAGCCACAAATTTGGCCAGCCGCTCCACCACAATGGTGCGCGTGCCGGGATCTTTGGCAACTTGGGATATTACCTCGATTCCCTGCAAGATGGCGCTGACGCGGACGTGAAGACAGAAGCGGAAGCAGAAATGAAGATTAAAGTGTAAAAGGAGGAGGTGGTTGTGACAATGGAAGGCAGTTCGCCGTCGCCACTTCAAAAGAACAAAGGAAATGCTGATCATCAGGACCTGGGGAGGTATCCCGATGATATAAAGGAGGAAAATCCTCGATCACCTCCCAAGGCTCCTTCGGGAGCCCCTGCGGATCACAACGCAAGTTGTCATCCGCCTATTGCATATGAATATGATGATCTGGATTGGAAGCCGGTGGTGAAGTACTACAAGTCTGACCAACCGAAGGCGTTGCTGAAGACGCCTAGTTCGGAGAGCGACGAAAGTCGATCAATTATGGCGCCATCGGAATCCGATCTGGTGAGGAAGTTTTATATGACTGAACTGGAAAATTTCTTGTTGATGGATTCGATCATGAGCCTACTCGAGGTCATGATCAGAGGAAAGCTAAATGGACCAGTCGATCAACCAGTGACGGATGGGATGGACAAGCTTCAGCTGGTGTTAGGGCTGACGCGCATGATCAAGCAAGTTGGTCTGAGTACAGGCGCCTACAATGCTGGAGAAGTGTTCGATCTCGACCCTAAAGATGTTGCAACCACTACCCAGCGGCTGTTTAATCTGTTGGTGCCTATAGTGGGTCGATCTGCTAAGGTGAAACCCTCTCGCACTCCGTTGAAAATCGAAGTGGGTCCGTCTATCAACGTGGTAGAACACACAGGATCATCCTGCTATGAATATGCTCCTTCCGAGGGCGATGCGTCTGAAGTGGAGTCGAGCAGTGATTCTGATAGTGTGGAACCCAAGATCACCCGGATACGATCTGCCAGAAGGATGAAGCCAACTTATCAGCCGTGAAGAAGGAACCTCGATCAGCCAAGGCGGGAGATGATCAGTCACAACAGGACCCACGGCTGAAAGACTTTTAATCCGGCTATGGGGCGCTTTTTGGCTGAGGAAAGAGGCAAGGCGACACCTGAAGTTTACGCATAAAAAGTCACCAGCCAAAGCCAGGAAGAGTGGTGACGGTTAAGGATGTTGACATGGAGTCTGTGTATTCGCTCCTGATCAACAATCCCAGCGGGATTATCTCGATCCTGATGAGCCGATAACTCCGCCTCGATAAGCTACGGTTGCGTCAGCGCACACTGGAGTGCCTGATCAACAGCTGATTCACAGGATCAGGATGTCTGCGATCAGTGATCTGAAGGAGTTCTCAGGGAAAGAAGTGGATGAAGATCAAGCGCGAAATTGGATCAGTCGTCTTAAATCAGCATTTATGCGTGATCAAGCCTCTGATCATGAGAAGTGTTTGATCATGGGTGATCTGCTTAAAGGACCGGCGCGCAATTGGCATCGCCAGCTGAGCAGATCGACTCGTGGAAACCGGAAAAGTCTTGTCGAAGAGTTTGAAACTCATTACTGTGGAAGTGGTAAATCGGCATCTCGCCAGTATTACTACACGAATCAGCGATCTAATGAAATTCCTACGAGTATCTTCACCGGTTGAATGTGGGAGGAATTCGGGCCAAGTTGTCGATTAAGGAAGGTCCGCCTACGATCTTATGGGAACATTAGCAGTATTTTCTTGACACGTTGACTAATCGCGAATTCGCTGATCAACCGGCACTTCTGCGTTTGGATAATGTTACAGAGTTGGAAGAGACGCTGCGGGCTTATGCGCGCAATAAGTAGTGCCATCCAAAGGCGGCGGTAGGCGCTAGCCGATTCCGTCAGAAATTTGGTGATGCTTGATCATCTGCCCCAGCGCGGAAGCCTAAAACATTGCGCGCGATCAAGATGTCTGGGAGTGTGGAATCAAGCTCAGATGACAGTGTAAGTGATGGTGATCAGCGTCGCTACATGATTGCTGCTATGCGTGATCAATCAGTGGCACACGATCAACCTAGTGAGCCTCGATCTGACAAAAGAAGTGAACCAAGTGCAGTTGATCAAGGGGCGACGAACAAGTGCAGTCATTGTGGATCGACCAAGCATGACAATTTACGTTGTTGGAAGCGCTTGACCTGTCTGAAGTGTGGCAAGAAGGGACACCCGACCGATCACCGCTTGTATGTCTGCCGAGCATGCCTCGAAATTCACGATGCGGGCAAGTGCCCTATGGAAGAATTTTATAATTGCATTCTCCAGTGGTACAACCCTACCAAGCATGCCGGAATGTTGCCCAAGTAAGCAGAGGACATGTTAAACTAGGTAGCTAGCCTGGTTGGAATCTGGTACAAGACGAGCGTTCTAGTTTGTGTATTTTTGCATATGTGGATTAGAAGGCCGATCAAGCAGAAAGAAAGAATAATGATAAATGTGATCAGCCTGATTTACCACGTTTGGCTAATTTCCGTATTGATGAGTTTTCTCGGACCCCGGTGATCATGGAAGTTGATTTACTTCCGGGTGAATCGGTGGATATTGGAAGTACCACTCGCCTAAGAAATGGTTTAAACGAGCCAAGGCGAGCGGCAAAATTAATAACGAACGTGTCACGTTGCTATTTGATTTTGGTGCCGAAGTGTCGATTATTGACTCAACCTTTGCTCGTAAGGTGGGTTGTCAAATCAACAGGAGCCAAATACAAGAATGTGTTGGTATCTGAGAAAGTGCATACCTCACAGAAGGGCGCACTAAAATCAAGGTGACGTTAGAGGGCTCTTTGGATTATTACTTCCATGCATGGGTGGGAAAGCTCGTTGGTCAAGATTTTATATTGGGTATGGATATGATCCCAGCTGGTGTTCGATTGGACATCGCCCACGGCGCACTAAGTTTTCCTGATGAAGTGATTATCCCATTGGAAGGGCGTCGGCAGTTGTACGGATCAAGTGAAAATTTTATGAAACTTGATCAGTATGAACAGATCCCAGTAGGTTGATCTGCTGAGGTTAGGATTCGTGATCAACGACCTCGGAGGTTATGGATTACTCGTGGAAAAGATTGGGTCCCCACTGTGACTAGGGGCGTGGGTAATCTACGGTATCTGCGTATTACGAACGTTGCTGATCATCCTATCATCCTACACGACGATACGATTTTAGGCATCTGGATGAAAAAAGACCACGTGCCCCGTCGCCTTGGATTTATTTCGGTGGGGTCTAATCGTTATAAGGAGTGGCAGAATCCCGTATCAAGCTTCTACCGATTCTGTACATGACGATCAAGAAAGTTGATCAAGATCCTTTGGTCGAGAAAAAAGAGTATCATATTCCTCAGGGATTTTAGTACGACCTACGGACTCGATCACGACATCTGTGGCATTGGTAATCGGAAGATCGTAGAAGGTGCAAGAAGTGCAAGAGAAGTGCGATCAGGAGCCGGGTGGGAAAGGTCCGACTCTTGGTAGCGAATTTGAACAATCTGTTGCAAGAGGTGAGCCTGACCAAGATATACGTGAGCATCCCGTCTCAGTTGATCACAGTGAATTTTGTGTGATTCCTACCGACGACCAAGTATGCTACCATGAAGGTGGAGATTTGTTCGTGGAAGAGTTGGAGAAACAGCTTGTTACGCTGCCTGAGGTGTCAGCGAGTACCGAAGAAGTGACCGAGGACGATCTGCAAGTCGGTGATCCATTGATCAACACAGCAGAGGAAAATAATCAGCTTCGCGATATAATTTGGGCGAAGAAATATTTGTTGATCGGGAAAGGGAACGCGCTGCCTCCTGCTGCACGTGGGGTTGTTTGTGATATTGACGTAGGAAATGCTCGCCCGATCGCTCAAAAGTGTCGGAACGTCGCTCCGCTTTCGCGAGAAGTTATCAGCCTTGATCAAGGGGCTATTGGCAACGAAGATCAACCAACCGTCTACTTCACCCTGGGCATCACTATAGTGATCATCGTGTAGAAGAACGGGGTTGATATTCGCTTATGTATCGATTATCGCGCGGTGAATCAACTCACGCTTTTGATGGTGTACCCAATGCCTCTGATTTCGGATCTGCTCGAAGATTTGGATAAAGATTTGTGGTTTTGCTCTTTGTATATGGCAAGTGGTTTTTAGGTCGTGTCTATGCCCGATAGAGCACGTCATATCTCGGCTTTTTTTACCCCGTTTGGATTGTTTGAATGGAATCGGATGCCCTTCGACCTAAAGAATGCTCTGCAGATCTACCAGTGTATGATCGATAATGCACTGTATGGTTATCTCAAGGTTAAGGACGGTGCCGATGAGTCAACTGATGTATTTACTGCGGGAGATCCTGATAAAGCGCAAGGCCCGTCTGTGCTGCAACGACGATCATATATCGATGATATTTTGATCCCTGCACCAACATAGACGACCTTGTGTGATAAAGTGCGGAATCTATTGGAAAAGTGCGATCAGTGGAACTTGTCGATCAGCGTGGATAAATCGTACTGGGGGCGAAGTATAGTTCCTTATTTATGATATCACGTCTCTAACCGCGGTTTGGAAACAAATCCGAAGAATTTGGATGATCTGATCGATTTCTTTTTCCTAGTACTTTGCGTGCTATGCAATCGTTTTTGGGGAGTCTGATTTACTGCCGTCGATATATTGAAGACTTCGCGATCTATGCTGCTGTACTCTATGAGTTACCGTCGATTTATTGAAGACTTCGCGATCTATGCTGCTTTACTCTATGAGAAACAGATTATCAAGAATTAAAGAGTCGAGTATCGATCAATGAGAGTCCGGTTCGAGAAGACGATCGATTAACCAGGGCGCTAATGGCATTCAGTATTCTGAAAGAGAAGATTGCGTCAGCCCCAACCCTGCGCCATTTCGATCAAGCCAAAACGCCGGTGATCGTGGTTTATGCCAGCAAGTGGGAAGTATCTGACGCGTTAGTACAAGAACATGACCAAGTGTATTGACCCGTCGCATTCGTTAGCCGGACACTGAAGAGCGGTGAGCTGAATTACAGCCCCGTCGAAAAGGAAGTGTTGGATCTTCTGCGAATTCTGTACGTCTATTTTACGATGCTTTTCGGAAAAGCGATCACTTTCCTGTCACGTCGATCCACGTTGAAGTGATTATTAACATCCAACGGGCTAGACGGACGATTGGGGAGATGGGCGGCGATCTTGTCACAATGGGACTTGGAGATCCAGAAATGTGTGCATGGAGGAGAGGAGGTACTAGGGGCGTTAGCCGCAAGTATCACCCCTCGCACCGAAATTGATGAAGCCCTGATCGCGATCGCACCGAAAACGCCACCTCGGCAGATGATTGAAGTACCACCTCTCACGGTTGAGAAAGGCGAAGATCTTTACGTGATCAGTTTCTATGGATCTGCTAGTGTTAAGCGATGTGTTGGTGCGTTTGGTGCTATTTTGTGGAAATTGCCGGAGTGGAAGATCATAATCGCGGTTGCTGATCATGCACCTAACATCACGGTGAATGAAGCCGAGTACCATGGATTGCTTCTGAGTTTGGATCTATTGTCGCAATATCCCAAAGTAAGGGTGATCGTGTGCGGGGACTCAAATTTGGTGATCAGGCAAATGCGTGGTGAAATAGAGTGCAAAGCACCGCGATTGCAAGTGTTGCAGCAGCGTGCGTTGAAACTCCTTCGCGAATGGCCTGATCACGATCTACGGCATGTTAAAAGGGAGTGGAACAAGAGCGCCGATCATATCACCACTACAGCCATGCGGGATGAAACACGGGGTGAGATTTTTGATGAACACCAGCTGGAGGAACTGGTCGATCTCAACGGATTGTCTGAAGTGATTACTTGGAAGGAAGATCCCACTGTCCCGCAAGTGCTGGTGACGACGAGATCACGTAACCTTCGTGTCAAGCGCGACCGTCAACATGGCCCGAAGTATCCATAGAAGGGATGAGGGTGAAACGTGTTAAAAAGTTGAACGACGAAGAGAAGTGGATTTGTGATTTTCGATATTACTTGCATGGTAACGTCTCACAATTGAGCGCAGACAAGGTGAAGGACTGTGCAAAAAACGCTGACAACTATGATGTCGATGGTCAACTGTGATGTCGATGGTCAAGGGTTGCTGATCTACTGTGGAAATATGGCTAAAAGAAAAGCCAGCTGTGCTCAAGATGATCGAGATGATGACACTCTTTGATCAAGCTGGTCTTACCTGAGATCCTTCATGCGGATGTCCTCCACCATTATCATACGAGTTTAGAAGGAGGACACCAGGGCATAGGGCGTACATATCAGCGGATCAGACGACATTTTCATTGGCGTGGTTTGTTTCGCAGCGTGAAACGATTTGTGGGGCAATGCGTTGATTGTGAGACGGGGAAGGGCCAGCCTACGATTGAGGGTATGTCGCCTGGAAACATTGAAGCTACGTATCCATTTCAAGTGATAGGTATGGATCATATCCCGTCGCTACCTCGTTCAACTGACGGGCATACGGAATTGTTGATCTGGACTGATCTGTTCACGGGTATGGTAATCGCGAAAGCTGGATCGTCTCGTACAGCTCAGAAAGTCGCCGAAAATTACGAAGAATGTGTATTTCGACAATTTGGAGCTAGAGAGGTGATCATGCATGATAGAGAACCCGGTTTTATGTCCGAAGTATTTCGTGCATTCAACAGGATGGTGGGACAAAGACAGAGTGCCACTATGGCATACAGTCCCCAGGCGAACGGCAAGGCAGAAAGAACGGTGCAAACAATCACACGAGCGATCAAGATGTATGTATCTGACGTCGGTCAGAAAGATTGGAGCTCGTATTCTGAACGATTGGTGTTTGCACTGAATTCGACCCCTGATCGCATTCGTGGAGAAACACCATTTTATTTGGCGTATGGGTGGGATCCGCGATAATCGTTGGAATCAACATTGCAACTTGGTGGAATTCGGCGTAAAGATCGCGATGCTCGTCGGTGGAGATATAGACTGAAGAAAGACTACCGTTACGCCCGTGATCAAGTGAGCACTCGATTGCACCAAGCTGTGGCGGATCGAGCTGAAAAGCATAATGATGAAGTGACTGTGGTGAAGTGTACCATAAAATTGGTGCACGATTGTGGGTGTGACTGTGAGCACAACTGTGTGTGTGTGACTATGTGTACGACTGTGTGTACAACTGTGTGTACAACTGCAGGTACATGGACGGGACATAGACGGGACATAGACGGGACATAGTGAGAAGAGGACGACTAGGTACGGGTACATAACGGTTAGAGACGGATGACAGAGAAATCAGGTTGACTGGTCGACGGAGTACATTGGAATGGGTAGTTCTGATCGATTGATTTTAGGTAATTGGTAGTTTTTAGGATATAAGTGCTAATAAAGTCCTCCTTTTGCGTCTGATCACTCAGGTCACCTACAGGGACGGCAACTAGCGCCTCTCTTGATTGAACACGCATCTCTACGTCCCGGGCGGGAGCACATAGTGCACTTTTTGGCCCACCGGCAGACGTAGAGTTCTTTGGGAACTCGGCAGCAACTCCGCCCGCTGTGTCAGCGGCTTCTTGGTTTGTAAAGGTCTTGGGAACGTGATCGAGCAGTGAGCTCTCACCTCTTCCCCCTTGGTCCACGTTTTGGCCCCTACTAGTTCGGCGCCCCACGGGAACTCTAGGTGGATTTTAGTGGAAACTGTCGATCATCCGGTAGAACGTGCTGATAGACCCTCCTCTTAAGTTTAAGTTTAGAATACAATGTATATTGGCGAACTAAGCTTAAGCTAAGCGGCTCGGCGATCGGGTGGTGAAGACTTCCGCTGCCTTATCAAGTACTCCTTCGCTGATCACCACCAATATCATCGATCTGCAACCAGCGACCTGCGATCACCTGCTCGCAACTCGCGCAAATTGTGGGGAATCAACCAGATCGATAAGCGGTCCTGACCATCGACGGTTTGTGCCTGATCAAGCCTGATCAAGCATGATCAAGCCTGATCAAGCATGATCAAGCCTGATCAAGCATGATCAAGCCTGATCACACCTGATCGTCGATCACCCCTTGATAATCGATTATTGACCCTGATAACCCCTGATCATCGATCATCGACCTTGATCATCCCCTGATTAACGATCAGCGGCCCTGATCATTGACTATTTCTGACTGATCAAGACTGATCGCACTTGATCGACACCGGTCGATTCGCTACGAATTACTCCAATCTTGCATCAAGGAATTGCAGTGTGAAATCCCCGCAACCTGGAGAGCGACCCACGCCCAAGTCATCGGGTACACAAGGTGAGCAAGACAAAAGACCAGTCACAAGACAACTGGAGGACCCCCTTCGTTAGTCGGCAGTCCGGGCGCCGTGGTAACGCCTGATCGAGCGTCAAAAACTTTGATCAGCCACCACATGACACCACACAAGATCGAAGCCGGATTGAGGCTTTGGTTATATCTCGATCGGGTGAAAAAAGGGTTTGCGAAGAAACTGGCGCATATGTGTCATGGACCTTTCAGAGTCGATGAGGTGATCGGTGATCATGCTTCAAGATTGATTACAGCTGGCACCGACTATCGCATATTCCCAGTGGTACACCTATCGAAGTTGAAATTGGTCAAGGAATTTCCAGATCGACCAACTACTGTGCTAGTAGTTGGGGTAGAAGATCGTTTTGATTTCGATGAAGCTTTACTACCAGAAGACAGCTGGGAAAGGACCCTAGAGCCGGACGAATTTGAAGTTGACCACATTACTGATGTCCGATCTGGTCGAAAGACTAGGTATGACAGAACGTTACGCGAATATCAAGTCTATTGGAAGGGTTATGACGAGCCGTCATGGGTAGACGAGGAAGATATGAACTGTGATGCTCTGATCAAGGACTGCGAACGGAAGATGATTAACAGACATCGGTTCGACGTGATGCAAGTGTACGAAGAGTCCAACTAACGCATGATCGAAAAATCGATTATAAAATTGTGACCGACGAGCCCTTGATTGGAGAAGATCGATTGATTAACTCACGATTAATGGAGAAGTGACGATGACCTTGAAGTGGTGAATATACGATGGATACTGCGATATATGGTGATGGAATAACGGCAGATGAGCCGATGGAAGATCGATTTATTTGAATTCATTGAAAAGTGACGAAGCAACAATGGGAATTGGTATGATCAAGAATGTTTATCGATTGAATAAAAAGTGATCAACTAGCTAGACTGGTCCATAAAACTTACGGCAAAGGAGAGGGATTTTCCGGCCGGGATGATTATCAGGAGAAAGGCGATACTGGATCCGCCAAGGTTCATAGGCGTCGACTTCACGCAGCGCATCCTGTAAGGTCCGAGGTGGTGGGTACTATGATCCATCGTCGGCCGGGGTATACTTCAGGTGACGGTTCCAAGCGCAATGCGTGATCGACGGGTCAAGAAAATGTTGATATCGCACATCCCGTTGATCATGCCCTGCAAGACGAACTCCACGATCTTCTTCCACAATGCCCCGGCGCGACTTCTACGCTGACGTCTACCTTCGTAATATTAAGGGAAGAAGGCGTCTTGCTCTATAAGGCCTTTATCTATGGGGAGATAATGAGTCGACTCCCAGATAGCTAGCGCATGATGATCCAGGAACGACTGGTACCTCGCTTCGAAGTCAGCAAACCAGCAGACTGAGCGGAAAGAGACGGGTGGCAGCATGCGTTTGAAGGACTCCCAGGGGCGTCGCGAGTGTAGCAACTCCACTTCCGACCGGGTGATCAAGTAAGTACACCACCAATCAGCTGAAGGGTCCCTGGTGGCAGCTGGAAACAACCATCCCATAGGACGTGTCAAATTGTCAAATACCACTTGTACAGAGACGTTGCCCAGATCGAAGCCCTCAAGTTGATATGGAGTCCACGGCAATATGTCTGCATCTGATGCACCATCAGGCACCAAGATCAGCGACTTGTATGAACCTGTACGAGGAAAGAGAAACCCAATGGAGTCTTGATCACGCGAACCCTCACTCCCGAGCTCGCTGATCGTGGGGCTAGATAAGATCTGGGTGCCAATCGATGCAGGAGAACCACCTTGATCGTCATTTGACTGATCAGGACTAGGTGGACGATCATCATCCGACTTCTCCTCTGAAGCAGCAGGAACTTGACGTTGTCGCTTGGACCGAGATGTGGATAGTAAATGCTGTGCACGTCTCTTAGGCGAATAAGTGGACCAAATGAAAGAATCTTCTGGAGAATCACCCTGAGGGTCAACAGTCGAGCTTGCATCTTGATCAGAGTCTGCATAAGAGGCGCCAGCGTTCGGAGCTGTCTACATTTGCAACGATACACCAGCCAACACGGATTGGAAGTGTGAGTAGTGCGAACGCAATTGCGCAGTTTCGTCTTCAGCACGTCGCACCTCGTCGCGCAGTGCATCATGATCGGCGGATACGTGACTGAGGCGGCGCCGCGCCGTCGAAAGTTCCGTCTTCAACTTGGAATTTTTGGCACGAAGATCCTCCAGCTCGGCCTTGCTGGCCGACGACCCATCGACGCGATCACGTAGCTCATCCATCTGGGCTATGATAGCGGTGACTTCGTCTATCTTAAAAAAATTGGCTTCATTTTCCGCCCGGATGCGATCGCGTTGTTGCTTGCGTTTCTCATCCTTCGAGGTGAGCCTGATCGCCTCCTCGACCAGGCGCTTGTTCTTGGTGGCGGCTTGATCGTACTCCTTTTGTAGCACGCCCAAGCGGTGTCAGAGTTGATCAATCATCACTTGATCTGGGAGCGCCTCAAGGCGCGAGATTTCTTGTGTCTGATCAGAGAGGGTCTCCTCCTGGACCGAAAGAAGATAACGATCTCGATCACGACCGCCTTCCAGATCGCGTATCTGGGCGCGTTGGTCAGCTATGGTCGCCTCAGTATCCTTCAGTTTGGTCTTGAGATCGTTGATCGTCGCACGGACATAATCGCGCAGGGGCGTAAGCTGCTCAAGGAACCGTTTGATCTCATCCTCGCGATCAGCAACTTGACTGACAGCGCGTGCGAGTTGATTCCAAATCAACGGGACGGTGTCTTCGAGCACCGAGAGCGAGTTAGACAACACAACGACCTCCTCATCTCGCGTGAGGAGCGTCTCTTGCTGGGTGTATGCGTGATTGATCACAGCGATCAGCTCATCGGCCTTAGACCGATCGATGGATGAGGTACTGTTCGTGATCGCTTTCATGATTGACGGGTCGGAGGAAATGTGGAAACGCCTGGTCATGAGGACCTGATCGATGGCTGGTAACGACGTGATCAATAGTGACCCAAATCGATGGGAGAAAGGGCTGATCATGTCGTTAGGTAACGACCTGATCGATAGGGACTTAATTGATGGGTGGTTACTATTTGATCGAAGGAGACCATACGAAGAAAAGGGGTGATCAATAAGTGACAACGGCTTGATCGACCCCCGCCCCAACCGCTGTCCTGCTGGGACGAGGTTCAGTGGCCGCTGTGGTGAAGCATACTGTAAATTTAATTGGCATATGTGGAAGCGTACCGTAGATTTTGGGTACAACTGTGGGTACAACTGTGGTGAACATGGACGGGCCATCGGATTAGAAGCGGCACAAGGTACAGGTACCTAACGGTAAGCGACGGACGACTGAGAAATCAGATTGACTAGTCGGTGAAACACATCAGGATGGGTAGCTCTGATTGGTTGATATTTGATGATCGGTAGATTTTAGGATATAAGAAATAATAAGGTTCTCCTTTTGCGTCCGATCACTCAGATCACCCCTACGAACGGCGCGATCACCTCGCGCCTTCCTTTCTTTGCACACGCACACCTACACGTCCCGAGCGGGAGCACATAGTGATTTTGCCCACCGGCAGACGTAAGGTTCTTGGGAACGCGACTTCTACTCCGCCCGCTCTTCCAGCGGTAGTTTTTCGGAAAAGTTTTGGGGAAAGTGATCAAGCCTAGTGTTCTCACATCTTCCCCCATTGGTTCGCATCTGTCCCCTAGAAGTTCGGCTGCTCTAAGCGCCCCACAGGAACTCTAGGTGGATTTTTGTGAAATCCGTCGATCTGCACGTGGAAAGTGCTGATCGACCCCCCTCCTCTTAGGTATAAGCTAGGAATACATAGTATATTGGGTATTTCCTTAGCGAACTAGGCTTAAGAGGCTCGTCGATCAAGTGGTGAAGACTTCCGCCACCTGATCAAGCACCCCTTCGATGATCAACACTAGATCGACGCCGTCGATCTGCGATCATCGATCTGCAACCTGCGACCTGCGATCATCAACCCACAATCGCGCCAATTCTGCAGGATCAACTAGATCGATCAGCGATCTGCGATTATCGATCATCGACCTTGGTCATCCCCTGATCATCAATATTGATCATCGACCTGTGATCATCTGAAATCTCGTCGATTCATTACAAGATTTTTGATCGGCGGTCTCTATCATCGATTTTTTGCACCTGACCACACCTGATCGAGCCTGATCACACCGGATCGCACGTGATCGCACGTTATCGACACATCGGTCGATTCGCTACGAATTCATCTCCATCTTGCATCGTAACCTCGCGGATCTACGTCCCGGTCATCTAGAAGAGCGACCCACGCCCAAGCCGTTGGGTACACAAGGTGAGCAAGACACAAGCCAGTCACAAGACAACCGGAGGACCCCCTTCGTTAGTAGGCAGTCCGGACGCTGTGGGAACGCCTGATTGAACCTAAAAAATTCTGATCAGCCGCTCCACCACAATTTGGCCAGCCGCTCCACTACAGAAGCAACATGAGCGCGTTTATATTGCTGGGCTACTTTGTATTTTACCCTAGTAAAAGTCAATATAAATCCCAATCAACGCAGTCGTTATACGTCAGCTCCACGTGATAATCAATCTCCACATGATATTCTGTCTCCACGTGATAATATGTCTCCTCTTGGTATAACGTGCTAAAACCCATGATCATTGTCGGTCGCAATGTGCCACTCACACGCTTCTTGTGGAACCACACCAAGCAAAAATTACAAAGCGTAAGCGTGAGAGTCTACAGAAACACTTAAAGGAAAAGCCATTTGTGAATTAGGAAAACGTAAAAATGAAATATTTGATTAACCTAAATTATAGTCAATTACAACAGTAAATTATGCATACCTATTTTCGTATTTGCACTATGATGCTTCACCTGAAATACCGCTGTATTTTAACACTCCTTTTCATCATCATTGTACACTTTGAAAAAGTCCCATTCAATGTTCTTTACCCTTGCACACCCCCGTTTCACCTTGTGTTGTGACCGTGGCAAGGTAACCAACGTCCCACCATTGGCATAGCCACCAAAGCCGCTACAGTATGTTACGGGATCAAAAAATGCCTATTGTCCGGGAGTTCCACAAAAACATCAGGGCGTACAACAGCGCCCTGTCGTTCACGTCCCTGGGTGAGAAGCTGGTTGAACGGTTTATGCAAGGAGGGCGTACGCCTTTCGACTCCAAGGTTCCCTGTACCACCGAATAGGATCGCCGTCGCCAACGCTGCCACAATTGACGACGAGGGTGCAAACGCAATCCAGACGGAGTTCTTGAACCGGCTCGACGTGAATGGATGGCCTCCATGAATGCTGCCGCACCGACTGGCATTGAAGGTTGGCTCACTAATCATTCTCCTGCATGATTGTGATAAAAAGCTATGAGACGACCACGCCCATTCAAAATTGGGACAAAACACTCCAACACACGATCCAACATATACGTTATATAGTATATCTATAACGTATATGTTGGATCGTGTGATACAACATATATATACTAGCTAGCTGTAGGGCGCGTCCGACTACGACGGGAACCCCTATAGTCGAACGAAGTTCGACCTGCTACAGCCAACCTTTATATGACATAATTTGTAAGAAATTTATACATTTAACAATTCAAACGCAGGTCGAACTCCGCTCGCTCTAGAAATTTCGAAGGCGTTCGATGAAATGTCGGTGAGTTGCTGCAATGATGTAATAGCGGAACAATCAGTTTCTCGGGAAATTTTACCAATTTTGAAGGAGAGGAGAGAAATTCAATTGTAGAGAATGAAAAGAAATGCAAGAAGAAATTACATGAGAAGTACAAGAAGTATACGAGAAAAAAGAATATAATACAATATGCTAAGGTGAAAACGAGATTTAATGCTGATCTTTAAGCTCAAGGGACTGTAACCTCTTATTTTTTTATCCGCTCGAGCATGGATCTGGCAACACCTTTTATTGGTTTAACTTCGGCAAGAAGACGTTGCGCATGGCGGGGATGCAAGTGTTCCAAGCGGTCGTAACTGAATGGTGGGTCAAAAACCCATCCGGTCAAGTGTTTGACTCGAGAGATCGCGAATGACAATCCTGCGACAAATTCAGTTGGTCCGGTAGACACCAACGCTTTCTCCAAAGTAAGTCCCTGGCATTTGTGAACCGTCAAAGCCCATGCCAAGGCCAATGGCAATTGGGTACGAGAGCATTTGTTCCTTTGAAGTCAAACTCTCGCCGAATTGGGATCAACGGGACGACTGGTTCACCACAGGCGCTTTGAATTGTTGGGCTGTCATACTTGTCAAAGTGAACTATCACCGTAGTAGGGAGACGAGGGGGGCGAGAGTGATGTTCGTACAGGATATCGACCACGGTTCCGAGAGCCCCGTTCACCAAACCTATGAGATACAAATTTCGATGAGTTCTTTTTTCTGGGAAAATGGGAAGAGATTTGCGCAGACATACCTTGATCCGTCCAAAGGTTGAACGTCAGCATGACGCGGACACCAACGCAAAGTGACACGACCGCCTCCAAACCTTCTGCCTGGTCGTCCGTGGCCGTTTCGGTACCTGCCCCCGTATGTTTCGCCTTAATGCGAGCGACTGGTCGATTCAAGGAAAGAAGCTTGTCTGAGTTGTATCTTTCAACTTCGGCCTTTGTAGTGAAAACCCGCAGAGCATCCTTGAATGTGTCGTTTTCGGAGAGTGGCAGACGAGCGGTGTCCGTTGCATGAATCGCGTGTAATCCTCCGGGTTACCTGGCCTTCCCATAATCGCAGCAAGGCCTCGTAACAGAAGTGGAACCACTTCTGTTCCTTGGTCTCCCCCCGTTGCCGCATTATTTCCGTGAGTGTGACAACCGTTGTGAAGGAGGCACAGGCATGGCGACCAAAGTCAGACAGTTTTTCTGTGGTACGAGCTACCTTTTTTGAGTAAAGCGGGGTGTCACCGACCGGAGGCAGTTGCATAAAATCGCCAATCAGGATGACGGGTTTTCCGGCGAATGGCGGGAAATATCTCGCGCAAGCGTCTGTCGATCTTCCCGAGAAATCTTTGGCCGATCATACTCTTCTCGTCGATGATGAACACTTCCACGTCGGCATATTTGTATTGAAGTTCCCGAAGTTTGCGAGGTCGTAGTGCCGTAAAGCCCTCGGCGGAGATCGAGAGTTCGTAGTGGATAGTTGCAGCACCAATGTTGAAGGCAGCTACTCCCGTTGGAGCGATGACGCAATACGGGACACTCCTTTTCCGCGCGTGTAGAGTGACGGAGCAGGGTAGACGATTGCGTGAATGAGATGAGACTTTCCTGTTCCAGCAGTGCCGCGTGCGATGATCCGGGGAGCCGCTGCTTCCTGTTCACCGGAAACCACTTTCCGTTCGTAGAAATCGCAAATCAGGTCGTTATCTCGCCGTTGCTGCGCATTTAGTGTACCGGCCAGATCTGTGGGGTTGGAAGTGTTGATGGTGGTGGATGAAGAAGCTTCTTGAATTTTCATCGTCAAAAACGTGGAGAAGTTGACTTCTTAAGGGTAGTTGTGGACAGCAGCACCCCAGTCGTGATTCCTGTCTATCTCCCGTTTGCCCAAGTCATCGGCAGGTGCAATAGATTGGCGCGGGCCGATAGTGGAGGCTACCATCCATTCTTCGCTCTCTTCGGGGTCATCGTCTTCCTTATCGCTAGCATCCTCCTCCTCGACATTATCTTCCTCATTGGGTGAGTACTGTTCACCGAGAGAATCCCGAGCATTACGTATGATATCTTGATGCCGTATGTACAGATCTTCCCAGGACAGGTCGCCAGAATCGGTTAAGGCGGACACGGAGCGAAACGGTCCATGGAGAAGGACTTTAAGTCGACAGAAATCTTCCCATCTCTGTCCATGAAGTTCTCCAGAGATGCGGGGGAAGATGCGGAGGATGCGTTCTTGGGCTGATATTAAAGGATTCCTGTAGCAGGTGCGTAAGCGCTCGGTGCGGCTAGCGCACAGAGGAAGACTTTCCTTTAAGCGGCGTTCGCCTCTACTTATCCGATACGCCCTTGTATAAGGGCTTAGCAGGAGATCACTCTCTTGCTCGAGGCCTAGATTCCCGGGGTGGTTTACAGTTAGCTTTCGCTAACGCCTTGTAACAAGGCTTCCCTTATAAAGGGAGGTAGCGTAAGGGAGAACTCCCTTACGCTACAATACTCACTGCGCGCGCGACCGGGAGTGGTCGCGCGCCTAGCAGTCTTAAGTATTTTTGTAAACTGATTTATATTTAATATATGTAATTAGCCTAAATTAATTAAACTAATGTAAATTATATGTAATACTAAGTAGAGCTTATTCAAGTCTTACCTAGCTGAAATGTAGTGTACACCACCTGTGTACTAACACGTGGCAAGCTGCCACGCCTTCACAAAGGGCTCCTGCCCTGATTGGTTAAAACAACCAATAAGTCCGAACCTTTCGGACTGGTCAATATCTGACCTTAACCGTGGTGTACTTACGTACACTAATGTAACCACATCTAACCCGGTTACATCCTCCCCCATCAAGACTATTGCCACACAATAACCGATTTTTAGTTGGAGAACTCCAACTGCCAGAACTTCTGACCTACAATGAACACCTTCAGTGGCGTTGGTGATTCTCCCCGGGAAGAGGAGCAAGTCCTCTACTCGTGGGATGATGACTTAGAGGACAAAGTCCTTGGGGATAGTTTCCCAAAGGACGACCGCTCCGACAACCCGGAACGGCGATGTCGGCAGCCAAATCCTTTCCCCACTCGTGGGGAAAATGCGCTACATCGAGCGCAACTTCTATCAACTGCGGATGATACATCCGGATCGCCGAAGGCGATCATCACCAATGAGCTGGACGCAGCTCAAGAAGCCGAACTTGCCTTATAGGCACGAGAGGCAGCGTTACGCGCCTCTAAACGCCCGCCACGGGCGGCCTATCACTTTGTCGGTCCTCGTGACCCTCAAAATTGGGCTAAAAATGAGGTAAAGAAGGGTTTAGCCCTCTATACCCCTGGCCCCGCGGCTGAACAGCCTTATCAATTCGAACGCCCGAGGCAACTCCGAGAAAAAACGCTCACGCCGAAGCAGTTCACTGGCGCCTCACACCGAGAGCGCCTCGGGAAACGGGCACAGGGTGCCTCTGTTGAGAACCTCCACGAGGTTCCTATTGTTCTCTTTCCAGGAGAAAATTCCGAAGAGGCAGAACAGAAATTCCGCGCTTGGGCGGAAGAGGAGAAACTCCTCCGTAGCTATACTAAGCTACAACATCTATTCCTCCCGTGACGTTCGGGTGGACGTTGCGCTTGGCGTTTGCAAAAGCCAAGGCGATGGGGCTATTACGTGCCCCTTATCGCACGCGCTATGCCAGCGCCCCTGACCCCACCATGGTGCCAGAGAACAGTGCGATCGCCGCATCTGTCTCCGGCGAACTCCCAACTACTGGGAGCGAATGGGCTTCTCCGCCCCTTTGGTCGTCGACCCGCAGCGGGAATCTCCCTCTCGAAGCCGTCAACGACGTCTCGGAAATCCTGCCGTAGGGGAGTCTCGGACTCCCACGAATTCTGTGATGTGGATAAACCTTCCACTTCACCAGATATTGGGCTTGACCCCAATGATGGTGTCGCGCCATCAGACGCCCCACATGGTAATGTGTATTACTCTCCGTATCGATAAGAACTTATCGAAGTGCTTTTTCACAGATACAGGGCTGACATCGGGGAATCCTCCCCCCTCAAGCCATGGGCCACACACACGTGGCGTCAACGGAACCCTCGGATTCACTAATCCGTTCACGTAAAACGGGGTAAACCCCGTAGATGCATGAACCGAATTGTTTATAGCAAATTCGGCCATCGGAAGCATCTCACTCCAACTCTTTGGAGAATCCAGACATTAACTCCGGAGAATATCCTCAACAACGCGATTAACGCGTTTCATTTGACCGTCCGTCTGCGGATGATCCGCAGTGGACAAGAGGAGCTTGGTGCCCAGCACCTTAAACAACGCCCCCCAAAACTGTCCCGTAAAACGGGGATCCCGATCCGACACCACGGAATCGGGTATACCATGCTGTCGAAAACACGGTATAGGAACACTCTTGCTGTTCCTTGTCCATCAATGGACTCTGAAACCGCCGCCAGGTGAGTCACCTTGCTCAAACGGTCTACAAAGACCAATATACCGGTGTTCTCGGCCTTATCCTTCGGAAAACCGAAGATAAAATCCATGCTAATGGATTTCCAACACTCCGTCGGAACGGACAAGCTCGCCAAAGGCGCAGCTGAACTTGCAGAGGGTTTAACCCTCTGACACGTCTCACAGGTGCGTATATACGCACCGACCCACTTATACATGTTGGGCCACCAATACAAAGCGCTTAAAGCGCTGTAGGTCTTATCCCAACCTAAATGACCCCCGTTAGAGGCGTCATGTGCCTCAAAGAGGACTCTATACTTCAGTTCCTCATCATGAGGAACAACCACCCGCGGAGTGTCCTCCGCGCTCGTGCTATAAAATAGCAAACCGTCACAGTACCTGTAACGGTGTAAACGAGCTTTAGCTCGATTTGACAGGGTTGGCTCAGACGAGCCAAGTCCCTTTCCACACAATGCGCTGATAAGCGCCGTACACTGTGGGTATTTCTCATACGCCTGGCGTATGAGATCCACCACAGACGAGGTGACGAATGTCGCGTGAGCGAGCTCGTATTCGGGACGACGCGACAACGCGTCTGCAAGCACATTCTGTTTGCCAGGTTTATACTTAACCTCAAATTTATCCAACGGGCCATCCGTTGGGAGAGATGAGGCGACTGTGTCGCTGTTCGTAAGGATGCGTGTTCAGTATAAACCACGAACGGCTTTGAGCCGAGTAGGTGAACCCTAAATTTGACAAGGGCATACTTCATAGCAAGTAGCTCCTTATCATGAACGGGATAATTCCGTTCCGAACATTTAAGCTGCCTCGACTCAAACGCGATCACGCGTTATCTTTCCGCATCGTCTGCTTGTAACAAAGCACACCCGATTGCGAAATCGGAGGCGTCGCAGACGACACTAAATGGTTTCCCAGAATCTGGGAGATCAAGAACGCGAGCTTTTAACAAGCTCCCATTAACCGCTTCAAAAGCGTTTTGGTGTTTGGTTTCCCAACACCAATCTACGTCCTTCTTAAGAAGGTCAGTTAATGTCTTCGCCATTTCAGCGTAGTTATCGCTGTATTTGTGGATATAATTGGCTAATCCAATCCACTTCCGTAAAAAATCTCTAAGATTTAAAGGCGAAGGCCACTCCACAACGGCTTTCACCTTCGCGGGATCCGCCCGTAATCCATCCTTACCGATGAAGCATCCGAGGAAAGGAATTTCCTCAGCACCAAAGATACATTTGGATGCGTTACCGCTCGAAGGTGTATCAGGTGCGTCTGAACATCAGACGAGTCGCCTTCCGCGCGACTATGAACTAATATATCGTCGAAGTACGTCTGAGCGTACTTTCTATGAGGGTGGAAGAGTTGAGTCAACAAGCGATTAAAAGTCGCTGGTGCATTTGGAAGCCCTTGTGGCATAACAAGACACTCCCACAGCATGCCGCTAGGCGTGCTCATCGCTGTCAGCGGAATATCGGATGCTCGCATGAGCACCTGATAATACCCGTCCACCAGATCTAAGGCACTGTATACAGTACAGCCCGCCATATTGTTCTGGAGGACATCCTTCCGAGGAATCGGAGTCTGCATGGGTACAGTATCTGCATTCAGCTTATTGTACGCATGCACAATGCGCCACTTTCCGATCGGTTTACGAACACAAAAAGTGGGAGATGAATGGGGATACTTGCTCTCCCGTACCATCCCTTCATCTTCCTTCCCCTTGAAGAATGCGTCGATGACGTAGCATTGATCCTTGGGGAGAGGCCACTGCCTAGTGACGCAGTATTTGGTTCCAGGAACCAAGTCAATTTCATGTCGGACTCCCCCATCCGGTGGTAACCCCATCAGCGGGTTGTCAGTAATGACATCTCCGAATTCCTTTAACAAGTAATGGTAAGGGTCCTCAGGATCCGCAAGGATCTTGAGACCGCTTCGGTCATTCAATGCCTGTTTGGTTTGCACCAAAACTGACTCGTCCATCGTGGATGAGGAGTTCAACTCCTCTTCCGGACGCAATACGACAACCTCGTCGATTTCATCTGCTTTTACAGCAGTCTCAAACTCGTTGAAGGACATCTCCTCCAGCGACAAAAGTTCGCCTACCCCAGGCAACCGTTCAAGGCTTACTCCTTATGTGAAAATACCTGTCACACTATTCAGCATCCGATAGGACTGCTGACTACTGGCCTAGGGACTCATCCTGGGACCCAGATGGGGGGAGTCAATTGCCCCATCTATTGGAAGCGCCTCGCACCTATCCACAGAGGTCCCTCTCTACCTCTACCACCGGTGACTCGCCGGTCTCACCTACAACGGCGTGGTCGGAATCATTTCCGACGTTCGAAAGAGACGAAATTCGGGTCTCTTCGTTTGTAAGCGCCTCGCGCTTAACCACATAGGTCTCTACCCCTACCACTGGAGTCGCAACTTGTTCGCCGAACACGGCGTGCTCGGAATCAATTCCTACCTGCAGAAGAGACGAACTTCGGGTCTCTTCTCTAAGCGCCTCGCGCTTAACCTCAGCGAAATCCACATCTACCACTGCCGACTCACCAGTCTCGCCTATCTCGGCGTGGGGATTAACCGCCGAATCCCCCTCGTCAAGGAACACTTCCTTGACCTCATTGGGACTGATCATCTCAGACATTCCAATCTCTGGCATCTCACGCCAGAATCGCTTTTGCAATCTAGCAAAGGTGGGTTCATGACTCGCCAATGCTTCACCCGATCGCGGGTGCGTTGAGCCAATGGACTTAGACTTCCAGTCTATTCATGGATCGTGGCGTTCCAGCCACTTCATGCCCAGAATGAGGTCATACCTCGAGTCCAAATCTAGGACTAGACAACGTTCTAAGCTGTCGAAGTCTGAAAACTTCAGCTTAAGGTCAATTGAGACCTTGGGTACAGAAACCTGTTCGCCCGTCGCTAGACGGACCGTGACAACGTCACGAGAACGTGCCTCTAGGGCCTCGGCATACAGCCGACTCTTCTCCACAGAAGCCCGTCTGACACAATTTTCAGACGCTCCAGAGTCTATCAAGACTCTCCAAGGCTTATCAAAGCCTTTCACGTCCGCAAGGACGACCAGCAACCCTGGCTGGTACACCAACTCGGTGCTAGAAAGCACCGCTTCCCTCAGGGCTTTGTGCTGTCGTCCCCTACCCTGGGGATTAACAGCACTGAGGGGTCCCCCAGTAGGGATCCCCGCACCTACTGGGAGCCGTCGTTTCCCGACGGCTTGGGCGAGGGTCTTTTTGCCGCCCTCGGCCCCTTCCAGCGACTATCTCGCTGGGGATTTTTTGGACTATGTTCCGCAGATGATCCACGCTTCCACACAGGAAGCACCTTAGCGGCCTACGCCGCTGCAACCTAGCTAAGAGCTCCGCCTCGAAGCTCTGCGAAAAATAGTCAGAGTGACTCTTAGCGGAAGGTTTCCCCTCCACTTCGACCTGACTCAGGTCCATGGGTTCAGGACCCACCTTAGAGGAACGAAAATTCCTCTCGGCGTTGAACGCCATCTTAAACGCCTCCCCCAGGGATTGGGGTCAGCTTCGGAATAGCTCCGAACGTGCTGGCCCTTCTCTCAGGCCTCCCATGAACACGGGAACGGACACATCGTCCGAATACGCTTTCGCGTACATCCCTGCCAATAGGGTCTTAAGTTCTTGGATGTACGTTTCCAAGTCCCTAGTGCCCTTACGGCACCTTAGGAACGCCAGCTGATTCTGGAAAAACAGATCAGGCGTTGCATACATGTCCATAAGCTTTCGCTTAAGGACTCCCCAGTTCGGGAACACGGTCGTGACCGAATCCTGAAACGTAAACGCCCATGTATGGGCTTTGCCCGTAAGATGGGTCAGTGCAAGTCCCACTTGCAGGTGATCCTCGATCACGTTCGCGGTGGCTAATGCGGTTTCAACCTCTCGAAGCCACACATAAAGGTTTTCACCTTTCTTGCCGGTTAATTCCTTTATCTTAAAGGACATCGGGGGGCGCACCCCCGTCGACGCGGGATAACTCCCGCGAAGACTCGCCTCATGGGCGATAAGGGCATTCCTTCTTTAACGCACGGCATCGAGGCTCTGCTCCACTAGATGTCGCATGCCATCCTCACCCAATATGGGTAACAGCCTCTTAAAGGCTTCCTGTTGGACGGGGGTTAGCTTACCCCAATCGTCCTGATCCATCCCTTGCAGAGGATGTTGATCACCAACACAGGTGTTGGATTGACTACAAGTGCTACCAGATGTAGCCGGTGCGTAAACACACGGTGCGGCTAGCGCACAGAGGAAGACTTTCCTTTAAGCGGCGTTCGCCGCTACTTATCCGATACGCCCTTGTATAAGGGCTTAGCAGGAGATCACTCTCTTGCTCGAGGCCTAGATTCCCGGGGTGGTTTACAGTTAGCTTTCGCTAACGCCTTGTAACAAGGCTTCCCTTATAAAGGGAGGTAGCGTAAGGGAGAACTTCCTTACGCTACAATACTCACTGCGCGCGCGACCGGGAGTGGTCGCGCGCCTAGCAGTCTTAAGTATTTTTGTAAACTGATTTATATTTAATATATGTAATTAGCCTAAATTAATTAAACTAATGTAAACTGTACGTAATACTAAGTAGAGCTTATTCAAGTCGTACCTAGCTGAAATGTAGTGTACACCACCTGTGTACTAACACGTGGCAGGCTGCCACGCCTTCACAAAGGGCTCCTGACCTGATTGGTTAAAACAACCAATAAGTCCGAACCTTTCGGACTGGTCAATATCTGACTTTAACCGTGGTGTACTTACGTACACTAATGTAACCACATTTAACCCGGTTACACTTCCAATGACCCCTTTTCAAAACGACAGGTTCGAAACATCTCATGCATGGACTGATTTTCGTATTCTGACGGCGGGCCACGTATTTTTCGATCGTGTTCTTGTTCTTCTACGGACATACTTGGCGACGTACTTCACAACGCTTGTTCCAACACAACTGCGTGTACTTAAACGCTGGGTTCCAACTACAGCCAAAGTCCTTGAATGCGCTAACGTAAAGTGAATCCACTAATCGCGATCACCACAAAACCAAACGCGATCACAATAATCGCTCCACGTAATATGCATAAGGGCCACGTAACGTAATACCTGTTCCACACAATCAAGAGAAAGTATCCAGTCCACAATTCACCAAACTCCCTTCCTGCTGATTGCAGTACTGAGAACCACTCAAATTCCAAAGTGGTTTTATTAGTGTTAAGTTAGATACTTAAACTAATAATATGAATATATGCATCTCGCTAGGTTTTTTTTACCGCAAAAGATCAACTAATAAACTCCATCGGCGACGCGGGGCGCTGCACAAACTGCGCGCCCTTTCAACACTCTTTCTTGATTTTCTGGTTACAACCACCTAGCCCAACTCGATCGCCTTGAGCCCTAGTCCCTCCTGCATCTCTTTCATCTTCACTGGACCCAGCCTTTCGTCAAGCCATCAGCCAACATAGAATCCGTAGGCTCATAACGCGGCACAATCAGTCCATCGCACGCCTTCGATACAATAAACTTCACCCTAACGTCGATAGCTTGGTCATTCCCGTCTTCCCATTTCCACTCATCATCGTTATCGCCGCTTGGTTGTCGCACCGCAAAGTAATCGGCACCTTCACGTCAAAACCAATCTCCTTAGCCATTTCCATAAACCCAATCATCTCACATTCCACCACCGATGCGGCATACAACTCCGCCTCCATACTCGAGAGGGACACACATGCCTGTCTCTTGCAAAGTCAATGTACCAAGCATCCATTCATCAAAATAACTCCTCCACTAGTCTAATTGCGATCGATCTTCGATCCGCCTAAATCCGCATCAGAGTAACTTCCAAACTTCTCTTCGGTCTTCGTTCCTTTCGCCATTTCCATCCGCAACTTTAGTTTGCTTGTCCCCTTCAAGAAACGCAAAATTCGCTTCGCGGTTTTCCAATCGAAATTCGTAGGCGCATGCGTTCTACGCGTAGCCCTATGTACCGCATACGCGATGTCCGGTCGACTGCAGCGCGAAATCCACAACAAGCTGCCAATTAAAGACTGAAAATTCTTGACCGACGGTTCATTTGCAGCAGCTCGGCTTTTAAGCAATTCTTGGTCTTTCAATTCTTCGTCTCCGTATTCATCTGCAATAGGTGTCTTCACTGAATTTGAATTTTCCATTCCATAGTTTTTTTTAGTAATTCTTCAATCATAATTTCTTGGTCAAGACGTAACCGGTTTCCACTCCACAGCTAACCCGCATGCCCAAAAACTTCGAAACATATCCAAGGTTCTTTATATCCAAATCCCTTAAGTCATCGAAAAGCTCTTGACGTGGCACTCCGCACTCGCCGTCACCAACAAATCATCAACATATACGCCCACGACTACGACGTCATCATTTACTTTCTTGAAATAGAGACATCCGTCTGTAAAACTTTGCACGTAGCCGCTGTCACTCAACTTGGCGTGTAACAGACGATTCCATTGTCTGCCCGCTTGATTGAGTCCATATAGTGTTTTTTTCAACTTAAGGACTGCCTGCCTGACGCTCGTAATTTCCAATTGTTTTAATGTCTTCTCTTCCAATTCCATGCCGTCCGGAACATACAGAAAAATGTCATGCTCATCCTCCAATGCTTTAACATAAGCGTTGGGGATATCCCCGTGCATCGCTTGCACATTCCACTTACGTGACAACGCCAGAATGAATCTCACGGTCGTCATCTCCATCACGGCGGCAAAGGTGAACTCATAGTCCACTCCAAACCGCTGCTCGTTCCCACACGCGACAAGTCTTGCCTTGTATCGCTCCAACGCGCCATTGGCATCTGTCTTAGTTTTAAAGACCCCTTTCGTATAAAGCGGTCTCACATCTTCCGGTTTCTTAATCACATCCCAGACTTCATTTGCTTCGAGCGCCTGTATCTCTTCTTTCATCGCTTGCACCCACTTCTCTGCGTCCTGCCTTCCAATTTCTTCACGATAATTCCTCGGATCAATATCTGAAATTAAATTTACTTCATCACAATCTTGCACGTCTTCATTGTCTTCTGATTTCTTCTTCTTCTCAGCCTTCGATTTTACGTGTTGCCGCGTAAGGTGGCGCTCCCTCGTCCACCGCGGCTTCTTTCCCTTTTTCAGTCCAGGCGTTTCACCTTGGGTTTGTCCGTTCTTGTCATTCACTAATTCCTTTTCAGAACCTTCAGTACCTTGACTTGCTCCTTCTAACCCCCGAACGGCTCCTTCTGAGCCCCGGTCACCAATATCATGTTCTTATACGCCCTCGTCACTCAATATGCTCTTCAGCTGACGGTTCGGAATGCCAAACAGCGTTTCCACACTTTTAACGTGTTGTGTCACGGTAATTTTCTGCTCCCTTTTCAAAAACACCTTGAAGCCCTTGATCTCTTCACTGCGCCCACTGATAACGTCAATTTGCGCCCGGTGCGCCAGCGAATTTTTTCCAGGGTTTCGGTACACCGCGCAAGGTGATCCGAACGCGAATATTTAGCCCAAGTTAGGCTTTACGCCTGTCAACAATTCCAGCGGCGACATCCGATTTTTATTCGCACTTGTGGGGGTGCGGTTAAGCACATAGGCCGCGTACTCCGCCGCATCCCCCCAAAAAGATAATGGCAATCCACTTCCAAATAGCATGCACCTCGCCATGTTCATGACGGTCCGGTGCATGCATTCTGCTTTCCCGTTACTGGCTTGATTCCCGGCCTCGCTGATTTGCCTCGCGATGCCGGTACTCTTACAGAAGTAGTCAACATTTTTGTATTCTGCACCTCCGTCTGTCCTGAGCACGTGGATCTTGCAATTAAATAGACGCTCGAAAAAAACCAAAAAATGCTCGAACTTCTTTGCCGCGACATCCTTAGTCTTGGCAAGAAAAATCCTCGTATAATGCTGTGATAATCGATAAAATTCACCAAATATCGGTTTCCGAGTCGATCTCTTGGCGTGATCGGTCTCTTTAAGTCGGAACAAATCACGCCACCAACTCGATCAATCGGAGAATTTTTGCCGCTATCCTGTTTCGACTGCGCATTCTTGGACTGCTCACCCTGCGCGCACGTGACACAGTGACGCCGGGTGTAATCGGTTATGTGTATTCCATAACGCGGGTCCTTCGACAGCGCCACAACGGTATCGAAGTTTAAATGGCCATTCTTGAGTGAAAGTGCATAAGACTTCCACTCTGGAAATCCTGATTCTTTGCATAACTCGCATCATTTTCATCCATTATCGACATAACCATCTCTGCGCACGACTTTTTAGGTCGATCTACAACACCTTGGACCGTCAAAACATTATGTTCCGCATTAACACGTGCTATCGCGAGTCCTGAGTCACGTCTGCTCAGTGTCCGCATGCCGTTTTCATACGACAATACCACCCCACCGGCTTCAAAAATTCCATACGAGAAGATGTTTCTTGTTACGCCCTTAACATAATAGACGTTCTTGATCTTGATTCTCGTATTATTTTTTCCACAAGCAAAAATTATAAACAGCGTCGCTTTTTTCGTTATCTCGAAGCGCTTCCCATCGGCCTGATAGCATTGATGCTCAACGTTTCTTACATCCACCAAGCACGACAGATCCGATGTCAGGTGCATGCTCGCACCGCTGTCCAAGACCCAAGTGTCTGACATTACTTCACTGCGCGACTCACAGACCATCAGTGCAAAATCTTCCTGTGCGGGCTGCTTATTTTTTGGGAACCGCCGCTTGATGTGTCCCTCCTCTCCACAGGAGTAGCACACTCTTTTTTCGACAAATTTTTTAGGCTTTTGAGCCACCATGTTCACGGTACCAGTGTGCTCCAGGTCCTTGGGATTAGCCTCTAGACCATTGTTCGAGACCATATGGCCTAAATAGGCGACCTTGGACATACCCCAAAAACTTTTCACGGCACTGATAGACAGGTTCCAGCGGTCGCATGTCTGCAACAATCGTTCAACCTTCTCGCACAGATCGTTCCATGACGAGGCAGGTATCAGAATTTCGTCGATGTACGACCGCCTTCCTAGAACGGGCGGTCTTCTTTCCCGATCGGGTTCACCCTCGTAAACACATCATAACTTTCGTCAGGGTCCCGATCGGTCTTGGTTTTGAAGTGTCCGTACAGTGCGTTGTCTATCAACCTTTGATAGATCTGGGGTGCGTTATTCAGAACGAACGGCATACGGTTCCACTCGAAAAGACCAAACGGTGTCACAAATGCGGAAATCTCACGGGCTAGATCAGTCATCGAGACCATCCAAAATCCACTTGCCATGTCCAGCGAACAATACCACAAGGTCTTGTCCATGTCTTCCAACAAATCATTAATCAGCGGCATCGGGTACACCATAAGTTTAGTTAACCGATTTACCAGCCGATAGTCGATGCACAACCTAATTTCGACGCCGTTCTTCTTGATAACAATTACTTTCGGCGAGGCCCATGGCGAGGTCGACGGTCTAAAATTCTTGGTAGCCAACAGTCCTTTGATAAGATCAGAAAGATTTTCCCGGTACTGTGGCGCCACGCGTCGATATCGCTGAGCAATCGGCTTGGCATCTCCAACGTCAATATCGCAAATCGCACCACGGGCTGCAGGTGGTAAGGCATTGCCCTTTCCGATCAGCAGATGTCTTTTCTTCCATATGATATTCTTCAACTGCTCGATCTGGTCTGGACTGTTAAGGTCTTGATCACCCACTTGTAAATCATCCATTGTAACTTCAGGAGAGTCGGCAGACACTTCAGGGAGGACTGCCATTTGGCTTTCCAGCTCCTGAATGTACTGTTCCCCGCCTTCATGTATACAGACTTGTTCATCTTCTGGGGTGATATCACCTAGACCATCTGGACCGGCTGAACGCCCCTGGTCTTGATCGACGGGCTATCCTTCACTGATATCGGTCTGATTAGGAATACCGTCATGGTCCGACCTAGCAACTTCATGTTCCCCTTCTTCCGTTTCTTGCTCCGCTGTCGCCTGGTCTTGTGCTGACACCACGTTGACTAGCCTCGGCTCGTATAATTGATGGTCCACCGTTCCTGGTGACTGCGGCGCCTTTCTTCGGACCAACATCTTTTTTGGGGTGACATAACTTGGTCTTTCCACTAAAGGTGAGGTATCCTCTTCCACCGACCCATCATCGCTGATAAGATCGGTGGTCGATTGGTACGCCAGGTTTTGCCACTCGACATACCGCCTCGACCCAATCGAGACGAACCCCATCTTCCTTGGTACCTTCCCTTCTGCTAACCACATGCCGACAATAGTGTTATTGTCCAGTGTCAGCGGCTTGTCACCGATATTGGTAACACGGACAAAATCACGTCGACCAGAACTCTTTACGAAGGTCGAGACCCACCGATCGCCCCTGGTCAACCATAACTTCATCGAACGGAAACCTTTCTCGACCGGGGTATCGGCAGACCGACCGACTGGGATAGTGAGGTCTTGATACCACCGGAACAGATCGGTATACGAACCATACAGAGGTCTTCGACCATCCAACTGGACCTGTACCTCATCCGGGAGCGTAAGCACTCCATGTGACAGGTCTAGGCGAATACCAGCTGGGACCATGAAATCCATTCCTAGTAAAGCGTCTTGACCAGCCAACTTGCCAACCCAAGCGCTGAAAAAGTAGACCAGCGATCCCGACAAAGTAATTTTCACACGCGTTCTTCCTTCGTTCATATAATAGTTTTCGCCGATCCCGACGCATTCTTGTCTCTGGGTATCGTCTATACGACATCCGACCTTACGAGCAAAAGGCGGAGTCGATTATCGATACTTCAGCTCCAGAGTCGAACAACATCGTCGCCTTCTGGTTATTAATCTTGCCACAGGCTTTCGCCTGCTTGAACCACTTATCAGGCGCGTGATACTTCCAGTATCCGCGGGATTCTCCAGGCAGCAAGTCCAACTGCATAACCACCTTAGTCCGGGAGTACTCATCGGTCTTCAGACTGTAGACCGGATGGTCTCGGTCGACGCAATTTAGAATAGAACGTGTATTGTTGGTCTTATCCTCCTTGTCGACATATGCATAGATGTGAACCGTAGAACGCTCGGCTCGATCCAGATTCCAACCTGGCGAGCGTTCTAGTTTAACATCTTTTCTGCGTCCGGCGGCAGCATCCCCGCGTGCTTGTCCGGCACGTACCACTTGCGCATCATGTTAAAAAATTCTTCAATCTTGCATTGGTCGGCCTCGTGGATCTCTCCACATGACTGGCATACAAAGAGGCAGTGGTCCGTCGGGTGGCCGCGTCTCTCGCACTTCTTGCACACCATCTTCTTCCAGCAGTTTGGACCATCATGTTTGCTCGACCCACAAAGGGAGCACTTCTGACGAGTTCGCTCTGGATCGGACTTGCTTCCGTTCCTTCCCTTCCGGTCCACCTGGTCGGACTTCTACTTGGTCTTCGGAGCAGGTCCCGCAACATAGACGTAATGATACTGGTCTTCATCCGATGACTCCTGGCTGGATGGACTTCCACTTTCCCCTTCTGACCCCGTGCTGTCATCAGCTACAATTGCCTTGACCGCTCGGGTCGGTCTGGTCCAAGGTCTCTTGACCGGAGCGGTCTGGGTCTTGGAAAGGTAGCGACCTGATCCACCAGCGGTCTTCACTCTCATACTACGCGACTGTTGTAACGTCCGCAGGGTATGTTCGACTTCGCCCGCATCCTTAAGACGCAGTAGAGTAAGCTGGTCCGCCAGTTCTTGATCGTCAAGGGTACTAATATAGTGACCCACATGTTCTAAGGTGGCACCGTTCGGCGGGTTATTCTCTTTGACTGTTATGCCGGCGCGAAGTGCAGCCACGTTCAACCGATGCAAATACTCGATCGGTGTTTCGTCGGCCCGCTTCTGCATATGGTGGTACTTACGGGCGCTTGAAAATCCGGAATTACAATATTGACCTTCAAACTCCGCACATAACAGGTCCCAGTCAGACCGGACGCCCCGACCCAACTGTTGAATCCAGTTCGCAGCCGGTCCTTTTAACGAATCCCGGAAGATTAAACAACGTTCGATTTTTGGGGTCTGGTCTCGAAGGAACGCAGACTTGACCCGACTGAACCAAGACCGGGCCTGGTCTTCATCAGCACCCTTTCCGGTGAAGTCCTTGAGGTCGGTCGTCGCGGCCATACGGATGCGCGGAATCGCAGCAGATCCAAAGTCGTAGGCAGTAGTGGAGGATAGGTTAGCCTTGCGCACTTTGCCTGCGCCTGTACCATCTGACCCACCATGGTCGTCAAGACCGCCGACCGACTCCATATCACAGTCACTTGTCTTGCTTGGTCTACGCGGTCTTGCCGGTTGCGGCTTGCGCCTTCCCTTTCCGGTTGGTTTATCACTTCTAATAGGCTTATCCATAGATGTTACCGATTCCATATCCACATCTTTGCAAACATTGACACCTTGACAGGTAGACCGGTCTTGGACATGTGGGCGCATAGGTGGTCTAACCCGTTCTTCCATGAAACGTTGCATCATCGTCTCAAACATGGCTTGGACGTTGGCTGGCGTCATGGGCAACGTGTTGATACTCTCCTTTTGCGGAACTGAGGCCTGTGAGGCTTTCTGGAGCCCCGACCGGCAAGCGGCCCCTTGCCGCCGCATGTCCCTTTTTTGTTCAGACCGGGCATGGTACAGCCCCATGGTCATCCGCTCGACACCGGTCTCCAACTCTGATAAGCTGTTAGAAGCCGGTGGAGACTGGTAGATCGATTCATCATCGGAACCAATGTCAACAAGCTCTGTGGAGGCTTCGGCGACCTTCATTGCCGTGGTGGGAGTTGGGCGGCGAACCACCCCCACCAGTGGCACCAAACGGTCGTGGAGGTCCGACATCGACGCCTCCAGTCTCCAGCATCAATTTCAAACAATTTATTGACACCGGCGGGGTTCTGCATTTTAATGCCAACCTCCGCCAACATCGCCACCAAATTCTTGACGAGCAGTAATGGTTGATCACTCTGGATCGTCTCGGTAGTGGGACCGAGAAGACGGTCGGGTATATGGAGGTCCAACACCCGAAAGACCTGGTTTTGGCGAACAAATCTCTTCAATTCAAAAACATAATATATCTTGTCCAGGTCTTGTTCGGTGATGGCCTCATTCCCGACCTTCGACTTTTCTTCGAAGTCGTCTTCGTCGGGTGGCATTCCCAGCCCTTTTCTGGGCACCTTGGGTACCTTGGGGACTTTAGGGAGGTAGACCGGATCGTTCCAGTCAGCCTCCAAGTAATTTTCATCTTTTAGTTTTCCATCATTTTTTTCATTCATACACATAGGATCAGGACCAAGGTCCTGATCCTTTCCAGAACTGTAGCAAGACCTGCTATAGTCCCGATCGGCTGCGGTGGGAGCCTTTTGGGGAGGAAAAAACTTATTAATCCCGATCTGGTCCTCCGCCAGGACAGATCGGACATCGCCATCTTTATCAACAACGAGAACGTAAGGCGTAGCCTTTTACTTACGTCCTCTCCGGAACGACTCCATATTCAAATCATTCAAATCTTCGAATCCAATTTTTGATGGAATATCAGCACGGTGATATCCCTGGTTCGAATCCGGGCACGCGCACCATTGTGGTGGAGTCAAGTTCGAAATCGAAAACATTAGCATCGATAACCTGACTACCACCATCGCGCCCAGCCTTCCAACTTTCGGAGGGGGTACTCCGCGGACCACCACTCGAGATCTGGTCCGATCGTCCGCTGCAAGCAGACGACCGGTCGTCATCAGAACCCACTTGGTCCGATTGTTTAGTGTCCATCTCACCTTGTGTACCCGATGGAATGGGCTAGTTACACACTCGGTGGATCGGGATCGCAGATTAGATCGAAGCGGTCTTGAATATAGAAGACCGATCTGGGTAGGTATCTCTGGGGCGGAACTCGTCACCCCAGACACAAACAGAACAAAAACACTTCCAAGAGATAATTTCAAATAGGTCGATCGTCCAAACGATCAAGACCTGACCAATACGAAATAATAGAGGGTAGACCGACCGTTCCGGTCTAGCCCCTGACCAATACGAAATAA
>CM047581.1:1098810-1113925 GCA_026184515.1 Peronosclerospora sorghi | reverse complement strand
TGGAACCCAGCGTTTAAGTACACGCAGTTGTGTTGGAACAAGCGTTGTGAAGTACGTCGCCAAGTATGTCCGTAGAAGAACAGGTTATGAGCCCAAATGGGGGCCGTAACGTAGCGGATGAAGAAGTCAAGACTGCAGACGTGTTGCAGATTTTTGGTGCGCTGGTGTCGCGCCTGGAGAAGCTGGAGGTTGCGAGCAGCGCACCTCAACAGCAATCAAAGCCGCTACCGAAGTCGAGGGGGGACAGGAAGATGAGCATCGCCTCCCTCGACGATAGCGATGATGAAAAGAAGGAGTACACTACCGGGCGACCAGGGAAGATGAGCTTTCTTGGAATGAGCCGCGCCGGAAAGGATATGCTCACGCCTATGGGAGCCGCGGGAGTTGGTGCGGCACAGGCGGGAGGTTTCAATGCTGGTCAACAACAGCAAGCAAATGGTTGGTCTGGACAAGGGCGATTTCAGGGGTTTGGAATGGTTCGAACACCCACGCCCAAACAAAGAATGCTCCAGATAAAGATGTTTGATGGGAAAGAAGTATACAAGGGTCTTGGCTCCGGATTCCATGCTTGGGGTCGCAAATTTTTACGGCAAGTTAATCTTGCGGAAGCTGCCTATGGTTTCTATTGGAGTGAAGATGTGAAGGTTGACCTGCTGGGCCACTACTTGACGGGCTCAGCAGAGGCGTACTACAATCGCCAGGTCGACGGATGGTGGAGGAAGAGACCCGAGCTGTGGTACATTATGGACAAATTGCTCGCGGCATTTAATGTGCAGTTGACGCCAGCACAAGGTATGAAGCTCTTCATGGCGAAAAAGATGCCTGGCAGGTCGTGGCCGGAACATTTTTTTATATTAGACCGCTGTTGCTGAAGCGGTTGTCCGCAAGTGGAGGCCGAATACCATATGAAGCGTGCAAAGTTTGCTTTTGGTATGTTGAAGGCTAAGATGGTGACGGCACCGATTTTGAAGCATTTCGATCCCGAAAAAGTCCCGACCATTATTGTATATGCTAGTCAGTCGGCCATTTCGGCCACTCTAGTACAAGATCATGATGGTGTGTACCATCCGGTCACGTTCACGAGCAGAACTCTGAAGCCAAATGAAGTGAACTATGGAATTGTCGAGAAAGAAGTTCTGGCGTTGCTACGAATTCTGGATGTGTGTTACAACCTGCTGGCGGCCGACCTATAAAGGTCCTGTCAAGGCGGTCTACTTTGGCCTGGCTATTATCAGACAATGGGATGGACGGACGTCTAGGCCGATGGTCGGCGGTCTTGTCGCAGTGGACCCTCGAGGTCGTTAAGTGCACCAGGGGCGAGGAAGAGATATTGGGCACATTAGCTGCCAGTATCACCCCTCGGTCTGAAGTGGACGAGGCATTGATAGCGATTTCCCCGAGGAAGCAACCTCGGCAATCAGTTTCGAGACCGCCACCGACCGTCGACCATGATGAAGAGCTCTTGGTCTTAAGTTTTGACGGATCAGAATGCGAGAAGAAGAAGGTCGGCGCCTATAGTGCCATAGTGTGGAAGTTGCCACAATGGTCTATAGTTGCAGCCGATGCTGATTTCACGCCGGATATTACTGTTAACGAGGCGGAGTACCGAGGTCTACTTCTATGTCTGGACCTGCTGTCGTCGCAAGGGAAGGGGCGAGTCATCATATGTGGTGACTCGAACCTAGTGATCAGGCAGATCACCGGAGAGATCGACTGCAAGGCTCCACGGCTGAGGTCGTTAAATGATCGGGTAATGAAGGCATTGAAAGACCATCCCAACCACGAGCTGCTGCACGTGAAACAGGACTGGAAAAGAAGCGCCGACTACCTAGCGACCAATGCCATGCGAGACCAGACCGGGGCTACGATCACCGAGGAGGCCGTTCTTGATGAATTGATGAATATAAACAGGCTCCCCGAGGTGATCGGACCCAAGAACGCTCCGGACCAGGTGAATGTGATGGTCGCGACTAGACCGAAAGCTCGGAAGTCCCACCAACCGTTCCTTTGGGAACGGTTGAGTGAATCTGTTGTGCAACGACTAAGGGCAGAACGGATCCTCAAGGCGCAGGATGAAGAAGAATGGATTGTGAATTTGAAGACCTACCTGCGCGGTGAATTGTCTAAGTTGACGAATGGTCAAGCGAAAAAATGTGCCAAGATCGCAGACAGTTACGAAGTGGATGAGGATGGTTTAATATATTACTGCCGCGATGCCGACCAAGACAGTGCAGACCGGGACCGATTGGTGACATTGGTGATACCTGAGTTGCTGCAGCCGGATGTCCTCCATCACTACCATGTGAGTCTAGAAGGGGGACATCAGGGCATAGGCTGAACGTACAAGATCAGGTCCCACTTTCACTGGAGAGGTCTTTTCCTAAGTGTACAGAAATATGTAGGTTGTTGTACGGATTGCGAGACCGGAAAGGGTACACCGGTAATCAAGGGGCGATCGCCCGGAAATATCGAAGCTACCTACCCTTTCCAGGTCATAGCGATGGACCATGTACCGTCGCTGCCTAAATCGACATATGGCAATACTGAGTTGTTGATCTGGGTAGACCTGTTCACCGGTCTAGTTATTGCGAAGGCAAGTGCGTCCCGGTCGGCCGAGCAGATCGCCAAAAGTTACGAAGAATGCGTGTTCCGAAGGTTCGGCGCCAGCGAGGTCATCAGACACGACCGAGAACCCGGTTTCATGGTCGAGGTGTTCAGGTCGTTTAACAATATGCTGGGCCAGAAATAGAGCGCGACGATGGCATATCGTCCGCAAGCGAATGGATCGGCAGAACGTATGGTACAAACTATTACAAGAGCAATCAAGATGTACGTTGCCGATCCAGACCAGCGCGATTGGGACGAATACGCAGAAAGGCTTTTGTTTGCACTCAACCCGTCGACCGATCGGGTCCGAGGAGAAACGCCTTTTTATCTTGCGTATGGATGGGACCCCCGGTACACTCTTGAAGCCGCGATACCTATTGGCTGCACTCGGACCCGCGATCGCGATGCTCGACGTTGGCGCATGCAGGTCCAGAAACATTACCAGCATGCAAGAGAAATTGTCAACGAAAAGTTACGTCAAGCTACACAAGACCGGGCAGACCGTAACAACGACCAGGTCCAACCCCACGGTATAGAACCAGGGGCGAGGGTATGTTTGTACCTAGACCGAGTGAAGGAGGGCTATGCGAAGAAGCTGGCTCACATGTGGCACGGTCCTTTCCGTGTTGCCGAGCGGATTGGTGAACACGCTGCCCGTCTAGTAACAACCGGCACGGACTACAAGGTCTTCCCGATCGTACATGTGTCCAAGTTAAAACTGGTCCGAGAATTTCCTGATCGTCCCAAAATGCCCTGTCTACCCTGTCTAGTAGACGAGGCAGAACGGTTTGATTTCGATGAAGCATTACTGCCGGAGGACAGTTGGGAACGACCGCTGGTGAAGGAAGAATTTGAAGTGGAAAAGGTCTTAGATGTCCGATCGGTCAAGAAGACCAGGTTCGGCCGGACCCACCGAGAATATCTGGTCCGATGGAAGGACCATGATGAAACAACTTGGATCGATGAGTCCGACCTGAACTGTGGAGCACTACTACGAGAATTTGAACGGGACCGAGTCAGTCGGAACCGTTTCGCAGTGATGCAGAACCATGAAGACCAAGACCAATACATACAGTAGCATCGGTCTTCCCGACCGATGTGAAGAGGTGGAAGGTCTTGTGTCTTGTGTCTTGTGTATTGTGTCTTGTGTATTGTGTATTGTGAATATGTGACGAATTGGAATAGTGTAGTGACGAACGTGGATTGTTTTTTCGCGATGTAAGTGGAACGGTTAATGATAACGTGTCTAGTGCAACTCTGGAGAAAGTGGTGGAATTAGCTCAAGTGATTTGATGACCGAACATGTGAAAAAGAACGATGATATATATTAAGTGTTATCTGGTCGACTACTTACGACCTCACTCGCCATCACCCCACAGACAGCCGACGGTCAACGACGGATGATTTTCAACTTGGTCCTGGTACTGGTTACGCCAAGGTTCTTGTTGGTCTAGTTGGACCAAAGCATCCTTGAGGTCCAAGACCGGTGTAGTGCACCCAAGACCGGGGTACCATGTGCCACCGTCAGCCAGCAGCCGGGTCCTCTCGACGCGACGCAGCGGCATATGAAGTACAACTGGATATAAGAACACATCGACGTCACACTCGTGGGCCAGCATCCCGTCCAAAACATATTGGCACAGGGACTGCCAGGCCTCACCCGCTCTGACCCGACGCCGCTTGCGCTTGTTCTGGATGGTCGCCAAGCCAGGGTCTTCCCGAACTAGTTACGGGGGAAGCACCAGATAGTGGGATGCCTCCCAGATGGCTTGAGCGTGAGTCTTGTTAAAATATTTCACCCGACTCATGAAAGCATTGGCCCACGGAGTCGAGTGGAAGATGAACCCCAGCTTGGGATGCTCGAAAATCTTCCACGGCTCGTCAGCGTACAAGCAGGAGATCGGTGCCGACGTGATCAAGTCCGGCCGCCATTCCGACGCGGCAGGAACTTTCTTCGCCGACGGGAAAAGCCAATGGTCTGGACGAGAGAAAGACCGGGCCAGGAGATGCTTGGTCAGGGTGGACCGGCGTAAACAACCGATCTGCCCTGGCGACCACGGCAAAGTATCCTCACGCGTTCGTGGCGGAAGGGAAGAACTGTCGATTGCCACGTTGGCCAACAAAGCATATTTGTGGAGCTTGGACGTCCCAGGCAAGACCGTAGGTGTTGACTTTGTCGACACATGAGGTGGTGGAACGCCACCATGCGGACCGGTCTTCTTGGTCTGCTCCGAAGTCGATGCAACTTGAACAAAACTTTCATGTGGACTTGTTCGCGCCTTGGTTGGGATGGGGACAGCAAACTCCGAATCACCGGAGTCTTCGCCGGAGTCCTCCCAGGACGAGACCTCTGAATACTTGGCACGGTCAGCACCGGTGGTCGAGGGCGCTTGATTTTTGGAATGTTACTGTCGTCATCCTCGTCCAAGCTTGGGCCCACGAAGGGCGCCTGTATCTTGGCTCGCTTACGAGGCACCGCACGCTTCCCTTCGAGTTCAGGGTCGCGCGCTGTGCCCCGCGCCCTCGAGGGACTCGGCGCGTCCGCGCGCTTCTTAGACTTTTGACGAATTTTGGGCTGGGGAATTTCGGCCAATGAACGGCCTTGGTCTTGGTCCCGGTGTAGGTCCACCAAGGCGGCCGACGCAGACCGGTCTACGCTGGAGGCAGCAACCGGATGCCGCCGAGGACGCAACAGTCCAACCAAGCGCTGATGACATTCTTTTAATACCGCCCGACGACCGTTCGCTGCCTGAGTCCAATCGTTCGACTTGCGTTCACAAGACCGGACCTCCTCAGTCTGGTCTTGAATCGAAATTCGGAGCTCAGTGAGACGCCTCTCGAGGTCGTCGCTTTGAATGCTCAACGTGGTCTGGTCAAGCAGGTCTTCTGCTTGCTGCTGTTAGACCAGCACAAGCTGCTCCCGAAGATGAAGCTGATGAGCCTCCAAGCGGGTCAACCTATTGCGAGCGTTTATTAGTCCGGTCAAAATATGACGCAGCTGGAGGTCATGCGTGTTCGACTGCCGATAGGCGGCAAGCAGGGCATTGATCGCCTTGCTGATGCCAGGAGGTATACGGACTGAAGACAAACGAAGGTTAGAACAGGTCCAAGGTGAAGACCGGACATGCATGCTTACGTTGTGTCGCCTGTTGAGCAATCTGCTCCTGGAGACGTGCGATCTCTTCAAGTGCGTCTTGCAACTGCGCGTCGGTCCCGGTCTGATGCCCTGTCGATGTCTGAGGTGAAGTAGAACGATGGGGGCTGCCAGACCGGACCGACCGGACGGGCGAAGTGACATGCGATGACGTGGTATGCGAGGTGCCTACAAGAACGGTCGTTAAGGAAATACAAGAAGGTCAAGTCCAGCAGTGCAAGTACCTGGAACGGATGAAGAAGATGGTTTCTCCATGTCGGAAAAGTCTGAATGACCAAGGTTCAACTGAATTTGATGAACGAGGTCAGACCGTTGTCGTTGTGCGACACGGTCTGACTCAAGGGCGGCTGTGGAGAAGCGTGACCAAAATTTGGCACACTTCTGGTCAAGTTTTGTCAAGGCATTTGGTCTAATTTCGGATTGGTTTAATCAAGGGGGGCTTTTCAGCCTATCAGACTCAAGAAGTGTCAAGAACGCAAGTTTTGGTGAGTCACCCGACCTTGGGTATTTTACATATTTTTGTGGGGGTACATTTAGGGACTATAGGGTAGTAGTATTTTAGTTGTGGTTTTACCTTTTAGGACAGAGGTTATACCTTTAAGTAAGTAAATCTTTTAGCTTTCGGATAAGTGGCTGAAACCTCTTCTGGTCTTGGTTCACACCACAGCTAGGGGTCGCCGTTCTTCCCTTTTCGTACACTAGTCGCCTCCGCCCGCCGCGGAGTATTTGGGGGCAGAGGGTCGAATTATCCCCTCTCGCCCATTATACCCGGTCTGGACGCGCCGCACGCGTACTTTGGCCCACCGGAAGTCCCGCGACGGGAGTACGATTTGGCGATCTCAACACCTCAACTCAAGTACGTTTGGAACGTGCTATTCACTGTATTGGTCTTGGCGTGGAGATATCGTTTGTGGAGTTTCACGAGCATATTGGGTCTTTACGCGGACATATTGGCTTGTTTTAATATTGGTTGGAAACTAGACGGTTTTGGTCTTATTTCGTATTGGTCAGGGGCTAGACCGGAACGGTCGGTATACCCTCTATTATTTCGTATTGGTCAGGTCTTGATCGTTTGGACGATAGACCTATTGGAAGTTATCTCTTGGAAGTGTTTTTGGTCTGTTTGTGTCTGGGGTTAAGAGTTCCGCCCCAAAGATACCTACCCAGATCGGTCTTCTATATTCAAGACCGCTTCGATCCAATCTGCTATCCCGATCCACCGAGTGTGTAACTAGCCCATTCCATCGGGTACACAAGGTGAGATGGACACTAAACAATCGGACCAAGTGGGTTCTGATGACGACCGGTCGTCTGCTTGCAGCGGACGATCGGACCAGATCTCGAGTGGTGGTCCGCGGAGTACCCCCTCCGAAAGTTGGAAGGCTGGGCGCGATGGTGTAGTCAGGTTATCGATGCTAATGTTTTCGATTTCGAACTTGAATCCACCACAATATCGATGTAGGAAATGCGCGCCCGATTGCCCAAAAGTGTCGAAAGGTGGCGCCGCAATTTCGCGAGAATTTATCGGCTTTGATCAAGGGGCTATTGGCTACTAAGATTATTCAGCCGTCTACGTCACCCTGGGCATTGCCTATAGTGATCATCGTGAAAAAGAATGGGGTTGATATTCGCTTATGTATCGATTATCGCGCGGTGAATCAACTCACACGTCTGATGGTATACCCAATTCCCCTGATCTCTGATCTACTCGAAGCTTTGGATAAAGCGTTGTGGTTTTGCTCTTTGGATATGGCGAGCGGTTTTTGGGTCGTGTCTATGACCTATCGAGCACGTCAGATTTCGGCGTTTGTCACTCCGTTTGGATTGTCTGAATGGAATAGGATGCCCTTTGGCCTGAAGAATGCTTCGAAAATCTACCAGAGGCTGATTGATAATGCATTGTATGGGTATCTCAAGGTTAAGGACGGTGCTGACGAAACGGCTGATGTATTTACTATGGGAGATCCCGACCTAGCCCGAGTCCCGTCTGTGTTGCAGCAACGATCCTATATTGATGACATTTTGATCCCGTCCCCTACATGGACAATACTGTGTGACAGGGTGCGAAACCTGTTGGAGAAGTGTGATCAGTGAAATTTGTCAATCAGCGTGGTCAAATCGTACTGGGGGCGAAGTGAAGTGCCTTATTTGGGACATCACGTCTCTGGCCGTGGTCAGGAAGCGAATCCAAAGAATTTGGATGATCTGATCGATTTGCCTTTTCCTGGCACTTTACGTGCTATGCAATCGTTTTTGGGGAGCCTGGATTATTACCGTCTATTTATCGAAGAATTTGCGATTTATGCTGCTGTGCTCTATGAATTACGAGAAATTGATTATCAAGAGTTAAAGAGCCGGGCATTGGTCAACGAGAGCACGACGTATGAGGATGATCGATTAACCAGGGCGCGAGTGGCATTCAGCATGCTGAAGGATAAGATTGCGTCAGCCCCAACTCTGCACCATTTCGACCAAGCAAAGACGCCGGTGATTGTGGTGTATGCCAGCAAGTGGGCAGTGTCTGCCGCGTTGGTGCAAGAGCATGATCAAGTATATTGCCCTGTCGCATTTGCCAGTCGGACAATGAAGAACGGTGAGCTGAATTACAGCCCCGTTGAAAAAGAAGTGCTGGACCTTCTACGAATTCTAGATGTCTACTTTACGATGCTGGTCGGAAAAGCAATCGTTGTCCTGTCGCGTCGACCCACGTTGAAGTGGCTCTTGACGTCCAACGGGCTAGATGGACGACTGCGAAAATGGGCTGCAATCTTATCACAGTTGGACTTGGAGATCAAGAAATGCGTGCATGGAGAAGAGGAGGTACTAGGGGCGCTGGACGCAAGTATCACTCCTCGCACTGAAATTGATGAGGCCCTGATCGCAATGCACCAAAAAAGGAGCCTCGACAGACGATTGAAGTACCACCTCCCACGGTCGAGAAAGGCGAAGAGCTGTACGTGATCAGCTTCGACGGGTCTGATAGTGTTAAGCGATGCGTTGTTGCATTCGGTGCTATCGTGTGGAAGCTGCCGAGTGGAAGATCATGATCGCGGTTGCGGACCATGCACCCAACATCACGGTGAATGAAGCCGAGTACCAGGGACTGCTTCTAAGTTTGGATCTACTATTGCAATATCCCAAAGGAAGGATAATCATGTGTGGAGATTCGAATTTGGTGATCAGGCAAATGCGTGGCGAAATAGAGTGTAAAGCTCCGCGGTTGAAAGTATTGCAACAGCGCGCGTTGAAACTCCTTCGCGAATGGCCTGACCATGACCTGTTGCATGTTAAACGAGAGTGGAATAAGAGTGCCCGAGGTATCCATAAAGGGGATAAGGGCGGAACGTGTTAAAAAGGCTCAAGACGAAGAAAAGTGGATCTGTGATTTGCGGTGTTACTTGAATGGTAACGTGTCACAGCTGAGCGCAGACGAGGTGAAAGAGTGCGCGAAAATCGCCGATTGTTATGACGTCGACGACCAAGGGTTGTTGATATACTGCGGAAACATGACCAAAGCAAAAGCCAGCTGTGATCAAGATGATCGAGACGAGCGACGCTCCTCAATTAAGATGGTCGTACCGGAAACCCTACATGCGGATGTCCTCCACCATTATCATGTGAGTTTGGAGGAGGGGGCACCAGGGTATAGGGCGAACATATCAGCGGATCAGACATTACTTTCATTGGCTTGGACTATTTCGTAGCGTGCAAAACTTCGTTGTACAATGTGTGGATTGTGAGACGGGGAAGGGTCAACCTACGATTAAGGGGACGTCGCCCGGAAATATTGAGGCTACGTACCCGTTCCAAGTGATAGCCATTGATCACATCCCGTCGCTGCCTCGTTCGATTGATGGGCATACGGAGTTGCTGATATGGACAGACCTATTCACGGGTATGGTAATCGCGAAAGCTGGATTGTCTCGTACAGCACAGAAAGTCGCTGAAAATTATGAAGAATTTGTGTTCCGACGATTTGGAGCTAGTGAGGTGATTAGACACGACCTAGAACCCGGTTTTATGTCCGAGATGGCTGACACACCACCACACGAAGGGCCCCTGCCCTGATTGGTTAAAATAATCAAAGGTTCAGAACCTTTCAAACCGGCCAATACTGACCTCAACCGTGGTGTACTATTACGGGCTTTCAACAATATCGTGGGACATCGGCAGAGTGCAACTGTGGCATACCGTCCGCAGGCGAACGGCAAGGCAGAGAGAACAGTGCATACGATTAAACGAGCGATTAAGATGAACGTATCGGATGTAGGTCAGAAGGATAGGAGTTCGTATGCAGAGCGGCTGGTGTTCGCGCTGAACTCTACCCCAGATCGTATCCGTGGAGAAACACCGTTTTATTTGGCGTACGGGTGGGACCCACGATCATCGTTGGAATCGACATTACAACTGGGCGGAACTCGGAGTAAAGACCGCGATGCACGTCGATGGAGATACCGGCTGCAGAAAGACTTCCGCTACGCCCGGGATCAAGTGAGCAACCGACTGCACCAAGTTGTAACAAGCCGGGCGGAGAAGCATAATGATCAGGTGACACCGCACAAGATCGAAGCGGGGTCGAAAGTCTGGCTGTACCTCGATCGAGTGAAAGAAGGGTTCGCGAAGAAACTGGAGCATATGTGGCATGGACCCTTCAGAGTCGACGAGGTGATTGGTGATCATGTGGCAAGGTTGATTACAGCTGGTACCGACTATCGCATATTTCTAGTCGTGCACCTGTCCAAGTTGAAACTGGTCAAAAAGTTTCCAGATCGACCTACTGCTGTTGTAATGGGGTGCCATTACATAATTGATATTAAAGTTAGAATATCACAGTTAAATTCAGACGCGTTGTCTGAATTTAAATAAGAGATTATAAGTTATTATAATCTACGAAGGAAAAGTCGATTCGGTATAAATACCGAATCTTGCAGGTTAACTAATAGTACAGTTAGTTGAACACTTGATATTATTATATTAGTTAGGTAATTACTATACTATTAGCCGCTAACCACCCATTAAATAAACACTCTTAGTTTTGCGTTCTAGAACATAAGTGAATATTTATGTTTACTTTTATTATAGGATTAGTTGTTATCAACTAATCCTACCCCTCTTGTATTGCGCGCTTCCTCGCACAACACAGTGTAAGCCTGTAACAGGATCAGTCCTGTTACACCTGGTAGCAATTTGTGGTCCGTCTTAACGAACACAGTTCCGTTCCGCTAGTCAACTAGTGGAGCGAAGATTAAGAGCCGCTCGGCATCATGTCGCGAGACATGACGCCTGCCGAGCGAAAGAGAACGCTGGAAGTGGTGACGGAACACTTCCTTCACTTCTCTTCGAGTAGTAAAGACGCGACGGTAGAAATGGATCCGTACATGGGGACCGACATCATTACCTTCCTCCAGGGTAAGTCCCCGGAGGAAGTGATAGAGGTGGTGGATCGCTTTAGGCGAAACCACCTAGAAAATCCAGCACGGCCCGCGCAAGAGGCAGCGCGGACCGCACCTGCACCTGCAACGCATAGCGTTGAAGTGGTAAAGGCGCAAGTACCACCCTTTACCGGCGAAAGGGGCCTTCGTAGATGGTTCGCAGAGGTGGAAGATGCCATCTATGCGCAAAATATTGTTGGCGAACGTCAACAGGCGTACTTCGCCACAACATGTCTGGGCGGCATAGCCAGGGCATGGGCGATGAGTCGCAGAGACACTGATGACTCTGCGTTCCTTAATTATAAGGAATTAAAAGCTGAGCTAAAGCTCAACTTTGAAGCTCCAGAAATGAAGCTAAGTAGTCGGCAGGAGTTCATGGAACTACTGCTGACTAAGCTTGACCTTCAAGCTTACGCTCAGAAGACGCAATATTTGCTGTCAAATATTGTGTATGAGCCGGTGCCCTGATATGCCGGTACTGGCTTCATGAAGGGACTCAATGATGGTCCCGTCGAACAGAGTCTTTACCGGAACCCGCCAAAGACTTTAAGGGATGCCATTGATATTAGCATCCGTGAAGAGTTCAGCATGCGATCAGCGTCATCGCATGCTGGGTACAGCCGAAGGGCTCAACAGCCCTTCGCTTTTGCATTCCGCAACAGCATGTCAACAAGCAGCAGACGGGCAGACGAAGTTCACACTTCGTCTCAAGAAACAGCCACCCGCGCCAGAGCATGGGCGGTGAAGGTCCAGAGCCGATGGACCTATCGGTTGCGGTTGCTTCGAACACGAAGCAACCGAAATTTAAGAAGAATATTCGCTGCAATAGATGCGCGAAATGGGGCATTTTGCCCATGAGTGTATGGCACCGCGACCAGTGCCACGCCGTCAGCGGAAGGAACCGTCCGCTGCACGGCGACACCAACAGGGACATCACCCTGTTGGTGCAAAAAACGTAAATCACCAGTAGGGGCGGGGCGCCCTACTGGGAATGTTATCCCACATGCCGACATAGGGCATGTGAGGGTAATAGCCCTAGACGGGACTATGTCCTGTCAAAAGGTGCAGGGTGATGATAAGCCTCTTATCACCCTGGAGGTTAAGCCGCACGGGAGCGATGTCCCCATGCAAGGTTTGTTTGACACGGAGCGTCAAACAATTTCGTTAGAACTCAGAGTCTAACGATGTTGAGCTTCGCGGAGTTAGAAAACCCACGAAGTATGTTGTCAGTCCGGTTAGCAACAGGTGCAACCGTGACTATTCCAAAGCGTGTGATTAAAACACGCTTCGAGTTGAATGAACTGTCATTCGAGGATGAATTCATCGTCCTCGATTTAGATGACAAGTTCGGTGTGATACTTGGAATCCCATGGATGTCCAAGTTTAAACCTTCGATCGACTGGGTTAACCTATCGATCGACTGCGGCGGACCCACAGGATCTGATCACCCTGTGTGTAATCCGGCTGTATCAGAAGATACAACCGCAGCGTCGGACAGTCTGGTGGATAGTGATGGCACCACCAGGGCTGCTCCGACACGATCAGCGGAAGGTACCTCCGCTGGTGAGAGTACAGAGGGACTACCACACGCAACAGAAGAGTCGTTGCGTGTTGGAGAGAAACATTCCACGGGTGATAAAGACCACCGTGAGAATGAAGTGATATCCACGGTGGGAAACACCCACCGTGAGAATGAAATAGTATCCACAGTGGGAAACACCCACTGTGCGACCGAAGGTTCCAACACGATGAAAGAATTCCGTGTTGATGAGAGTGAACTCACGATCGAGTGCAATCGTGAGCACAACCCCGTGGTGTCCAGTGCCCACCACGTTGCGTTAGCCATGCACACGGGTGATAAAGACCACCGTGTCGCAGAACAGGCGGCCGATTAGACGAGCACATCTGATCGCCAAGAAAATTCCATGGTAGGCAGTGGCCACCATGATGATGAGTATTCGCACGCGGTGAATAGTAATCACCGTGTAGCAGTCAATCAGACGAGTGCGTCTGATTGCATGGACAGTTCCGTCGAGAAATCAACGTCTTGACGCAAACGGAGACCGGATTAGCTACCCAGTCTCTGTTGATGGAACACCCTCTGAAAGAAGGTTCGGAGTCGATGGCTCTTCCAGCGCTAAGCTGGAGGAAGTTTATGAAGAGCTTGCACGATGATCAGATCGAACAGATCTGGATCATCGTTGCAACAGATGATGTAGTGGATATTCGTGAACGAATATCCACATTACAAGTGGAAAACATTGGGAAAGAGGTTCCCAATGATCAAACGAGAGTTCAGCGCTTTGAAGCGCAGAGCTGGGAGTCGCTTAAAGCGAACTCCCCATTTTATGAGGCACTTCGGGAATACGCTGACGTATTCCCAGAAGAAGTACCTAGCGAGCTCCCTAAGGATAAGGGAACTCGTCATGAGATTGACCTCGTGCCAGGCAAGAAGTATTGTGTTACGCGGCAATGGCCGATGCCGCGTGATAAGGTAAAAGCGATCGACGAGTTTTTCGAAGCTCGTCGTAAATCAGGCCAAGTGCGGGAGTCTACCTCACCGCACTCTACCCCCACCTTTTGTGTGAAGAAGTCCACAGGTGGGTGGAGAATCGTTCACGCTTACAACAAGCTGAACGCAGCGACGGTACCGGCACAGAAACAGATACCGCGGAAGGATGTCATCATAGATGGCATGTGCGGGAGCACCATCTTTAGTGCTCTCGATCTAAGATCAAATCCTAATGCGTGAGAAGGATATCCCTCTCGCGGGCGGTAAGCACCCCAAGCGGCATGCTTTGGGAGTGGCTTGTTATGCCGCAGGGGCTTCGAAATGCCCCTGCTACGTTTAACAGATGCGTAACGCATCTATTACGCCAGGTGCGAGAATTCGCACCGAGTTATTTCTATGACGTGTTCATCCATAGTAAGGGTGAACACGACAAAAGCGATGTAGATGTCCATAGGGAGCATCTACGTCGAGTGTTAAAGCTTATTCGTAAGCATAAGCCCTATGCAAATCTGAAGAAGTGCACCTTTGGTGCACCTGAGATACCCGTTCTTGGATGTTTTGTGGGCAAGAACGGGGTGCGCTCTGATCCAGAAAAGATCAGGGTAATCGTTGAATGGCCTACGCCAAACAACGTTAAGGAACTTCGAAAGTTCCTTGGGTTGGCAACATATTTGCACAAGTATTCGTGCAACTATGCTGGGTTAATACGACCTCTTTCTCAATTACTTAAGAAAGATGTCGAATGGCATTGGTATACCCAATGCCAAGATGCTTTTGATGCAGTCAAGCAAAGCTTGACTGAAGCGCCTGTCTTGGATATAGCCGATAACGAGCGTCCGTTCCACGTCGTTTGCGACGCGAGCGATTTTGCTATCGGTTGTGCTTTGATGCAGCGTGATCACGATGATCGTGATCGCGTAATCTGCTATCAATCGCGTCAGTTGCGCCCAGCCGAGCGCGACTATCCAGTGCATGACAAGGAACTCCTTGCCATGAAGTATGCACTGGCCAAGTTTCGGATCTATCTATTGGGAGATAGACCGTTTGTGGTTTACACGGACCATGCGTCGCTACGCACGGCCGTGAATTCACCACACATTTCTCAAAGAATGGCTCGATGGCTGTAATTCTTTGCTGAATACAACTTTACGGTTGAATACAAACCCGGAAAGTTGAACGTGATAGCGGATGCGCTATCACGAAGGCCCGATTACGAAACGAAACCGTCCGTAACCGAAGGTGCCAGTGCAAACGCGATCCGTTGCACTGCTTTGTCGTCGTCAAATATACGACAAGTCCGCGAGGCGTACAAAACAGACAAGGAGACACGTCTGTTGATTGATTACTTAAGTAATCAATCAAATGAAAAGCGCGACGAACTCCCAGAGTTCCTCCGCGCTTGCGTGCATC
>CM047581.1:1086322-1098710 GCA_026184515.1 Peronosclerospora sorghi | reverse complement strand
TTCTCTCGCACGTGACTTTTACTGGCGAAACCAGTACACGTGGGTACGGAAATACGTACGCGCTTGCGAGATTTGCCAGCGCGTTAAGCCTGAGCAGTCTGCACAGGCTCCACTGCAATCTCTGCCGGTTCCGACAGAGTGTTGGAAGTCCATTTCAATGGACTTCGTATTCGGTCATCCACCCGACAATAGTCGGAAGACCGGAATAGTGGTCTTTGTAGACCGTTTCAGTAAGATGGTACATCTTACTGCAGTATCAGCAAACGTAACCGCCGCTCAAAAATCTCGGATATTCGTTGATACGGTATTCCGTTTGCACGGAATGCCGGAAGACATTGTCTCGGATCGAAATCCGAGATTTACAGGACGTTTCTGGCAAGAAACGTTCTCATTGTTGGGAAACCGGTTGAAGATGTCAAACTGCGGACCATCCGGAAATGGATGGGCAGACGGAACGGGTTAACCGCGTTCTCGGAGACATGTTGCGATCATACGCACATGCCTTTGAACAGTGGAGTGACTATCTGCCACTCACTGAATTCGCGATTAACAATTCGGTGCATGCTTCAACTAAGCATACAACGTTCTACGTGAATGCCTTAAGGCATCCACGAACCCCAGCTTTACTTGGCGGTACGCCAAATCTAAGTGGGGTAGGGACCCGCTCAGATTTTGAGCGAGTCAATGCGCAAGTTGCAACTTCAACTTGTGAACAAAACGATGGCCCTTCTACTGAAAGTACAGTAGAAGCGGAAGCAGCTTCAAATGAAACTAAAGATGCATATGATGAATATTTGTCTGCAGCCATTGCTGCAGACAATGAGGGCAACGCACCTACTGCTGATAAAGCAGTAGATGAATTCGTATTACAGCGCCAAGCTGTAATACGCTATATAAAAGATGCACTTGCCTCTTCTTTGGATAAGCAGAAGAAAAATGCAGACAAGCAAGGAAGGAAGAACAAAAACTCCTTTCGGAAAGGCGAATTGGTATTATTAAGTACTACCAATTTTCCTATACATGCAATAAGCAACTTCCTAACACGGAAGTTGCTTCCTAAGTACATTGTACCTTTCAAGGTCCAAGAGATTCGGGGGAATGCCTATACTTTAGACATTCCCACAGCAATGCGGCTTCACCTAACATTCTATGTTGGGCGGCTCAAGCCGTATCATTCGTCTTCGTCTTACGACGAGACACATAGCCACGGAAGACACCGTGCTTCTCCAAGTCTCTCAAGAGAGACTTGTAATCGGCTTCCAGCCGTTGATGAGCAGAGCGGAGAGTCATTAGCTCCGCCTTCGACTGCTCAAGACCAGCCTTGTGCCGATCGAGCTCTTCCTTAAAGCGGGAAAGCTCGATGTACAGAAGATCATTCTTCTGCTGAATGGCAGTGTGCGCCCCGAGGATGTCGCGGACATCCTCGCGAAGAGACCGATATGTCTTCACATAGTGAGACATATCGCTGCTCAAGGAGGAATAACCCTCCTCGAGTTTGCGGAGCAAAGAACCATGCTCCTCAACAACAACGGCGAGGGAATTCTCAACCTCCGCCGCCCCTGATCGATAATCAGGGGAATAAACGATACATTCTCGAGCGCTTGATCTCGAAGCGCTCGGTTCCTTCGAAGAAGGGGCAGCGTACCGAGTACTTAGTACGCTGGATGGGTTACCCCCAAGAGTTCGACTCTTGGGAGCCGATTGAGGTTCTGAGGGCCGACGCCCCAGACCTTTTAACTGAGTTTTAGAAGGATTCTCAAACTCATAATGCGAAGTAGCATCAACACTAGGTGTTGATGCATTTAGGGCATCGATTAAGCCCTGAATTTCGGCGGGTACGGAAAAACCACCGTACCCCCGCAACTCCTCCTCCGACAGACGAGGAGCGCCCTGCGGACACCGCGGGCAAACGAGGTGAGAAGGGACACCACAGTTCAACCCTTCTTTGATGCAAGCAAAATGGATGTATTCCATTTTTGCCTGTTCGCGAGTGCTTTAAAAGCGCTCGCGCATTACGTGAACTCTATTCATTTAATCATCTGGGATTTTGTTGTAGTTGTCAACAAAAGCGTTCCAATTCTGAGTCAGGGCGTCTTTATCGTCCCTGTTCCTCCTTTACCCTTTCCGGCTCGAATAATATCGAGCCTGGAAAAAGAGTTCAATAAAGTACAGACTTCTATTGTCTGTACTTCGATCGAATCGACGTTACTGGATGTCTTCGCAGTCATCCAGCACGTTGATATCGAACAACGCATATTGGCAGTCCCGCTTACGGTGACCGCCACTGTTGGGGGCAATCGCCCATCCAGGGGTCCAAACCCCCACTTTGTACGAAACATGTGGTTCCGTACGATAATACGCTTCAGAAGCGGAAGGAGCCGCTTCTGTTCGAGCTCTTTTAGCAGGCGGAGCACCGCCTGCTTCAACACCACGCGCCGGGGTTAAATCACCCCGACGTGGAGAAGTACTTGGTCCAGGTGGGGATCTGCGTTCCCGCAACCACCTGTGATAATCATTATCGCTTTCATAGCTGACAGCGACACCAGAGTTATCATCGCTGTTAGGCGATGAGCACCTAGTGAGTTTCGACTCGCTAGATCCTTTCGCGGGGACAGCTGTGCCCCGATCACTTTGTTCGGAGTCAGAACTGTCTCCGAAAATGGAAGAACCCTTCCTGGCAACACACCATTCGGAGGTTGTCATCGTGCGAAATGTTGCATTAGCAACATCTCCCTGTTCCTTGCTAGATGCCGCCTTAGCAGCATCTGTGGTCGAAGACGGTACGTCTTCCGGCCTTTGCGTAGTTGACGCTGCTAATGCAGCGTCAAAGTTGTCACTCAACACCTCAGCACCTAGTGCTGAGGCGGAGGAAGAAGCTCCTTCATTGTTTTCAGCAGCGCTCTTTAGAGCGCCGCCGTGTGCTTTGACCATCGAGTCGATGGTCAATCAGTTGGTAAATGCGAACGACCAACAAGTGCCACCCATGATTGGCCAAAATAAGAATTATTATTGGCCAACCACCTTAAGTGGGGGGTGATGTAATGGGGTGCCATTACATAATTGATATTAAAGTTAGAATATCACAGTTAAATTCAGACGCGTTGTCTGAATTTAAATAAGATAATATAAGTTCTTATAATCTACGAAGGAAAAGTCGATTCGGTATAAATACCGAATCTTGCAGGTTAACTAATAGTACAGTTAGTTGAATACTTGATATTGTTATATTAGTTAGGTAATTACTATACTATTAGCCGCTAACCACCCATTAAATAAACACTCTTAATTTTGCGTTCTAGAACATAAGTGAATATTTATTTTTACTTTTATTATAGTATTAGTTGTTATCAACTAATCCTACCCCTCTTGTATTGCGCGCTTCCTCGCACAACACAGTGTAAGCCTGTAACAGGATCAGTCCTGTTACAGCTGTGCTAACAGCTGGGGTAGAGGATCGTTTTGATTTCGATGAAGCTCTATTACCCGAAGACAGCTGGGAGAGGACTCTAGAGCCGGAATAATTTGAAGTTGATCGCGTCACCGATGTCCGATCTGGTCAGAAAACCAGATACGGCAGAACGTTGTGTGAATATCAAGTATATTGGAAGGTTCATGATGAGCCCTCATGGGTAGACGAGGCCGATCTGAATTGCGATGCCTTAATCAAGAACTTCGAACGGAAGATGATTACCAAACACCGGTTTGATGTAATTCAGGTGGATGAAGAGTCCCACTAGTGCATGACCGGCTAATGGATTGTGGAATTATGATTGAAGACTTACGATTAATGGGGAAATAACGATTGACTTAATGTGGTGAATTTTCGGTGGATATTGCTCGACATGGTGATGAGGTAATGACAGATGAGACTGTGGAAGAGCGATTTGTGTGGATACACTGAAAAAGATGAAGCAACAATTGGAAATATTACGATTAAGAATGTTTGAAGAAGAAAAGATGGTTAGCGAGCTAGCTTGATCCGTAAAACTTGCGACGGAGGCGGGTAATATTGTTGCCGGGGTGATCGTCTGCGGAAAGGCGATACTGGAGTCGCCAAGTCTCAACGACGTCAACCTCGCATAACGCATCCTGCAAGGTCGAAGGCGGTCGGTCCGATAGGTACCCTGGGTACCAGGTGCCTTCGTCCGCCCGAGCGTATTTCAAGGGGCGATTACGGGAGAAGTGGGAAATCGCCGGATCCAAGAAGATGTCAAGATCGCACTCCTCGCTGGTCATGCCTTGCATAACGAACTTCACGATCCTCTTCCACGCTGCCCCGGCGCGGCTTCTACGCTGGCGTCGCCCCTCGTAAAATTCTCGGAAAAAAGCGTCGCGCTCTCTAAGGTCCTGATCCACGTGGAGGCAATGGGTGGACTCCCAGATCGCCTGCGCGTGATGGTCCAGGAATGTCTGGTACCGCGCCTCGAAGTCAGCAAACCACCCGACCGAGCGGAATGAGATGGGTGGCAGTATGTGCTTGAAACAATCCCACGGGCGTGCGAGTACAGTAACTCCACTGCTGATTGGGTAATCAGGTGACTGCACCACTCATCAGGCGCAGGGGTGTCGGTGACGGTGGGAAACAGCGCTACCCAGATCGAGACCGCTGAGCTGATCCGAGGTCCACGGCAAGATGGCGTCGTCAGTCGCCTCACCCGGCAACAATATCAGCGACTTGAAGTCACCTGTCCGGGGAAAGAGGAATTCGGCAGAGTCCAGATCCGGCGAACCGTCGCTGCCCCACTCGCTGATCGTGGGATTTGCGCGCCAAGTAAAGCGGAAGGACCACCTTGGACACCATCCGGTTGGCCAGGCGGGAAAATAACATGTGGTGACCAGCTCATATCGGGAATAGCAGGAGTGAGACGTAGCCGCTTGTACTGGGAGGTGGTTTGCGAGCGTGACCAGCTCATATCGGGAATAGCAGGTTGTCGCTTGGACCGGGAAGTAGAATGTGAGCGCAGGGCATGTCCTTCGGTATCACCCGGCCGACCAGGTGGATTAATGTCGTGCGACAGCTCCTTCTTCCCGGAAACGGAAGAGGCCAGACGTTGCCGCTTGGGCCGGGAGGTGGAGTGTGAACGCCAAGCGCGCTTTCTTGATGAAGAGGTCGGTCGGATGAAGGAGTTTATAGACGGACCACCCGAAGCAGCAGACGAGCAGGCAGCCGGGTTAATCCCCGCATTAGTGGATCCGACGCTCGTAGGGACTTGCAGGTGTGATGCTACGCCCGCCAACATGGTCTGGACATCGGAGAATTGAGCCCGCAGTTGTTCCGCCTCATCCTGAACGCGTCGAAACTCGAGGCGAAGTGCGTCGCGCTTCGCAGATGCGTGGTTGAGACGACGCCGCGACGCCGAAAGTTCTCCCTTTAACTTGGAATTCTGAGTACGCAGTCGCTCCAGCTCAGCCCTGTCATCCGACACCGTGTCAAGACGTGCATATAGCTCGTCGGCTCGAGCATGAGCATTGGATAGGCTGTTCATCTTTTGGAGAGTGGTTTCATGCTCCGTCCGCATACGATCACGCTGGACCTTTCGTTTGCGAGCCTTGGAGGAAAGCTTAGCCAGCTGCTCGGGCAAGCGCTGGTTTTCTGACAGAATATGATCGCGTTCATGTTGCACTGCGATCAGGCACTGAAGGAGTCGGTCGAGCGCTGCGTGATTCTGAGATGCCTCAAGACGCGAAATTTCTTGCGCCTGATGATCGACGGTCTCTTCGCAGACCGACAGCAGATACTGGTCCCGGGCCTGGGCACCTTCCAGATCACGTATCTGACCTTGCTGTTCGGCCAGGGTCTCTTCGGATGTCTTAAGTCGGGACTTGAGGTTGCTAACGGTGGTGCGGACGAAGTCGCGCAGGGGTGAAGCTAGCTCGCGGAACCATCCGATCTGCTGCTCGCGGTCGTCGAGCTTACGTGCGAAGCACTCGTGCCGCTTCTGTTGTAGGCGGGTGGAGTCTTCAAGTACGTAAAGTGATTCGGTCAGTACAACTATTTCCTCCTGCTGTGTGCGAATGGTCTCTTTCTGCGTACTAATCGTCTCCTGCAGCGCGAGTATGGTCTCTTGCTGCGCATAAGCCTGGTGGACCACCGAGACCAAGTCGTCGACCGCGGACGGTCGAGTGATGAGCTTCCACCTGCGGTTACCTCCATGATCATCCTCGCAGAAGAAGTACAAGAATGGATGATCACGAGGGTTGATCGAGGACGCTACGGTTGAATAATTGGCAACGCTCTGCTCACCTGCGACTCGCTCGAAGTAGGCAGGGCAGATTGATGGGTGCAGATTGCACTACCGATGACTTCATGATTGATGGATATCGACCATGATCGAGGCCATCATGACTAATAGTTAGCAACGTGGCAACGATATGATCGACCCCCACCCCAACCGCTGTCCGGCTGGGACGGGGTTCAGGGGCGGCTGTGGTAAAGCGTACCGCAAAATTGGTACTTAATTAGGGGCATAATTATAGACACCCCTATAGGCATAGCTGTGGTAGAGGGTACCACAAATTTTGTCGGTACAATAGTCGGTACAAAAGGTGGTACGATAGTGGGCACCACAGTCGGTACCACAGTCGGTACCACAGTTGGTACCCAGACGGTACAACTGTTGACACAACGGTGGCGGACAGGGACGAGGCGTGGATAGGACGTCTCAGACGATGCGACAACTGGCAAGGTTACCTGACGGTAACCCGAAGGTAAGAGGGTGAATGGTCGAAAAAATGCGTAGGAATGGGCTGTTCTGATTGGTTGATATTAGTTTTTTGGTAAATATTAGGATATAAGCAATAATACAGTTCTCCTTTTGCGTACGATCGCGCCGATCGTTTACAGGGACGGCAACTTAGGGCCTCCCTCCTTCTACTATATACCTCTACGTCCCGGGCGGGAGCACTTAGTGTATTTTTGGCCCACCGGTAGGCGTAGAGCGTGAGAACTCACCCGCAACTCCGCCCGCTGTGCCAGCGGTTCTTCTTCTAAAGGTTTTTGGTTTCGGGAACGTGATCGAGAAGTGCGCTCTCACCTCTTCCCCTATTGGTCCACGTTTTGGCCCCTAGTGTTCAGCTGCTTTAAGCGCCCCACGGGAACACTAGGCGGATTTTTAGTGGTAATCGTCGATCAGCCCGTCGAACGCGCTGATCGACCGTCCCTCTAAGGCTTAAGTACAGAATACAAGGTATTTTTGGGTATTCTATTGACGAATTAAGCTTAAGGAGGCTCTGTGATCGGGCAGTGAAGATTTCCGCTGCTTGATCGAGTGCCCCTTCGCCGATCAACACCTGATCGACACTCTGCAACTCGCGATCCGCGCTCAGCTGCTCGCAACTCGCGCCAACCAGCTGATCAGCGACTTTTAGTACCTGATCAAGCCTGATAAAGTCTGATCGCCGCTGATCGACGACTTTTAGGGCCTGCCAAAGCCTGATCACTGTTGATCAAACCTGATTGCACGTGATTCAAGCCTGATTGCGCCTGATTATCGCCTGATCGCATTAGTCGACTCATCACAAGTCAACACAGTATTTCCACAAGGAATTACAGTGTGCAAACCCGTCACCTGAAGAGCAACCCACGCCCAAGCCGTTGGGTACACAAGGTGAGCAGAAACACAAGCAGTCAAGGACAACCGGAGGACCCCCTTCGTTAGTCGGCGGTCCGGGAGCCGTGGTACCGCCTGATCAAGCCTCAAAAACTTTGATCAGCCGATCCACCACAGATCACTTGCAATTGGGACTCGCACTAACCCATCTTACGGTCAAAGCCCGTACATGGGCGTTTACTTGTCCGGATTTGGTCACGAACGTGTTCCCGACCTGGGAAGCCCTTAAGCGAAAGCTTATGGACATGTACGCTACACCTGATCTAATTTTCCAGAATCAGCTTGCGTTTCTGAGGTGCCGTCAGGGCACTAGAGACTTGGAAACGTACGTCCAAGAACTAAAGAACCTGTTGGCAGGGATGTACGCGAAAGCGTATTCGGACGATGTGTCCATTCCCGTGTTCATGGGAGGCCGGAAAGAAGGGCCAGCACGTTCGGAGCTCTTCCGATTCCGACCCCAATCCCTGGGGGAGGCGTTTAAGATGACGTTTAACGCCGAAAGGAACTTTCGTTCCTCTAAGGTGGGTCCCGAACCCATGGACCTTAGTCAGGTCGAAGTGGAGAAGAAACCTTCCGCTAAGAGTCACTCTGACTCTATCTCGCAGATCTTCGAATCGGAGCTCCTTGCAATGTTGTAGCGGAATGGGCCGCTAAGATGCTTTCTGTGTGGAAGCGCGGATCATCTGCGGAACAGATGTCCGAGAAACCCCCAGCGAGACACTCGCTATAAGGGGAAGAGGGCGGGTAAAAGTCCGTCTCCCAAGCCGTCGGGAAACGACGGCTCGCAGTAGATGCGGGGCGCTCTACTGGGGGATCCCTCAGTGCTGTTAAACCCCAAAGTAGGGGACGACAGCACAAAGCCCCGAGGGAGACGCTGCTTTCTAGCACCGAGTTGGTGTACCAGCCAGGTTTGCTGGTCGTCCTTGCGGACGTTAAAGGCTTTGATAATCCTTGGAGAGTCTTGATAGACTCTGGAGCGTCTGACAATTGTGTCAGACGGGCTTCTGTGGAGAAGAGTCGGCTGTATGCCGAGGCCCTAGAGGCACGTTCTCGTGACGTTGTCACGGTCCGTCTAGCGACGGGCGAACAGGTTTCTGTACCCAAGGTCTCAATTGACCTTAAGCTGAAGTTTTCAGACTTCGACAGCTTAGAACGTTGTCTAGTCCTAGATTTGGACTCGAGGTATGACCTCATTCTGGGCATGAAGTGGCTGGAACGCCACGATCCATGGATAGACTGGAAGTCTAAGTCCATTGGCTCAACGCACCCGCGATCGGGTGAAGCATTGGCGAGTCATGAACCCAACTTTGCTCGATTGCAAAAGCGATTCTGGCGTGAGATGCCAGAGATTGGGATGTCTGAGATGATCAGTCCCAATGAGGTCAAGGAAGTGTTCCTTGACGAGGGGGATTCGGCGGTTAATCCCCACGACGAGATAGGCGAGACTGGTGAGTCGCCAGCGGTGGATTCCACTGAGGTTAAGCGCGAGGCGCTTAGAGAAGATACCCGAAGTTCGTCTCTTCAGAAGGTCGGAATTGATTCCGACCACGCCGTGTTCGGCGAACAAGTTGCGACTCCAGTGGTAAGGGTAGAGACCCCTGTGGTTAAGTGCGAGGTGCTTCCAAGCGAAGAGACCCGAAGTTCGTCTCTTTCGCACGTCGGAAATGATTCCGACCACGCCTTATTAGGTGAGACCGGCGAGGCACCGGTGGTAGAGATAGAGAGAGACCTCTGTGGATAGGCGCGAGGCGCTTCCAATAGATGGGGCAATTGACTCCACCCATCTGGGTCCCGGGACGAGTCCCGAGGATAGTAGTCAGCAGTCCTATTGGATGCTGAATAGCGTGACAGGAGTTGTCACGGAAGGCGTAAGACTGGAACGGTTTCCTGGGGTAGGCGAACTGTTGTCGTTGGAGGAGATGTCCTTCAACGAGTTTGATACTGCTGTGAAAGCAGGTGAACTCGACGAGATTGTCATCTTGCGTCCGGAAGAGGATTTGAACTCCTCATCCACGATTGACGAGTCAGTTTTGGTGCAAACCAAACAGGCATTGAATGCCCGAAGCGGTCTCAAGATCCTTGCGGATCCTGAGGACCCTTACCATTCCTTACTTAAGGAATTCGTTGATGTCATTAGTGACAACCCGCCTATGGGGTTACCACCGGATCTGGGAGTCCGACATGAAATTGACTTGGTTCCTGGAACCAAATACTGTGTCACTAGGCAGTGGCCTCTCCCCATGTAACGGGGTTACATTCGAGTTACATGTAATGTTGGTGTACATGAGTACACTACGGTTGAGGTCAGTATTGACCGGTTTGAAAGGTTTCGAACCTTTGGTTATTTTAACCAATCAGGGCAGGGGCCCTTGTTGTGGTGGTGTGTCAGCCATCCACGTGTCGGTACACATGTGTGTACACTACATTTTAGCTAGGTAAGATTTTGGAATATTCTACTTAGTATTACATATAGTTTATATTAGTTTAAATTAATTTAGGCTAATTACATATTAAATATATTCAGTTTACATTTCACTCTAAAGTGCAGTCGCGCGACCTCGAACGGTCGCGCGTGCAGTGGGTGTTGTAGGTAAGAGGGAGCCCTCCCTTTACTTACATCCCGTAAAGGGAACACAGCCGTTAAGGCTAATTAGTAAACCAACCCGGGAATCTTGGCCCCGAGTAGGAGATCTCTCCTACTAAGCCCTTTATAAGGGCGTATCGGCTAAATAGCGGTAGGCACCGCTTTAAGGAAGAGTCTTCCTCTGTGCGCTATCTGCACAGTGCGTATACGCACCGGCTACACCCCAAGGAGAAATGCGACGTCATCGACGCAATCTTCAAGGGGAAATAAGAGGCAGGGATGGTACGGGAGAGCAAGTCTCCTCACTCATCTCCCACTTTTTGTGTTCGTAAGCCGAACGGAAAGTGGCGCATTGTGCATGCGTAAAACAAGCTGAATGCAGCTACTGTACCCATGCAGACCCCGATTCCTCGGAAGGATGTCCTCCAGAACAATATGGCGGGCTGTACTGTATACAGTGCCTTAGATCTGGTGGACGGGTATTATCAGGTGCTCATGCGAGCATCCGATATTCCGCTGACAGCGGTGAGCACTCCTAGCGGCATGCTGTGGGAGTGGCTTGTTATGCCACAGGGGCTTTCGAATGCACCAGCGACTTTTAATCGCTTGTTGACTCAACTCTTCCGCCCTCATAGAAAGTACTCTCAGACGTACTTCGACGATATATTCGTTCATAATCGCGCGGAAGGCGACTCGTCTGATGTTCAGACGCACCTGATACACCTTCTAGCGGTGCTCGAATGTATGCGAGAGCATATGCAAACGCATCCAAATGTGTCTTTGGTGCTGAGGAAATTCCTTTCCTCGGATGCTTCATCGGTAAGGATGGATTACGGGCGGATCCCGCGAAGGTGAAAGCCATTGTGGAGTGGCCTTCGCCTTTAAATCTTAGAGATTTTTTTACGGAAGTGGCTTGGATTAGCCAATTATCTCCACAAATACAGCGATAACTACGCTGAAATGGCGAAGACATTAACTGACCTTCTTAAGAAGGACGTAGATTGGTGTTGGGAAACCAAACACCAAAACTCTTTTGAAGCGGTTAATGGGAGCTTGTTAAAAGCTCGCGTTCTTGATCTCCCAGATTCTGGGAAACCATTTAGTGTCGTCTGCGACGCCTCCGATTTCGCAATCGGGTGTGCTTTGTTACACGCAGACGATGCGGAAAGAGAACGCGTGATCGCGTTTGAGTCGAGGCAGCTTAAATCTGCGGAACGGAATTATCCCGTTCATGATAAGGAGCTACTTGCTATGAAGTATGCCCTTGTCAAATTTAGGGTTCACCTACTCGGCTCAAAGCCGTTCGTGGTTTATACTGACCACGCATCCTTACGAACAGTGAAACAGTCGCCTCATCTCTCCCAACGGATGGCCCGTTGGATAACTTTGAGGTTAAGTATAAACCTGTCAAAAAGAATGTGCTTGAAGACGCGTTGTCGCGTCGTCCCGATTACGAGCTTGCTCACGCGACATTCGTCACCTCGTCTGTGGTGGATCTCATACGTCAGGCGTATGAGAAAGACCCACAAAGTACGGCGCTTATCAGCGCGTTGGGTGGAAAGGGTCTTGGCTCGTCTGAGCCTACCCTGTCAAGTCGAGCTAAAGCTCGTTTACACCGTTACAGGTACTGTGACGGTCTGCTATTTTATAGCACGAGCGCGGAGGACACTCCGCGGGTGGTTGTTCCTCATGATGAGGAACTGAAGTATAGAGTCCTCTTTGAGGCACATGACGCCCCCACCGGTGGTCGTTTAGGTCGGGATAAGACCTACAGCGCTCTAAGCGCTTTGTATTGGTGGCTTAACATGTATAAGTGGGTAGGTGCGTATATACGCACCTGTGAGACGTGTCAGAGGGTTAAACCCTCTGCAGATTCAGCTGCGCTTTTGGAGAGCTTGTCCGTTACAACGGAGTGTTGTAAATCCATTAGTATGGATTTTATCTTCGGTTTTCCGAAGGATAAGGCCGGTAACACCGGCATTTTGGTATTTGTAGACCTTTTGAGCAAGATGGCTCACCTGGCGGCGGTGCCAGAGTCCATTGATGGACAAGGAGCAGCAAAAGTGTTCCTAGAACGTGTCTTTCGACAGCATGGTCTACCCAATTCCGTTGTGTCGGATCGGGATCCCCGTTTTACGGGACAATTTTGGGGAGCGTTGTTTAAGGTGCTAGGCACCAAGCTCCTCATGTCCAC
>CM047581.1:1062123-1075784 GCA_026184515.1 Peronosclerospora sorghi | reverse complement strand
TTAAAATAACCAAAGGTTCAAAACCTTTCAAACCGGCCAATACTGACCTCAACCGTGGTGTACTCATGTACACCAACACTAAATGTAACCCGAATGTAACCCCGTTACATCCTCCCCCATCAAGACTATTGCGTACGCAATAATCAAAATCTTGTTGGAGAACTCCAACGCCAGTTCCTCTGGCCCTCCATATGTACACCTCCAGTGGTGCTACGGCGTCTCCTCTAGAAGAGGTAGACTACTCCGAAAACTCGGAGGTGGATGCCTTTGGGGATACATCCCATGGTTAGCCGCTCCGACAGCACCGAACGTCGTTGTCGGCAGCCTAATCCATTCCCCACACGTTGGGAAAATGCACTAACCAGTGCGGCACCCCTGCCCATATCTGATGATACATCCGAATCGCCAAAGGCGATCGTCACTAATGAGCTGGACGCAGCTCAAGACACCCAACTTGCCGCACAGGCACTAAGGGCTGCGTTACGCGCCCCCAAGCGCCCGTCAAGGGCGGCTTATAATTTTGATGGTCCTCGTGACCTTCCAAGGTGGGCCATGCGTTTGGTAAGGACTAGTTTAGCGTCCTATACCCCTGGCCCCGCGGCTGAACAGCCGTATCAACGCGAACGCCGTGAGAAACTCCGGCAACAACTGCTTACAAAAAATCAGTTCACTAGCGTCTCATACCGAGAGCTCTTAAACAGGCAGGAACAGGGTGCCCCTGTTGAGAACCTCCGCGAGGTTCCTTTCGTTCTTTCTCCGGGAGAAAGTACCGATGATGCAGAGAAGAAGTTCCGCGCTTGGGCGGAAGGGGAGAAGATTCTCCCCAGCTTCGATGAGCTGCATGACAGCTATTCCCGTCGAGACATTTGGGTGGAGAGGGTGTTGCTCCTGACATTCGCCAAATCCAAAGCGATGGAGCAACTACGTCCGTATCGCACGCGCTACGCCAGCGTCCCTGTCTCCACCATGGTGTCCGAAGACAGTATGATCGTCCCATCTGCCTCCGGCGAACTCCCACTTATTGGGAGTGAAGGGGCTTCCCATGCCCCTCTGGTCGTTGACCTACAGCGGGATTCTCCCGCTCAAAGCGTCAACGACGTCGAGGCAATCCTGCCGTAGGGGAGTCTCGAAATCCCACGAACTCGGTGAGTGTGGATAACTTTTCCACTTCACCAGATACTGGGTTTGACCCCGATGATGGTGTCGCTCCATCAGCCGCTCCACATGAAAGTGTGGAGTACCCTCCTCATCAAGCATTGGAGGAGGAGGTCGCGCAATTGCGACGTGAGATTCGCGAGCGCTGTGATCGACACAGCCATCGCATCCATGATCTCCACGAGGGGATCCGCGATGAGCGGGATGCCACTAATCGCTTCGAGACGCGGCTTGCCTCTCTCGAGACGACCGTTGCGGATCTTCGTGGTCGCATTTTAGCCCTTTCCGGCTTACTTCGCCCTGCGGTGCCTAACGGCTATCCGCCTTTCCACCCTCCTCCAGGAGGGGGCCCGCCTACGGGTCCTGGTATGGCTTAAGCATACCGACATACAAGGTTGGATGCGTACGCATCACCTTCGGGATGTCCAAGGTATACGATAAGCCCTTTCGGGATAGTAGCTTAAAGGGTACCACAAACCTGGGGCGCATTTTATTGCTCAACACATTTGAAACTGCATGTGAAGGAAGATTTTTAGCGTTTAATAAAACACTTTCTCCCACTTTGTACACCCTTTTGTTACGCCGCCCTTGCGGTCAGATTGCTCCTTCTGCTTGTCTTGGCTCTCCTCCATGGCAAGGCAGACGTGTCGTAAGACACTAAGGCGCGTCGATAAGAACTTATCGATGTGCTTTCGCACAGATACAGGGCTGACATCGGGTAATCCTCCTCCCTCAAGCCCTGGGCCACACACACGTGGCGTTAACGGAACCCTCGTATTCACTAATCCTTTCACGTAAAACGTGGTAAACCCCGTAGATGCATGTACCCAACTGTTGATAGCAAATTCAACCATCGGAAGCATCTCACTCGAACTCTTGGAGAATCCGGACATAAACTCCGGAGAATATCCTCCACAACGCGATTAACGCGTTCCGTCTGACCGTCCGTCTGCGGGTGATACGCAGTGGACATGAGGAGCTTGGTGCCTAGCACCTTAAAAAACGCTACCCAGAATTATCCCCTAAATCGGGGATCCCGATCCGCCACAACGGAATCGGGTAGACCATGCTGTCGAAAGACACGGTCTAGGAACACTTTCGCTGTTCCTTGTCCATCTATGGACTTTGGCACCGCCGCCAGGTGAGCCATCTTGCTCAAACGGTCTACAAAGACCAAAATGCCGGTGTTACCGGCTTTATCTTTCGGCAAAACGGAATATAAAATCCATAATAATGGATTTCCAACACTCATTTGGAACGGGCAATCTCTACAAAGGCGCCGCTGAAACTGCAGAGGGTTTGACCCTCTGACACGTCTCACAGGTTCGAATATACGTACCGACCCACTTATACATGTTGGGCCACCAATACAAAGCGCTTAAATCGCTGTAGGTCTTATCCCGACCTAAATGACCCCCGGTAGGGGCGTCATGTGCCTCAAATAGGACTCTATACTTCAGTTCCTCATCATGAGGAACTACTACCCGCGGAGTGTCCTCCGCGCTCGTGCTTTAAAATACCGTCACAGTACCTGTAACGGTGTAAGCGAGCTTTAGCTCGATTTGACAGGGTTGGATCAGACGAGCCAAGACCCTTTTCACCCAACGCGCTGATAAGCGCCGTACACTGCGGGTCTTTCTCATACGCCTGGCGTATGAGATCCACCACAGACGAGGTGACGAATGTCGCGTGAGCGATCTCGTAATCGGGACGACGCGACAACGCGTCTGCAAGTACGTTCTGCTTCCCAGGTTTATACTTAACATCAAAGTTGTATTCCGCAAAGAAGGGGAGCCAACGGGCCATCCGTTGCGAGAGATGAGGCGACTTTGTCGCTGTCCGTAAGGACGCGTGGTCAGTATAAACCACGAACGGCTTTGAGCCGAGTAGGTGAACCCTAAATTTGACAAGAGCATACTTCATTTCAAGTAGCTCCTTGTCCTGAACGGGATAATTCCGTTCCGCAGCTTTAAGCTGCCTCGACTCAAACGCTATCACGCGTTCTCGTCCCACGTAGTCTTCTTGTAACAAAGCACATCCGATTGCGAAATCGGAGGCGTCGCAGACGACGCTAAAAGGTTTCCCAGAATCTGGGAGAGCAAGAACGGGAGCTTTCAACAAGCTCCCCTTTAGCGCTTCGAAAGCGTTTTGGTGTTTGGTTTCCCAACACCAGTCAACATCCTTCTTAAGAAGGTCTAATAATGGCCTCGCCATTTCAGCGTAGTTCTCGCTATATTTGTGGAGATAATTGGCTAATCCAATCCACTTCCGTAATTCTCTAAGATTTACAGGCGAAGGCCTCTCCACAATGGCTTTCACCTTCGCTGGATCCGCCCGCACTCCATCCTTACCGATGAAGCATCAGAGGAAAGGTATTTCCTCAGCACCAAAGATACATTTGGATGCGTTTGCATATAACTGATGCTCTCGCATACATTCAAGCGCCGCTCGAAGATGTATCAGGTGCGTCTGAATATCAGACAAGTCGCCTTCCGCACGACTATGAACGAATATATCGTCGAAGTACATCTGTGCGTACTTTCTATGAGTGCGGAAGAGTTGGGTCACCAAGCGATTAAAAATCGCAGGTTCATTGTTTGGTTTTCACCAAAACTGACTCGTCCATCGTGGATGAGGAGTTCAACTCCTCTTCCAGACGCAATACAACAACCTCGTCGATTTCATCTGCTTTCAAAGCAGTCTCAAACTCGTTGAAGGACATCTCCTCCAACGACAATAGTTCGCCTACCCCAGGCAACCGTTCAAGGCTTACGCCTTATGTGACAATACCTGTCACAGTATTCAGCATCCGATAGGACTGCTGACTACTGTCCTCGGGACTCACCCCGAGACCCAGATGGAGGGAGTCAATTGCCCCATCTATTGGAAGCGCCACGCGCCTATCCACAGAGGTATCTACCTCTACCACCGGTGACTCGCCGGTCTCACCAATAACGGCGTAGTCGGAATCATTTCCGACGTGCGAAAGAGACAAACTTCGGGTCTCTTCGCTTGGAAGCGCCTCGCGCTTAACCACAGGGGTCTCTACCCCTACCACTGGAGTAACCACATGTAGCTCACCAGAGTCGCCTATAACGGCGTGGTCGGAATCATTTCCGACGTGCAAAAGTGACAAACTACTGGTCTCTTTACGTGGAAGCGCCTCGCGATTAACCACAGGGGTCACTAACCCTACCACTGGAGTTACCACAGGTAACTCACCAGTCCCGCCGTTCACGCCGTGGGGATTAACCGCCGAATCCCCCTCGTTAAGGAACTCTTCCTTAAGGCCATTGGGAATGATCATTTCAGACATCCCAATCTCTGTCATCTCACGCCAGAATCGCTTTTGCGATCGAGCAAAGGTGGGTTCATGACTCGCCAATGCTTCGCCGATCGCGGGTGCGTTGAGCCAATGGACTGATACTTCCAGTCTATTCATGGCTCGTGACGTTCCAGCCGCTTCATGCCCAGAATGAGTCCAAATCCAGGACTCAAGCAACGTTCTTAGCTATCGAAGTTTGCAAACTTCAGCTTAAGGTCAATCGGGACCTTGGGTACAGAAACCTATACGTCCGTCGCTAGACGGGCCGTGAAAACGTCACGAGAACGTCCCTATAGGGCCTCGGCAGACAGCCGACTCTTCTCAACATAAGTCCGTCTGATATAATTGTCAGACGCTCCAGAGTCTATCAAGACTCTCCAAGGCTTATCAAAGCCTTCACGTCCGTAAGGACTAACAGCAAACCTGGCTGGTACACCAACTCGGTGCTAGAAAGCACCGTCTCCCTCGGGGATTTGTGCTGTCGTCCCCTACCCTGGGGATTAACAGCACTGAGGTGTCCCCCAGTAAAGCGCCCCGCACCTATTGGAAGCCGCTGTTTCCCGACGGCTTGGGCGAGGGACTTTTTGCCGCCCTCGGCCCCTTCCAGCGACTATCTCAATGGGGATTTTGTGGACATATGTTCCGCAGATGATCCACGCTTCTATATAGGAAGCACCTTAGCGGCCCACGCCGCTGCAACATAGCTAAGAGCTCCGCCTCGAAGATCTGCAAAAAGGAGTCAGAGTGACTCCTAGCGGGAGGTTTCTCCTCCGCTTCGACCTGACTCAGGTCCATGGGTTCAGGACCCACCTTAGAGGAACGAAAGTTACTTTCGGCGTTAAACGCCATCTTAAACGCCTCACCCAGGGATTGGGGTCGGAATCGGAACAGTTCCGAATGTGCTGGCCCTTCTTTCAGGCCTCCCATGAAGACGGGGATGGACACATCGTCCGAATACGCTTTCGCGTACATCCCTGCCAGCAGGGTCTTAAGTTCTTGGACGTATGTCTCCAATTCCCTAGTGCCCTGACGGCACCTCAAAAACGCCAGCTGATTCTGGAAAACCAGCTCATTCGTCACGTACATATCCATAAGCTTTTGCTTAAGGACTTCCCAGGTAGGGAACACGTTCGTGACCGCATCCGAACACGTAAACGCCCATGTACGGACTTTACCCGTAAGATGGGTGAGTGCAAGTCCCACTTGCAAGTAATCAGCGATCACGTTCGCGGTGGCGAATGCGGTTTCAACCTCTCGAAGCCACACATAAAGGTTTTCACCTTTCTCGCCGGTGGATTCCTTTATCTTAAAGGACATCGGGGGCGCACCACCGTAGACGCGGGATAACTCCCTCGAAGACTCGCCCCATGGGCGATAAGGGCATTCACCCTTTCACGCACGGAATCGAGGCCCTGCTCCACTAGATGGCGCATGCCATCCTCACCCAATTAAACCTATCAGAGATCGTTGAATATCAAAAATATATGGGTAACAGCCTTTTAAAGGCTTCCTGTTGGACGGGGGATAGCTTACCCCAATCGTCCTGGTTCATCATTTGCTGTAACAGGGTTACATTCTGGTACATTCAGTATGTGTGGTGTACATCAGTATACTACGGTTGGGGTCAGTATTGACCGGTCCGAAAGGTTTGGACCATTGGTTATTTTAACCAATCAGGGCAGGAGTCCTTGGTGGGGGCGTGGCAGCCAGCCACGTGTTAGTACACAGGTAGTGTACACTACATTTTAGCTAGGTACGAATTAAGTAAGTTCTACTTAGTATTACATATAGTTTATATTAGTTTAAGTTAATTTAGGCTAATTAAATATTAAATATACATTCAGTTTACATTTCACTCAAAGACTGTTGGACGCACGACCTCGACCGGTCGCGCGCGAAGTGAGTGTAGTAGCGTAAGGGGAGTTCTTCCCTTAGCTACCCCTTATTAAGGGATCCTTGTGTTAAGGCGTTAGCTTGTGCTAACTGGTAAACCAAAGTGGAATCTTGGCCCAGAGTAAGAGAGTTCTCTCTTACTAATCCCTTTTATAAGGGCACATCGGCTAAGTAGCGGCGAACTCCGCTTAAAGGAAAGTCTTCCTCTGTGCACTAGCCGCACCGTGCGTGTACGCACCGGCTACATCTGGTAGCACTTGTAGTCAATCCAACACCTGTGTTGGTAGGGGTAGGCTACGGCATCCTCGGCAAGGGATGAATCAGGACGATTGGGAAAGTTTAAACCTCGTCCAGCAGGAGCCTTTAACAGGCTGTTACCCTTACTGGGTGACGAAGGCATGCAGCTCCTAGTGGAGCAGGTCCTTGAGGCCGTGAAGACAAGGGTAAATGCCCTAATCGCTCAAGAGGCGAGTTTTGCTGGAGGTCGTTCCACGGGGGTGCCTTCCCCGTCATCCTTTAATATAAAGGAGTTCACCGGTGAAGAGGGTGATAACCTTTATGTGTGGTTGAGCGAGGTCGAAACGTCCTTCGCCACAGCGAATGTGATCGCTGATTACTTGCAAGTGGGACTTGCACTCGCCCATCTTACGGGTAAAGTCCGTACATGGGCGTTTACGTGTTCGGATGCGGTCACGAACGTGTTCCCTACCTGGGAAGTCCTTAAGCAAAAGCTTATGGATATGTACGTGACGAATGAGCTGGTTTTCCAGAATCAGCTGGCGTTTTTGAGGTGCCGTCAGGGCACTAGGGAATTGGAGACATACGTCCAAGAACTTAAGACCCTGCTGGCAGGGATGTACGCGAAAGCGTATTCGGACGATGTGTCCATCCCCGTCTTCATGGGAGGCCTGAAAGAAGGGCCAGCACGGTCGGAACTGTTCCGATTCCGACCCCAATCCCTGGGTGAGGCGTTTAAGATGGCGTTTAACGCCGAAAGTAACTTTCGTTCCTCTAAGGTGGGTCCAGAACCCATGGACCTGAGTCAGGTCGAAGTGGAGTAGAAACCTTCCGCTAAGAGTCACTTTAACTCCTTCTCGCAGAGCTTCGAAGCGGAGCTTCTTGCAATGTTGCAGCGGCATGGGCCGCTAAGATGCTTCCTGTGTGGAAGTACGGATCATCTGCGGAACATATGCCCACAAAATCCCCAGCGAGATAGTCGCTGGAAGGGGCCGAGGGCGGCAAAAAGGCCCTCGCCCAATCCTTCGGGAAACGACGGCTCCCAGTAGGTGCGGGGCGCCCTAATGGGGGACCCCTCAGTGCTGTTAAAAAAATGCCCAGGGTAGGGGAAGACAGCACAAAGCCCCGAGGGAGACGGTGCTTTCTAGCACCGAGTTGGTGTACCAGCCAGGTTTGCTGGTAGTCCTTGCGGACGTGAAAGGCTTTGATAAGCCTTGGAGAGTCTTGATAGACTCTGGAGCGTCTGACAATTATGTCAGATGGGCTTCTGTGGAGAATAGTCGGCTGTATGCCGAGGCCCTAGAGGCACGTTCTCGTGACGTTGTCACGGTCCGTCTAGCGCCGGGCGCACAGGTTTCTGTACCCAAGGTCTCGATTGACCTTAAGCTGAAGTTTGCAGACTTTGACAGCTTAGAACGTTGCCTAGTCCTGGATTTGGACTCGAGGTATGACCTCATTCTGGGCATGAAGTGGCTGGAACGCCACGAGCCATGGATAGACCGGAAGTCTCTGTCCATTGGCTCAACGCACCCGCGATCGGTGAAGCATTGGCGAGTCATGAACCAACCTTTGATCGATCGCAAAAGCGATACTGACGTGAGATGCCAGAGATTGGGATGTATGATATGATCAGTCCCAACGAGGTCAAGGAAGTGTTCCTTGACGAGGGAGATTCGGCGGTTAATCCCCGCGCCGATATAGGCGAGACTGGTGAGTCTCCAGTGGTAGAGGTGGATTCTTCTAAGCTTAAGCGCGAGGCGCTTAGAGAAGAGACCCGAAGTTCGTCTCTTCTGAAGATCGGAACTGATTCCGACCACGCCATGTTCGGCGAACAAGTTGCGACTCCAGTGGTAGGGGTGGAGACCCCTGTGGTTAAGCGCGAGGCACTTCCAAGCGAAGAGACTCGAAGTTCGTCTCTTTCGCACGTCGGAAATGATTCCGACTACGCCGTTGTAGGTGAGACCGGCGAGTCACCGGTGGTAGAGGTAGAGACCTCTGTGGATAGGCGCGTGGCGCTTCCAATAGATGGGGCAATTGACTCCCCCCATCTGGGTCTCGGGATGAGTCCCGAGGCCAGAAGTCAGCAGTCCTATCGGATGCTGAATAGTGTGACAGGTGTTGTCACAGAAGGCGTAAGCCTTGAACGGTTGCCTGGGGTAGGCGAACTGTTGTCGTTGGAGGAGATGTCCTTCAACGAGTTTGAAACTGCTTTTAAAGCAGATGAAATAGACAAGGTTGTCGTATTACGTCCGGAAGAGGAGTTGAACTCCTCATCCACGATAGACGAGTCAGTTTTGGTGCAAACCAAACAGGCATTGGATGCCCGAAGCGGTCTCAAGATCCTCGCGGATCTCGAGGACCCTTACCATTCCTTACAAAAGTAATTTGGAGATGTCATTAGTGACAACCCGCCGATGGGGTTACCACCGGATCGGGGAGTCCGACATGAAATTGATTTTGTTCCTAGAACCAAATACTGCGTCACTAGGCAGTGGCCTCTCCCCAAGGAGCAATGCGACGTTATCGACGCATTCTTCAAGGGGAAAGAAGAGGCAGGGATGGTACAGGAGAGTAAGTCTCCCCATTATTCTCCCACTTTTGTGTTCGTAAACCGAACGGAAGTTGGCGCATTGTGCATGCGTACAACAAGCTGAATGCAGCTACAGTACCCATGCAGACTCCGATTCCTCGGACGGATGTCCTCCAGAACAATATGGAGGGCTGTACTGTGTACAGTGCCTTGGATCTGGTGGACGGGTATTATCAGGTGCTTATGCGAGCGTCCGATATTCCGCTGACAGGGGTTAGCACGCCTAGTGGCATGCTGTGGGAGTGGATTGTTATGCCACAAGGGCTTTCGAATTTTTTTTTTGCACCAGCGAATTTTAATGGCTTGGTGACTCAACTCTTCCGCCCTCATAGAAAGTACGCTAGGGCGTACTTCGACGATATATTCGTTCATAGTCGTGCGGAAGGCGACACGTCTGATATTCAGACGCACCTGATACACCTTCGAGCGGTGCTCGAATGTATGCCGGAGCATCAGTTATATGCGAACGCATCCAAATGTACCTTTGGTGCTGAGGAAATACCTTTCCTCGGATGCTTCATCGGTAAGGATGGAGTGCGGGCGGATCCCGCGGAGGTGAAAGCCATTGTGGAGTGGCCTTCGCCTGTAAATCTTAGAGATTTACGGAAGTGGATAGGATTAGATAACTATCTCCACAAGTACAGCGAGAACTACGCTGAAATGGCGAAGCCATTGACGGACATTCTTAAGAAGGATGTTGATTGGCGTTGGGAAACCAAACACCAAAACGCTTTTGAAGCGGTTAAGGGGAGATTGTTGAAAGCCCCCGTTCTTGCTCTCCCAGATTCTGGGAAACCTTTTAGCGTCGTCTGCGACGCCTCCGATTTCGCAATCGGATGTGCTTTGTTACAAGAAGACGGTGCGGGACGAGAACGCGTGATTGTGTTTGAGTAGAGGCAGCTTAAAGCTTCGGACGGAATTATCCCGTTCATGATAAGGAGCCACTTGCTATGAAGTATGCCCTTGTCAAATTTAGGGTTCACCTACTCGGCTCAAAGCCGTTCGTGGTTTATACTGACCACGCGTCCTTACGAACAGCGACAAAGTCGCCTCACCTCTCCCAACGGATGGCCGTTGGCTCTCCTTCTTTGCGGAATACAACTTTGAGGTTAAGTATAAACCTGGCAAGCAGAATGTGCTTGCAGACGCGTTGTCGCGTCGTCCCGATTACGAGCTCGCTCACGCGACATTCGTCACCTCGTCTGTGGTGGACCTTATACGCCAGGCGTATGGGAAAGACCCACAGTGTACGGCGCTTATCAGCGCGTTGGGTGAAAAGGGTCTTGGCTCGTCTGAGCCTACCCTGTCAAGTCGAGCTAGAGCTCGGTTAACCGTTACAGTTACTGTGACGGTTTGCTATATAATAGCACGAACGCGGAGGAAACTCCGCGGGTGGTAATTCCTCATGATGAGGAACTGAAGTATAGAGTCCTATTTGAGGCACATGACGCCCCTACCGGGGGTCATTTAGGTCGGGATAAGACCTACAGCGCTTTAAGCGCTTTGGATTGGTGGCACAACATGTATAAGTGGGTCGGTGCGTATATACGCACCTGTGAGACGTGTCAGAGGGTTAAACCCTCTGCAGTTTCAGCGGCGCCTTTGTCGAGATTGCCCGTTCCAACGGAGTGTTGGAAATACATTAGCATGGATTTTATCTTCGGTTTTCCGAAGGATAAGGCCGGGAACACCGGCATATTGGTCTTTGTAGACCGTTTGAGCAAGATGGCTCACCTGGCGGCGGTGCCAGAGTCCATTGATGGACAAGGAACAGCGAAAGTGTTCCTAGACCGTGTCTTTCGACAGCATGGTCTACCCGATTCCGTTGTGTCGGATCGGGATCCCCGTTTTACGGGAAAGTTTTGGGGAGCGTTGTTTAGGGTGCTGGGCACCAAGCTCCTCGTGTCCACTGCGGATCATCCGCAGACGGACGGGCAAACGGAACGCGTTAATCGCGTTGTTGAGGATATTCTCCGGAGTTTATGTCCGGATTCTCCAAAGAGTTGGAGTGAGATGCTTCCGATGGCCGAATTTGCTATCAACAATTGGGTTCATGCATCTACGGGGTTTACCCCGTTTTACGTGAAAGGATTAGTGAATACGAGGGTTCCGTTGAAGCCACGTGTGTGTGTCCCAGGGCTTGAGGGGGGGAGGACTCCCTGATGTCAGCCCTGTATCTGTGCGAAAGCACATCGATAAGTTCTTATCGACGCGCCTTAGTGTCTTACTACACGTCTACGATGCCACGGCGGAAAGCCAAGACAAGCAGAAGGAGCAGGCTGACCGAAAGGGGTGGCGTAACGAAAAGTTGTACAAATTAGGAGAAAGTGTTTTATTAAACGCTAAGAATCTTCCTACACATGTAGTTTCCAACGTGTTGCGGAATACACTGCGCCCCAGGTTTGTGGGGCCTTTCAAGGTACTATACCGAAAGGGCTTGTCGTATACCTTGGATATACCAAAGGCGATGCGTACGCATCCAACCTTCTATGTGGGTATAATTAAGCCATACCAGAACCCGGAGGCGGGTCCCCTCTTGGATTAGGTTGGGAAGTCGGGTATCCGAAAGGCACGACAGGTCGGAACAGCGCCTACAGGGTCGAAATGCGACCATGAAACTCCGCAACGACGGATTCGAGAGAGGAAAGCCGCCCCTTGATGCATTTATTCGCACTCCCCTCGTCGCGGAGTCTCTCCTGGGAATCTTGGATGCGACGGCTGTGTCGATCACAGCGCTCGTGGAACTCACGTCGCAATAACGCGACCTCCGCCTCCAGTCCTCGATACTCCACATTACCATGTGGAACGTCTGATGGCGCGACGCCATCACCGGGGTGAAACCCAGTACCTGGTGAAGTGGAAAGGTTATCCACATTCCCAGAGTTCGTGGGAGTCCGAGACTCCCCTGCGGCAGGATTGCCGTGACGTCGTTGACGCTTTAGAGCGGGAGAATCCCTCTTAGAGTCAACGACCAAAGGGGAGGAAGAAGCCCCTTCACTCCCAGTAGCTGGGAGTTTGCCGGAGGCAGATGCAGAGCTTGCATTGCTCTCCGGCACCATATCGAGAGCAGAGCGCGTGTAGTAAGAGGCAGGTAATTGCTCCTGCGCTTTGGCTTGGGAATATGCCAAGCGTAACGCCCTCTCTACCCGAACGTCGGGTTCGGAAAAGCTGTTGTTCAGCGCATCAAAGTTGGGGAGTTGCTTCTCCCCTTCCGCCCAAGCGCGGAATGCCCGTTCTGCGTCCTAGACACTCTCGTCCCGTAGGATAACGTAGGGAACCTCGTGGAGGATCTCTACGATGGCACCGCGTGCCTGTTTCCCGAGGTGCGCTCGGTAGGACTTGACAGTGAACTGCTTAGGCGTGAGCAGTTTGGCCCGGAGTTGCTTCCGGCGCGCAATTTCACGCTGCAGTACAGCCGCTGGACCAGGGGTATAAGAGGATAAACCTCTCTTGACCTCGTTCATAGCCTTCTTTTGAGAGTCGCGAGTTCCCTTACGTGCCGGTACGGCATGTCGGGCTTCATGAACATTGTCCGGTTCATTGGTGATGGTCGCCTTCGGCGACCCGGATGCATCATCCGTAGTTGGTAAAGGTGTAGCACGAGTTAGCTCGTTTTCCCCACGTGTGGGGAATCGATTGGATGACCGACATCGCCGTTCGGCGATGTCGGAGTGGTCAGACTTTGGGGAGATATCCCCAAGGGCATCCACCTCCGAGTTATCGGAATAGTTTCCATCCTTAGCACCACTAATGGTGCTCATGGTTAGCCAGTGGTTCTGGCAGTTGGACTTCTCCAACTAAAATTGATTTATTGCGTAAGCAATAGTCATGATGATGGAGGATGTAACAGGGTTACATTCTGGTTACATTTAGTATGTGTGGTGTACATCAGTATACTACGGTTGGGGTCAGTATTGACCGGTCCGAAAGGTTTGGACCATTGGTTATTTTAACCAATCAGGGCATGAGTCCTTGGTGGGGGCGTGGCAGCCAGCCACGTGTTAGTACACAGGTGGTGTACACTACATTTTAGCTAGGTACGAATTTAGTAAGTTCTACTTAGTATTACATATATATTATATTAGTTTAAATTAATTTAGGCTAATTACATATTAAATATACATTCAGTTTACATTTCACTCAAAGACTGTTGGACGCACGACCTTGACCGGTCGCGCGCGCAGTGAGTGTAGTAGCGTAAGGGGAGTTTTTCCCTTAGCTACCCCCTTATTAAGGGAGCCTTGTGTTAAGGCGTTAGCTTGTGCTAACTGGTAAACCAAAGTGGAATCTTGGCCCAGAGTAAGAGAGTTCTCTCTTACTAATCCCTTTTATAAGGGCGCATCGGCTAAGTAGCGGCGAACGCCGCTTAAAGGAAAGTCTTCCTCTGTGCGCTAGCCGCAGCGTGCGTGTACGCACCGGCTACATTTGCAGAGGATGCCGTCTACCAACACAGGTGTTGGA
>CM047581.1:992140-1062113 GCA_026184515.1 Peronosclerospora sorghi | reverse complement strand
ACCGGCTACATTTGCAGAGGATGCCGTCTACCAACACAGGTGTTGGATTGACTACAAGTGCTACCAGGTGTAGCCGGTGCGTAAACGCACGGTGCGGCTAGCGCACAGAGGAAGACTTTACTTAAGCGGCGATACGCCGCTACTTAGCCGATACGCCCTAATAAAAGTGTGGCGAAGCGAAGGCAAAATTTTGGTCACCTTCTGTCAACGGCGTGCCGATCAGCTGGTCAGCGATCGGATTGGTGGAAACAAGGGGGCATTGAAGCCTATCATGTGCAAGGAGTGTCAAGCACACGGATTTTGGTAAGTCACATGGCATTGCGTGTATTTTACATATTTTAGTGTTTGGTACATATTGGGACCGTTGGTTAGTGGAAAAGAAGAAAATTGGTCTTGGATTGAAAAGTGGCTAAGAGGTCCTAAGAGACTCTCTAAAAGTTTGGTTTTTCAAGTCGCCTTCGCACGTCGCGGAGTGTTTGGGGGCAGAGGGTCGAGTAATCCCCTCCTGCCCATTATACCCGGCCGGGGCGCGTCGCAGACGCATTTGGCCCGCCGGAAGTCCCTCGACAGGAGTGTCCATTGGCTGATTTCTCAAAAGTTTAAGTCACGTACGTTTGGAACGTACTAACAAGTAGATTGGTCTTTACGTGGAGATATCGTTTGTGGAATTCACGGGCATATTGGATTTTTACGTGGACATATTGGTTTACTATAACATTGGTTGGAGTTTAGACCGGCTTTGGTCTTCTCTCATATTGGTCAGGGGCTAGACCAGTTGAGTTGTCTGCCCTCTATTATCTCGTATTGGTTGGGTCTAGATCGATTGGACGGTCGACCCATTGGATTATACATATTTCAAGTGTAACCGGTCCACAAGTACCCAGGGTGAAGAGTTCCGCCCAGGGTACACCCCCCCAGTACGGTCTGCATACTATCAGACCCAAGTCAACCAGCGACACGATCCACCGAGTGTTAAACTAGCCCATTCCATCGGGTACACAAGGTGAGATGGCAACGCAAGATGAATCGGACCAGGCGTCTTCTGTTGGTGATCGGTCGTCTGCCAGCAGCGGACGATCAGATCGGATCGCAAGCGAAGGTCCGCGGGGTACCCCCCCCGTAAGTTGGAAGGCTGGGCACGATGGTGGTCAAATTCTCGACACAACTGTGTTCGATTTTGAACTTGACTCTACCACAAAAGGGCTTAGCGTGAGATTACTCTCTCGCTCGGGGCCAAGATTTCCCCAGTTTCCTTTAGCGTACGCTAAAGCTTTAGCGTTACGCTTCCCTTAGTAGGGAGTAGCTAGGGGAGGTACTCCCCTGCTACGACACTCTCAGCACGCTCGTCCTTCCCGGTCGAACGTCTAGCTGATCTTAGTGTAAAACGGAAACTGGTTCATATTTAATATGTAAGTAGTTTAACTTAATAAACTAATGTAAACTATATGTAATACTAGGTAGAACTTACTTAATCCGTACCTAGCCGAAATGTATTGTACACCATCTGTGTACCAACACGTGGCAGGCTGCCACGCCTTCACCAAGGGCTCCCGCCCTGATTGGCTAAAACAACCAATAAGTCCGAACCTTTCGGACTGGTCAATACTTGACCTTAACCGTTGTGTACTTACGTACACCAACGTAACTAAATGTAACCCCTTTACACCCTAGAATAGAGATACATTGACACGGAACTTCCACTTAGGGAGCTGGTGAGCGAAATAGGACCGATATTTACGCCTTTTGGCTATAGAAAACACCTCCAATTCCGTTTGATGGTCGGCATTTCCACGAAATTTGAAACTACGTTACAGTCATGGAGACAAAGTGCTATGAAAACTGGAACATAAAGTGGTGGAGTGCGATGCAATCTGTAGACAAGAAGTGGATCTTGGTTGAAATATGAGTGGAGCTGTTAACTCACGCGACCAATCGTGTCTGACGGGCGATACCATGGTGTAATCGGACGGATACAAGCTACAGATCTGGTAAGAAGTCAGACCGGTTATATGACAAGATTGGATGGATTAATCGATAGGATGTGACGATCGACCCAGCGTTGATAACCGACCAGATCGAAGTAGCGGATCAGATCAAGTGCTCGTCGAAATGCGTGCGGATGAGCCTATCGATCATTCCGACCCGATCACCGAAGGAGACATGATTGAGCTATGATCAATCAAGTAGTTTGTGAAAGGTAACTTCGACCAATCAAGAAACTGAAGATGTAGATATGAAGTTCTAGGTAAGTGTGTGATTTGATTTGGTGTACATAGGAAGAAGATTTTAGATTCCCTCATATCAGGTGTGTGCTAACTTCCCCTTAGCACAATAGTCGCGGTACGTTGTACCTTGGTATTGGGAACAGAGGTTAACGAACTCTCCGCCCTTCCATTTACTCCCGGACAAAACGCGCAAAAAAGCACTTCGGCTTGCTGGAAGTACCCCGGCGGGATTTGTTCTGGGACGCATACGCTCAAGTTCCGATCACCATATTTCGAAAACGGATCTGTTGGAAGGCTGTGTAGAGACGATAATCTTTTTCTGGGGAAGATCGTGGGTTTTAGTGGAGCTTATGTTTCTTTTGTAGTTTTGGATTGTCTCTCTTGATTTGGTTAGAACCAATCGATCGAGTAATCTCTCGATCGGAGTCGTTTCCGGTACTCGATTTTTTGTATTACCAACCATAATCCGTATGTCGGGGAAAAGATGCTCCCGGGGTGCACCTTCAGGTATAAATCCGACCTGATCGGCAAGATTACACCTTATCAGAGTCCACCTCATGAGGCAACCACCAGATCCAATAGGTACACAAGGTACGGCAGAAGAAAGTATAGATCGTCAAGCCCGTCCGATATCGATCTCATTCGGGATCATGAAGATCGGATCGATCACGCTGATCGGTCCGATCCGGGTTTTCGGATGATGATAATCGACGGAGTACCTCCTCCGAGTTTGAAACCAGGGCAAGAGTGTTCCGACTGATGTCCAAAATTTTGAAAACTACGCCACCACAATGGTACGCGTTCCCGATCACTTGGTGATTACGAGTATTACCGTGTTCTCAGCGATGATAATAATCTTTCGATCTAAATTGAGAACTTTTTGGGCGTATTTGGGAAGGCAATAGATCAGAACATTGCTCGATTCTCAAGGAAGCGATGAGTTATAACGTATGATAAAGTATCAGCCGATATTAATGATGAAACAAACTTCCCATGTAGCGCCGACTAGAGACGGATTATGGGTCATAGTAAATTTAATCATAATCATGATTTATCTGGTCTCGGTGGAGTACCTGATCGGAATGTAAGATGAATCTACTCCCGTTTAGGCTCCTTTCGTAGCCGGGCTGGGTTACCGTGATATTAATAATAACCCGCAGGGTGATCGGGTAATCAATCCCGATCCGATTATGAGAAATACAGCGCGACAAGAAATAAAAAATGTGGGGGAAGATCATTACAATTTTCTATGAAACCCGAAAAGATAAGGTTGAGGATGTGGGATGAAGACAAAAAGGAGGAGAGAAAAAAGTCCCCGAGAACGTAGGGGGGGGATTTCAAATCTCACATTGGGAGTGGCTCGTTCTTCATCGTTGTCTTCCCCGATATGTCTTTTAGCCCGGACTCTCGGCTCCTCGCTACCCACCTACTAACAGTGTCTGACACTACAACTTCAAGTGATCTGGATCATACTAGCTGTAGCATCTGAGGGAGCGTTTGCTGCTTCGCAAGTGGCTGTAAAGCCCAGACGTTACATCCTCGCCGCAAAATGACGCTGATCATGCAACTAGCCTTATATCATTGTGCTGAACATGGTCTGCATCCGACCTGTTGAGGACCAGTATTGTTTGTTCTTTTTGGTCGTGTCCAGATATGTCATAGTCGGACGAATCCCCGGAGCTGGCCCATCTTTGCTCTCGTTTTTCGAACTTGATTCTTCGAATGATCGCTGCATCAACCGGGGTCCTTGGGATTCCACAACGCAATTTCGACTAGACGACGCATAATCGTTGCCCGTGTCCAAGGTTACGTCTTCGAATCTGACGGAGAATCCTGAGATATTGTCTGGTTCCTGGTCCGTACCAACTGCTCCAGCTTCTTGGGCCTGCCCACCAATGACACCAGCATGTTGTGCGCCAATCGAACGGACACTTTTTTACCCCGATTCTACGACTTGTTTCCCAGTAGTAATCCCTATTTTTTTTAGCCAATTGAACGGAATCTATACCATATGAAATTTCTTATTTAGCTTCTTATAAGGTCCTTTAACTTTCCAAGCTGCCAAGAGTTGAGGATGTTCATCCGCGGTTATCCGTCACGTACAGGTGCAGCAGTTTTGTACGCAAGTCCCACACCTCGTCCTCTATAAGTGAGCCGTACACCAGATATTTGTGGATAGGAGTTTTGTAATTCTCCAAAAACAAACAGTTTCTCGACTTCGACGATAGTCACAGCGGATCTGGAATCATATCTGCTCTTATTCTTCTTTTTTAATTTTTAGGTCTTGAGATGTAATCTGGTGAAATGGCATTAGATCTTATTCTTCCGGTTTATCTCATTTGTCATCACATGTAATTCGAGGAACAAGACTCGGGTTTTGAGACTCTCACGTTTGCAGGGACCAAATGGTCCCGGTCGGATTGTCACTAATAAAGCGAAGGTTCTGAGAAGTTCAAAAAGAAACAGAAATGGAGTGTGTGGTAATCGCGACTTCGTCCTCTACCATAACAAGCCTTTTTCTAGTCCAATGGCGGCAATATATGTTGGAAGTTCGTGTACCCATGTTGTGTTTTGCGCCCCTACAAGTTGGTGAAAGCCCATTGGCTGATAAGGGAGTTTATATTTTAGGTATACATTGACGACTACTTTTAAGTTGCATATCAGTAGGACTGAACGCTTGAGTAATTTTACATAATACACTTTTCAATTTTATCTCCAAAGCACAGCTCAGCTGAAACTTTCACAGCCCGACGATCGTCGCTTACTAGCTATCCTCTGATCTTGATCCTACCTGGTCAAAAGTGCTCAGACCAGGTAGTTTAAGATTAGGCATAGAGAAAAGGAACTTTACGTTTATTTTCAACAGGTTATGAGCCCAAGGCTGGCTTAAGTATCACGTGGATATTTCTTGGCGTTACGAGTGTGCTATCGTGGATATTTTCGTATTTTCGTCACGTGGAACTAGTGGAAATCCCCTCTAGTGGTGTGACGATTTGGTTGCGATTGATTTTGATTGATTTACGATGATTGATTTAGAAGGAAATGATGTGCCCTCCCCAAGTGATTTGAGGGCCATCATGCAAGGTCTGAAAGATATTACGACGCGCCTGGCCGCTGTAGAAGAAGGTCAGACCAGGCGGTCGGTTGCAAGTGTCTCGTCCGGGTAGAGAAAAGGTTCCCCGGTGCGTGTAATGGACACGGAGTTCCGAGACAGTTTGCGGAATTACCGTCCGTTCGGCCATCAGATGACACTGCATGATCCGGCCGAGGACGAAGGGGTGGAAGTTGGCGCGAGGCCACGCCCGAACATGAATGCAGCACCTCGTGAGGCACCAGCTGGAGTGCCGGGTGCGGGCGGCATAAATATGCCTGCCGTACAAGCGCATGCACCGGTGTTTGGCCATGCTGGACACAAGATTCCAAAGTTGTCTATTGAAAAATTTTCAGGAAAGGAGCTTTATCCTGGTTTGGGAGCAGGCTTCAGAAAGTGAGCCTACCTGTTCATGGAGGCCGTGGAGATTGGAGAGCTGACTTCCGGTTTGTTTGGACCGAAAGGTTAAAAGTCAACAAGCTTGGCGAGTATCTTGAGGGCACCACCGCGGAATATTTCCGGTTGAACATTTAGTTCGTGGTGGAAGGTGTGCCCTCAATTGAATTACGTCTTGGAGCAGATGTGGTTGGGATTCAAAGTCAACATATCCCACCACCAAGCTGCCATGTGGTTTGCTAGTGAAAAAGACCATCGCGGGACATGGACGCAGCACTACTTACTTATACCTAGTAGCTCTGGCCCGAGAAAGTGTGTAGAGTGAAAAGTTGATAGTAGAAAATATTGTCAGGTTTGCTGCGCCAAGATTGAAGGTTATGTTAATGGCGAGGTATCATCCGGGTAGGATGGACTACCTCTGCCACGATCAAGATCTAGTTGCATGGTCTCAAGAGCTGAAGGACGATGCGCTCAAGAGCAGGCCAGCTGCTAAGATGCAAGCGCATGCGGTAACTCCGAGCAGAAGCCGTCGAGACTGCTACACATGCGGTGACGAGGGGCACATACAGAAGTATTGCCCGGAAAAGCGTCGGAAGGGCGGTGAAAACCGCGGTGAAATGATGAGTCAAGGTGCAAATGATAAGCAGTCAAGAAAATTTGCGCTTTCGACGGTGGATACCGCGTTAAATGCAAGTATTAATGCATGCGGAAGCGATTAATTTGATGGAAACATCTGGATCGTCGACAGTGGGGCAAGTAGGCACTTGGTGTCGAACGCTGAGTATTTGGAGTATGTCAGGGAGTTCGGTTCAAGTGATACGTTCGCACTCCCAAATCGCAGCACGTTGAAAGCAAAAAAAGTCGGCAAGGTTACGTTGCACACGTGCGATGGAAGTTCAACGGTCATTGTCTAGACCGAAGTATGCTTCGCGCCGAAATTGGCGAAAATTTTAATTTCGCTCGGCAGGCTGCGCGAGAAAGGCTGCACCATTGCTGACGATGGCCAAAGATTGCGAGTGATGTTGAAAGGTGCAATACTATTTGATGTGATGACGTATGGATCCGTATTCTTGCGAATCTGGTCGTGGAAAATAAAGATTTGAATTCAAAAGATTTTGAGAGCATGGTGCTGAGCAGAGTTTCGGAAGGCGTCGGTTCTGAAGTCCACACTGGAAGCCTGCACCACTTTCACGTGCGCTTGGGCCACATGGCCTATGACACTGTCGAAAGACTGGCCAGGGACCCCAGGTCATGCATAGCCCTCACTGACACTAGTGTGGTGAAGTGTACCACAAATTCGGTCACTTTTGGTCAAGGCAGCTGGTCGAATTTCGGATTGGTCTAAACAAGGGGGGATTTTTAGCCTATCAAATTCAAGGAGTATCAAGAACGCTGGTCTTGGGTGAGTCACCTGACATTGGGTATTTTACACAATTTTGTGTGGGTACATTAGGGATCATAGGGAGGTAGTATTATTGGTTAGTTGCGGTTTTTCCAAGTAAGAGTCTTTTGGTTGCGGGTTTTCCAAGTCTACTCCGCAGCAAGGGGTCGCCGTTTTCTTTTTACGTACATTAGTCGCCTCCGCCCACCGCGGAGTGTTTGGGGGCAGAGGGTTGAATTATCCCCTCTCGCCTATTATACCCGGTCTGGACGCGCCGAACGCGCACTTTGGCCACCGGAAGTCCCTCGACGGGAGTACGATTTGGCGATCTCGACACTTTAACTCAAGTACGTTTGGAACGTGCTATTCACTGGATTGGTCTTTACGTGGAGATATCGTTTGTGGAGTTCACGGGCATATTGTGTCTTCACGTGGACATATTAGCTCATTTTAACATTGGTTGGAGTTTAGACCGGTTTTGGTCTTCTCTCATATTGGTCAGGTCTAGATCGTTTGGACGATCGACCTATTGGAATTTATCTTTTGGAAGTGTTTCTGGTCTGTACGTACCTGGGGTGAAGAGTTCCACCCTAGGTACACCTAGCCAGCACGGTCTCCGATATTCAAGACAGAATCAGATCGATCTGCGATCCCGATCCACCGAGTGTGTAACTAGCCCATTCCATCGGGTACACAAGGTGAGATGAACTTAAGTGAATCGGACCAAGTGTCTTTGGATGATGACCGGTCGTCTGCCAGCAGCGGACGATCGGACCAGATTTTGAGTGGAGGTCCGCGGGGTACCCCCCCCCCGTAAGTTGGAAGGCTGGGCACGATGGTGGTGGTCAGGTTGTCGATACAAATGTATTCGATTTCGAACTTGACTCCACCACAATGGTGCGCGTGCCCGGATCACTTGGTGATCGTGGATATCACCGCGAGGTGTCATCAAAGATTGAATTTGAAGATTTGAATTTGGAATCGTTCTGGAGAGGGCGTAAGGAAAGGCTATCACCTTACGCCTTCGTTCTCAATAAAGATGGCGATGTTCGGTCTGGCCTGGTGGAGGACCAGATCGGTATTAGTATTTTTTTCCTCCCCAAAAGGCTCCCACCGGAGCCGATCGGGACTATAGCACGTCATGCTATAGTCCCGGAAAGGATCAGGACCAATGTCCTGATCCTATGTATGTGCATAAAAAAAGTTGATGGAAAATAAAAAGACGAAAAATACTTGGAAGCTGATCAGAACGATCAGACCAACCTCCCCAAGGTCCCCAAGCTACCCAAGATTCCCAAGAAAGGGTTGGGAATGCCGGCCGACGAAGACGACTTCGAAGAAAAGTCTCAGGTCGGAGATGGAGGCATCACTGAAGAAGACCTAAACAAGATGTACCACATTTTTGAGCTGAAACGATTTGTTCGTTTTGACGTGGTCTTTCGGGTGTTGAACCTCCATATACCCGACCGTCTTCTCGGTCCCACTACCGAGCCGGTCCAGAGTGATCGCCCATTACTGTTGGTGAAAAAATTGGTGGCGATGTTGGAGGAGGTTGGCATTAAAATTCAGAACCCCGCCGATGTCCAAAAACTATTTGAATTTGAGACTTGGAGGCTGAAATCGTCGATGTCGACCTTCCACGACCATTTGGTCCCACTGGTGGGGGCGGTTCGCCGCCCAACTCCCACCGCAGCAGTGAAGGTCGCTGAAGAGTCCACAGCGCTTGTCGACATTGGTTCTGATGACCAATCGGTTTATCAGTCTCCACCGGCCTCTAACAGCTCATCAGAGTTGGAGACCGGTGTCGAGCGGATGACCAATGGGGTGGACCATGCCCAGCCTGAACAAAAAGGGACGTGCGGCAGCAAAGGGCTGCTTGCCAGTCGGGGATCCAGCAGCCCCCACAGGACACAGTTCCGCAAAAGGAGGGTATCAACACGTCGCCCATGACTCCAGATAACGTCCAAGCCATGTTTGAGACGATGATGGAATGTTTCATGGAAGAACGGGTTAGACCACCTATGTGCTCACATGTCCAAGACCGGTCTACCCGTCAAAGTGTCAATGGTTACCGGGATGTGGATATGGAATCGGTAACATCTATGGATAAGCCTACTCAAAGTGATAAGCAAGTCGGCAAAGGGAAGCGCAAGCCGCAACCGGCCAGACCGCGTAGACCAAGCAAGACAAGTGACTGTGACATGGAATCGGTCGGCGGTTTTGACGACCACTGTGGGTCAGACGGTACGGGCGCTGGCAAGCCAATCAAGGCTAACCTAGCCTCCACTATTTCTTACGACTTTGGATATGCTGCGATTCCGCGCATCCGTATGGCCGCGACGACCGACCTCAAGGACTTCACTGGCAAGGATACTGATGAAGACCAGGCCCGGTCTTGGTTCGGTCGGGTCAAGTCTGCGTTCCTGCGAGACCAGACCCCGAAAAGTGAAAGGTGTCTGATTCTCCGGGATTTGGTGAAAAGACCGGCTGCCAACTGGATACAACAGTTAGGTCGGGATTTCCGGTCTGACTGGGACCAGCTATGTGCATAGTTTGAAGGACAATATTGTAACTCCGGATTTTCGAGTGCCCGCAAGTATCACCATATGCAGAAGCGGAGCGACGAGACACCGATCGAATATTTGCATCGGTTGAACGTGGCTGCACTTCGTGCCGACATAACAATTAAAGAGAATAACCCGCCGAACGGTGCTGCTCTGGAACATGTGGGTCACTACATTAGTACCCTGGACGATCAAGAACTGGCGGACCAGCTTACTCTGCTGCGTCTTAGGGACGCGGGTGAAGTTGAACAGACTCTACGGACGCTACAGCAGTCGCGTAGCATGAGGGCGAAGAGTGCTGGTGGATCAGGTCGCTACCGATCCAAGACCCAGACCCAGACCGATCCGGTCAAGAGGCCCTGGACCAGACCGACCCGAGCGGTCAAGGCGATCGTAGCCGAAGACAGCACGAGATCGTAAGGGGAAAGTGGAAGTCAATCCAGCCAGGAGTCGTCGGATGAAGACCAGTATCGTTACGTCTATGTTGCGGGACCTGCCCCGAAGACCAGGTAGAAGTCCGACAAGGTAGACCGGAAGGGAAGGAACGGAAGCAAGTCCTATCCAGACCGACCTCGTCAGAAGTGCTCCCACCGTGGTTCGAGTAAACATGATGGTCCAAACTGCTGGAAGAAGATGGTGTGCAAGAAGTGCGAGAGACGCGGCCACCCGACTGACCACTGCCTCTTCGTATGCAAGTCATGTGGAGAGATCCACGAGGCCGGCCACTGCAAGATAGAAGAATTTTTTAACATGATGCGCAAGTGGTACGTGCCGGACAAGCACGCGGGGATGCTACCGCCGGACGCAGAAAAGATGTTAAACTAGAACGTTCGCCAGGTTGGAATCTGGATCGAGCCGAGCATTCTACGGTTCACATCTATTCATATGTCGGCAAGGAGGATAAGACCGACAATACACGTTCTATTCCAAATTGCGTCGACCGATACCATCCGGTCTACAGTCTGAAGACCGATGAGTACTCCCGGACCAAGGTGGTTATGCAGTTGGACTTGCTGCCTGGAGAATCCCGCGGATACTGGAAGTATCACGCGCCTGATAAATGGTTCAAGCGGGCGAAAGCCTGTGGCAAGATTAATAACCAGAAAGCGACGATGATGTTCGCCTCTGGAGCTGAAGTCTCGATAATCGACTCCGCCTTTGCTCGTAAGGTCGGAAGTCGTATAGACGATACCCAGAGACAAGAATGCGTCGGGATCGGTGAAAACTCTTATATGAACGAAGGAAGAACGCGTGTGAAAATTACTTTGTCGGGATCGCTGGTCTACTTTTTCAGCGCTTGGGTTGGAAATTTGGCTGGTCAAGACGCTTTAATAGGAATGGATTTCATGGTCCCATCTGTTATTCGCCTAGACCTGTCACATGGAGTGCTTACGCTCCCGGATGAGGTCCAGGTCCAGTTGGCTGGTCGAAGATCTCTGTATGGTTCGTATACCGATCTGGTCCGGTGGGATCAAGACCTCACTATCCCAGTCGGTCGGTCTGCCGATACCCCGGTCGAGAAAGGTTCCGTCGAGGAAGTTATGGTTGACCAGGGCCGATCGGTGGGTCTCGACTTTCGTAAAGAGTGCTGGTCGACGTGATTTTGGCCGTGTTACCAATATCGGTGACAAGCCGCTGACACTGGACAATAACAATATTGTCGGCATGTGGTTAGCAGAAGGAAAGGTACCAAGGAAGATGGGGTTCGTCTCGGTTGGGTCGAGGCGGTATGTCGAGTGGCAAAACCTGGCGTACCATTCGACCACCGATCTTATCAGCGATGATGGGTCGGTGGAAGAGGATACCTCACCTTTAGTGGAAAGACCAAGTTATGTCACCCCAAAAAAGATGTTGGTCCGAAGAAAGGCGCCGCAGTCACCAGGAACGGTGGACCATCAAGTAGACGAGCCAAGGTTAGTCAACGTGGTGTCAGCACAAGACCAGGCGACAGCGGAGCAAGAAACGGAAGAAGGGGAACATGAAATTGCTAGGTCGGACCATGACGGTATTCCTAATCAGACCGATATCAGTGAAGGTCATCCCGTCGATCAAGACCAGGGGCGTTCAGCCGGTCCAGATGGTCTAAGTGATATCGCCCCAGAATATGAACAAGTCTGTATACATGAAGGCGGGGAACAGTACATTCAGGAGCTGGAAAACCAAATGGCAGTCTTCCCTGAAGTGTCTGCCGACTCGCCCGAAGTTACAATGGATGATTTACAAGTGGGTGATCAAGACCTTAACAGTCCAGACCAGATCGAGCAGTTGAAGAATATCATATGGAAGAAAGACATCTGCTGATCGGAAAGGGCAACGCCTTACCACCTGCAGCCCGTGGTGTGATTTGTGATATTGACGTTGGAGATACAAGCCGATTGCCGAGCGATGTCGACGCGTGGCGCCACAGTACCGTGAAAAGCTTTCTGATCTCATTAAAGGACTGTTGGTCACCAAGATTATTAGACCGTCGACCTCGCCATGGGCCTCGCCGATCGTAATTGCTATCAAGAAGAACGGCGTTTACATTAGACTGTGCATCGACTATCGGCTGGTAAATCGGTTGACTAAACTCATGGCTTACCCGATGCCGCTGATTAATGATCTGTTGGAAGACATCGACAAGACCTTGTGGTATTGTTCGCTAGATATGGCAAGTGGATTTTGTGTGGTCTCGATGACTGATCGAGCCCGTGAGATTTCCGCATTTGTGACACCGTTTGGTCTTTTCGAGTGGAATCGTATGCCGTTCGGTCTGAAGAACGCGCCCCAAATCTATCAAAGGCTGATAGATAACGCATTGTACGGACACTTCAAGATCAAGACGATCGGGACCCCGTTGAAAATTATGATGTGTTTAGAGAGGGTGAACCCGATCGGGAAAGAGGACCGTCCGTTCTAGGGAGGTGGTCGTACATCGACGACATTCTGATACCTGCCTCGTAATGGAACGATCTGTGCGAGAAGGTTGAACGATTGTTAGAGACATGCGATCTCTGGAACCTGTCTATCAGTGCCGTGAAAAGTTTTTGGGGTATGTCCAAGGTCGCCTATTTAGGCCATATGGTCTCGAACAATGGTCTAGAGGCTAATCCCAAGGACCTATATTCGCTGAGTAACCTCCCGTTCCCCAGATCGCTGAAGGCAATTCAGTCCTTCCTGGGAAGCTTGAATTATTATAGCCGATTCATTGAAGACTTTGCTATCTACGCGGCTGTGCTGTACGAGCTCCGGGAAGATGACTATCATATGTTGCGCGAAGGAGATCGGGCAACTTTACAGGAGGGCGCCGACTCTGGTCTTGCTGCGGTTTGTCCGCAAGTGGAGGCCGAAGATCATATGAAGCGTGCACAGTTTGCCTTTGGTATGTTGAAGGTTAAGATGGCGACGGCACCGGTTCTCAAGCATTTCTCTCCCGAAAAAGTGCCGACCATTATTGTATATGCCAGTAAGTGGGCTATCTCGGCCACTTTAGGGCAAGATCACGATGGTGTGTATCATCCAGTCACGTTTACGAGCCGGACGCTAGAACAAAATGAAGTGAACTATGGAATTGTCGAGAAAGAAGTTCTGGCGTTGCTACGAATTTTGGATGTGTGTTACAACCTGATAGTCGGCCGACCTATAAAGGTCCTTTCGAGTAAGTCTACGTTGGCCTGGCTATTATCAGCCAATGGGATGGACGGACGTCTAGGCAGATGGTCGGCGGTCTTGTCGCAGTGTACCCTCGAGGTCGTTAAGTGCACCAGGGGCGAGGAAGAGATATTGGGCACATTAGTTGCCAGTATCACCCCTCGGTCTGAAGTGGACGAGGCATTGATAGCGATTGCCCCGAGGAAGCAACCTCGGCAGTCAGTTTCGAGACCGCCACCGACCGTCGACCATGATGAAGAGATCTTGGTCTTAAGTTTTGGCGGATCGGCAAGCGTGAAGAAGAAGGTCGGCGCCTATAGTGCCATATTGTGGAAGTTTCCACAATGGTCTATAGTTGCAGCCGCTGCCGATTTCACGCCGGATATTACTGTTAACGAGGCGGAGTACCGAGGTCTACTTCTATGTCTGGACCTGCTGTCGTCGCAAGAGAAGGGGCGAGTCATCATATGTGGTGAATCTAACCTAGTGATCAGGAATATCACCGGAGAGATCGACTGCAAGGCCCCACGACTAAGGACGCTAAATGATCGAGTAATGAAGGCATTGAAGGACCACCCCAACCACGCGCTATTGCACGTGAAACGGGACTGGAACAGAAGCGCCGACTACCTCGCGACCAAGGCCATGCAAGACCAGACCGGGGCTACGATCACCGAGAAGGCCGTTCTGGATGAATTGATGAATATAAACAGGCTCCCAGAAGTGATCGGACCCAAGAACGCCCCAGTCCAGGTGCATGTGATGGTCGCGACTAGATCGAAAGCTCAGAAGTCTCGTCGACCGTTCCCGAAGGAAAGTTTGAACGAATATGCAGTGCAACAGTTAAGGATGGAACGTATCCTCAAGGCGCAGGACGAAGAAGAATGGATTATGAACCTGAAGACCTACCTGCGTGGTAAACTGTCCAAGTTGACGAACGATCAAGCGAAAGAGTGCATCAAGATCGCGGATATCTACGAAGTGGATGATAATGGATTATTGTATTACTGCCGCGATACCGACCAAGACAGTGCAGACCGGGAACGACTGGCAAAATTAGTGATCCCCGAGTTGCTGCAGCCGGATGTCCTTCATCACTATCACGTGAGTCTAGAAGGGGGACATCAGGGCATAGGCAGGACCTATCACAAGATCAGGTCTCACTTCCACTGGAGAGGTCTTTTCCGCAGTGTGCAGAAATATGTGGGCTGTTGCACGGATTGCGAGACCGGAAAGGGCAGACCGGTAATCAAGGGGCGATCGCCCGTAAATATCGAAGCTACCTACCCTTTCCAGGTCATAGAGATGGACCACATACCGTAACTACCTAGATCGACGCGCGGCAACACTGAGCTGCTGATCTGGGTAGACCTGTTCACTGGTCTAGTTATTGCGAAGTCAAGTGCATCTCGGTCTGTGGAGCAGATCGCCCAGAGCTACGAAGAATGTGTGTTCCGAAGATTCGGCGCCAGCGAGGTCATCAGGCACGATCGGGAACCCGGTTTTATGGCTGAGGTGTTCCGGTCGTTCAACAACATGCTGGGCCAGAAACAGAGTGCGACGATGGCATATCGTCCTCAAGCAAATGGATCGGCGGAAGCATGGTGCAGACCATAACGAGGGCGATCAAGATGTACGTTGCTGATCCAGACCAGCGAGATTGGGACGAGTATGCAGAAAGGCTTGTGTTTGCACTTAACTCGTCGACCGATCGGTTCCGAGGAGAAACGCCTTTTTATCTGGCATATGGATGGGAACCTCGGTCGACATTGGAAGCTGCGATACCTATCGGTTGCACCCGGACCCGTGATCGCGATGCTCGACGCTGGCGCATGCAGGTCCAGAAACACTACCAGCATGCAAAAGAAGTCGTCAACAAAAAGCTGCGTCAGGCCACACAAGACCGGGAAGACCGGACCAATGACCAGTTCCGACCCCACGGTATAGAACCAGGGGCGAGGGTATGGCTATACCTAGACCGAGTGAAAGAGGGCTATGCGAAGAAGCTGGCTCACATGTGGCACGGCCCTTTCCGTGCTGCCGAGCTGATCGGTGAGCACGCTGCCCGTCTAGTAACAACTGGTACAGATTACAAGGTCTTCCCGATCGTGCATGTGTCCAAGTTGAAGCTGGTCCGAGAATTTCCTGATCGACCCAAAACTCCCTGTCTGGTAGACGAAGAAAAGAGATTTGATTTCGATTAAGCGTTACTGCCGGAGGACAGTTGGGAACGACCATTAGAGGAAGACGAGTTTGAAGTGGAGAAGGTCTTGGATGTTCGGTCGACCAAGAAGACCAGGTTCGGTCGGACTCACCGAGAGTACCTGGTCCGATGGAAGGACCATGATGAATTAACTTGGGTCGACGAGATCGACTTGAATTGTGGGGATCTTCTACGAGAGTTCGAACGAGAACGAGTCAGTCGTAATCGCTTCGCAGTGATGCAGACCCATGAAGACCAAGACCAAGACACGCAGTAGCATCGGTCGGTCTAGACCGGTGTGAAGATGTGGAAAGTCCGGAGTTGATGTGAAATTGTGATGAACTGTGACGGATTGGAATAGCGGAATGATGAATGTGATGACTATTTTTCGTGATGGGAGTGGAACTGTTTACGATAACGTGTTCGGTGCAACTATGGAGAGAGTGGTAAAATTAGTTCAAGTGATTTGACGATCGGACATATCAAAAGAAATGATGACATGTATTACGAGTTATCTGGTCGACTACCTACGACTTCACTTGCTATCGCCCCACAGACGGCCGATGACCATTGACGGATGATGTTCCACTTGATCCTGAAACTGGTTACGCCAGGGGTCCTTCCGGTCAAGCTGGACCAAAGCATCCTTGAGGTCCGCGACCGGCTCAGCGCAATCAAGACCGGGTACCATGTGCCGTCGTCGGCCAGCAGTCTGGTCTTCTCAACGCGACGCCTGGCATGTGGAGGAACACCGGGTATAAGAACACGTCGACGTCACACTCGCGAGCTCGCATCCCGTCCAAAATGTACTGTCACAGGGATTGCCAAGCCTCGCCCGCTCGAATTCGACGTCGCTTACGCTTGCTCTGGAACGTCTCCAGGCCCGGATCTTGTCGCACCCGGTCGGGATGAAGCACCAAGTAGTGGTACGATTCCCAAATTGCTTGGCCGTGGATCCGGTTGAGATTCTTCACCCGGCCTAGCAAAGTGCCGATCCATGGAGTCAAGTGGAACACAAGTCCTATCTTGGAGTGTTCGAAGATTTTCCATGGTGCATCGCCGTATAGGCGGGAGATCTGCGCCGACGTAATCAAGTCTGCCCTCCGTGCAGACGCGGCAGGGGTTTTCTTGGCCGGTGGAAAAAGACAGGAGTCCGGACGAGAGAAAGACCGGGTCAGAAGCTTCTTGGTCAGGGTAGACCGGCGTAAACAGCCGATTTGCCCCGACGACCACGGCCAAGTGACTTCAAACGTCCGCGGCGGAAGGGAGCTGGTATCAACCGCTATGTTCTTCAATAAGGCGTACTTGTGAAGCCCGGATGTCCCGGGGAGAACCGAAGGCGCCGGCGTCGCGGATGTCGATACTGGTGCAGCGTCACTTGGCAGACCGGTCTTCTGATCTGACCCCACTGTCGACGCCACTTGGACGAAAATGTCACGCAAATTCGTTCGTGACTTGGACTGGTTGGGGATCATGAACTCGGAATCGCCGGACCCTTCGCCGGAGTCCTCCTCAGACGAGACCCCTGTGTGCTGGGTGCGACTTGCAGTACGGCGCGAGGGCGCTCGACTTTCCGAGGGGCTGTAGATGTCTTCCGTGTCCGAGTCCGAGTCCATGAGAAGCGCCTGTGTCTTGGCTCGCTTATGGGACACTGCACGCTTTCCCCCGATTCCGGGTCCGCGCGCAGTGCCCCGCGCCCTTGAGCTACCCGGCGCGTCCGCGCGCTTCTTTGATTTTGATGTAATTTCGGGATGCTGAATATCAGCCAATGAGCGACGTCGGTCTTGGTCCTGCTTCAAGGGGTCTTGGTCTTGCCCCGAGGCGACTAATGTTGCCGATGCGGACCAATCTACGCTGGAGGAAGCAGTCGAACACGGAGGTAGCAAGTTCATCAAGCGCTGGCGGCACTGGTCTAGTGCCACCTGACGACGACCCGACTCTTGCGTCCAAGCGTCGGACCTGTCTTGAAAGGACCGGACCTTCCCGGTCTGGTCTTGAATCGCAATTTTCAACTCGGCAATGCGTCGCGCGAGGTCGTCGCCTTGCATGCGCAGTGAAGTCGCGTCAAAATGTCCGTCCAGATGCTGCCGGCGGATTCGGATCCATTCTGACACCCATCCGATGTTTGAGGTGCAGGAGAATTATGTGCGCTGTCAGACCGGGCTGACCGAACAGGTGAAGCAAGTGGGGCGACTCGGCACATGAGTTTCTACAAGAACAAGCGTCAAGAGGAAGCATAAGAGGATCGAGTGCAGTAAAGGAAGTACCTGGCGCAGGTGGCGAAGATACTGGTCCATGGTGAAGAAGTGTGAGCGACCAAGGTCCAGTTGGTCAAGTGATGGGTGAGGTCAGACCGTTATCGTTGTGCGCCACGGTCGGACTCAGGGACGGCTGTGGTGAAGTGTACCACAAATTCGGTCACTTTTGGTCAAGGCAGCTGGTCGAATTCCGGATTGGTCTAAACAAGGTTTTTTTTAGCCTATCAAATTCAAGGAGTATCAAGAACGCTGGTCTTGGGTGAGTCACCTGACATTGGGTATTTTACATAATTTGTGTGGGTACATTAGGGATCATAGGGAGGTAGTATTATTGGTTAGGTGCGGTTTTTCCAAGTAAGAGTCTTTTGCTTGCGGTTATTCCAAGTCTACTCCGCAGCAAGGGGTCGCCGTTTTCTTTTTACGTACATTAGTCGCCTCCGCCCACCGCGGAGTGTTCGGGGGCAGAGGGTTGAATTATCCCCTCTCGCCTATTATACTTGGTCTGGACGCGCCGCACGCGCACTTTGGCCACCGGAAGTCCCTCGACGGGAGTAAGATTTGGCGATCTCGACACTTTAACTCAAGTACGTTTGGAACGTGCTATTCACTGGATTGGTCTTTACGTGGAGATATCGTTTGTAGAGTTCACGGGCATATTGGGTCTTCACGTGGACATATTGGATCATTTTAACATTGGTTGGAGTTTAGACCGGTTTTGGTCTTCTCTCATATTGGTCAGGGGCTAGACCGGTTGATTGGTCTACCCTCTATTATTTCGTATTGGTCAGGTCTAGATCGTTTGGACGATCGACCTATTGGAATTTATCTTTTGGAAGTGTTTCTGGTCTGTACGTACCTGGGGTGAAGAGTTCCACCCTAGGTACACCTAGCCAGCACGGTCTACGATATTTAAGACAGAATCAGATCGATCTGAGATCCCGATCCACCGAGTGTGTAACTAGCCCATTCCATCGGGTACACAAGGTGAGATGAACTTAAGTGAATCGGACCAAGTGTCTTTGGATGATGACCGGTCGTCTGCCAGCAGCGGACGATCGGACCAGATTTCGAGTGGAGGTCCGCGGGGTACCCCCCCCCGTAAGTTGGAAAGCTGGGCACGATGGTGGTGGTCAGGTTGTCGATACAAGTGTATTCGATTTCGAACTTGACTCCACCACACTAGCAGGCCAAATTGTCTGACTTGTGCCGAGGGCAAAGCCACGCGAAAGGCTCAACCGAAGACGGATTTGGGTGCAAATTCGCCGATTGACAGGATCGCTGGAGTGATTTGACGTGACCTTAAGGGACCCACAACTACCCGTGACAGGCGTGTAAATAGGTACCTGGTTGTTTTTGCCGACCATTTTTCAAGTTACGTTCGGGTGTTTGCTGTATGCACCAAGGACAGGGCTTCCAAGATGTTTGGCCATTTCCTAGCGTGGTTCGAGAACGAGTTTTCATGCCGCGTACATGTGCTAGGTACGGACGGAGGCGGCGAGTACCAAAATGTCGATCTGTCTGCAAACAGACTGGTATTCGCCGCCAAATCACTGAAGCGGGGAATCCATCCTCAACCGGGAAGGCGGAACAGATGAACCGGACCATTTTCAACATGGTACGGTGCATGATCTTTGGATCGGGTGTGCTGATGGTTTATTGGTCGTAGTCGGCTGAGTATGCCGCATATATACTCAACCGCACTCCGAAAAGATCGAACCAAGGTCGAATTTCGCCTCTCGAAGTGCTGACAGGAAAGCGGCCGGCGATTACAGATTAGTGGTTTTAGGGTCCCCGTGCATTGTTTGGAGGGACCCGAAGAATAAGGTACTTGCGCAACACGCTGAGCGAGCCCTGATTCTTGGTAGAAGCGATGGAACCAAGGGATACAAGGTGTTGCTGATGAAGGACCGAGTGGTCGCGGTGACGAGGCATGTCACCGCGATTGAAGCACTGAGAGAAGAAACAAGCGAGAAATTACAGGGTCCTGGAAGCTGAAGCTTAAATCGAAGCGCAAAAATTGGTGGAATCACGTTCGGGCGAATTGGAGGCAAAAACGTCGCATTTCGGGCGCAGCAGTGACAAGCTAACGACCCCAGAAGGTGCGCCGAAGCGCGCGAATATGGGTGACCAAGGTGCGTGCAAGTCACGAAGGAAGCCGAAGAAACGATGAAGGGCAAGCAATACGAAGCATCAAGACACAACACGTCCTCCTCCCCTTCGTTTGGTGGCGCCAAGCTTCCATCTATGCTTATTGTCCGAGAAGATCTTTTAGCAGTAGATTTTCCACCACTTGGTTGTACATGCCCATGTTTCGATGATAAATTCCCAGCAAGAGGTCCGTCATTCCCCCTATCCAGTCGTCTGTCGACCCGAGTTCCACCAGTTCGGTCTTCAACGATATTTTGCACAATGGTACCTTGCGGTCGCGCGCTCGAGGCATTGCCGTTGGTAAAATCAAACTACGAGATGACAATCGCGCCTTTGAAACGAAGCCGAACAAACAATGACCCATCGATTTGCAACCACCCGCTCCAGAGAAGCACGACAAGGTTTGCTTCAAAGTGGCGGCGCAATCCAAAGCGATGCAAGACACGCGTGGGCTGCGATTTCGGCAGTTGCACCGTGTCCAGGATGGTGACATTTAAATTATTATTATCGAGGATACGCGTTCGGAACTGACCGTACAGCTCAGTACTGGGTGAGAGCATGCATGACCAAGTGGCACGAGCCATCGCTTGGAACATAAACGGAAACACGCGCACTTCCTCCACTAGAAATGAAATTCTCTGCACATATTGCTTGAGATAATGTTTTCCAACCATTTCGGACTTCACGTGTGCGATCCCACTCGTCTCCAGTAACGAATCTACTGTTCCTCCAAGATTCTATTCAGGTCCGAGAAGATCACGTCGTCCGATGGAGTCGGACGCGTGGCCTCGTTCGCGTCGTCACGCTCGATCCCGCTTCTTGTCTGGTTGCGATGCCATGGAAACGCCTCCGACGCCACTTGTTGCTGATACTCGCCCATGACAGCTTCGAATTGCTTGGAAATCGTTAATTGGCCTTCAAGCATCGCATGTAGCTTTAGATTCTCGACCACTGCTTTATTTGCTTCTTCTTTTTGACGCTCGGCGACTTGTTTCTATCGAAAAAACACGTCCTTGTCCTCATCACTGGCGCAAAAGGCTTTCGGGCTCCCGACTTGATTTAAAATCGATATGGTTTACTCGAGATCCACAACCTTGCGACGGATATAGCTGAGCTCATCATTCGCACGTTTCCGACGCTGCGGCTTGGCTTTCGTATACGGAGTCAAGCGAGCATCTTTCCCTCCATCTCCCGTCGCACGAGTGCCAGTATTCATTTTTACTGGATGCTCTACTTTCTCGACCTTGACGAAGGCCTCGTGCTCGCACGGGTACGGGCCGTCGAGGGGCCCGAACGCATTGGCCACATACGCGGTGGGGGTTCCCCTAGGGTGGAGGTGCGGATAGGGGGACCCTATAAAAAGGGCATTGTTACATGGATGTGTAAAAATGGGCGGGGGGGGGGCGAATTATCAATTGGGGGGGTTGATTTAACATTCCCCTTAATTAATTTCTTGAAATTACTTTTCCAAAAAACAATAATGTTTTTAAGAACTCTAAATTATATTATTTATAGGAAATTGTTATTTCCACCCCACCCCGCCCATTTCTACACATCACTGACCGCGTCGAGGTGGCACGGTCGATCATCTTTTGATTGGATTGATGAAGGAAGGTTCCAAGAAATTTATGAGAAACGGGATGTATCTGGTATTTTTGTGCAAGCGTGATATATTGTTTAAGGAAAAAGACCGCACCCACCTTCCGGAATATTAAGCTCCGCTTTCATGCGTTTTTTGTGCTTTCTTGCCACATTACGCTGTAGAAACTTCACCTAACTACGCTGCTATGGGCGCCGAGCGCCTGGTGTCCGCGTCTTAATGTCATTCACCAGCTCATCAGAAAATTTTTGTCCTTCCATAAAAGACTTTATGTGCAAAATAGGCTGAACACCAACGTCCGGAACGGTATTGCCACGAATCAATTCACTATACTTTTGCGGGTGAAAACCCGTCAAAGGATCAGTTCCGTGTGCGTTTGACGACACGCCTTTCACCACGCGGAAGAGGGCGTCGATGACGTTCACTTTCATAAACGGGCAAGTGGCACAACCACCAGCGGTCGAGCAAGACCTGCATGTCAGGCTTCAAATAGTTGGGCTGAGCTTCAGCAAATGATCCTTGGGCGGACACTTCGTCAGCAGAAACCTATGTGAACACCATTATGATTACTATCCGCACTGATTAAAGTCACGGCAAAAATGATGCGCGCACCAAAATAGAGGGAAATGGACGGTCCCATGACGCGGCGAGTGATGCTGGTGCGGCAAGTGTAGAATGCAGACGCAAGAGGCGTGATGAGAGTGCGTAGGTACGGCAAACTTTCAAGGTCGGTCAGTTTAGACAGCCCTCTCGCGAGCCATCGTCACTTTCGAAGGATAAGGCGACGGTCATTATTTACAATATAAAAAGGGCATTGTTACATCGATGTGTAAAATGGGCGGGTGTGTGTGGAAATAACAATTTTGTGGTGTGGAAATAACAAGGCAATTGATATCCGTATCCCCGTATCCCCCCCCAAAACTGGATCGCGTACATTGCATATCTCTATTACGTCCATTCATGTCGTCCGTGCGAACAGGATTTCGACATTTCGAATTCCGTGCCAAACATGCCAAGACGCGGACGTAATATATTATCTTTGCGAGCGAGTTCCCTCTATCAGCGCTTTAAATTCATACCGTAAGATCGAAGAAGTTTTTCTCAATGTCTGGTTTCGTACCCATCCGTCTCAAGTTGTGGACTTACGAGAGCAACTGTCGCTACCAAGTACGAGCCCAGACAAAAAACTGCATGACGTTGTTAAGGAACTTGGGGCCGCGGAAGCGATCAAGGATGTCGTACACGAAGCTTCGAGAGCGATCGACCAAGTGGCGCAGGCCCAAGCCAAAGAGTTCCACTCGTTACCACCGACGACACCTGCGAAGATTAAGGCGGAAGTGGTTGACTTGGTCACTTCGATAATGTACAAAGGCTTTGGTGTGAAACATGATAGAATTGTATCGAACAGTACGCGGCACGGCGACAAATGGTGGTGAAGGACCAAAATCTGGTCTTTTTCAAGAAAAAAAGTGGCCACGATTGTAACAGGGTTACATTCGGGTTACATTTAGTATGTGTGGTGTACGTGAGTACACTACGGTTGGGGTCAGTATTGACCGGTCCGAAAGCTTTTGGACCATTGGTTATTTTAACCAATCAGGGCAGGAGCCCTTGGTGGAGGCGTGGCAGCCAGCCACGTGTTAGTACACAGGTGGTGTACACTACATTTTAGCTAGGTACGAATTTAGTAAGTTCTACATAGTATTACATATAGTTTACATTAGTTTAAATTAATTTAGGCTAATTATATTAAATATACATTCAGTTTACATTTCACTCAACCGACTACAGACGCTCGACCTCGACCGGTCGCGCGTGTATTGAGTGCAGTAGCGTAAGGGAAGTTCTCCCCTTAGCTACCCCCTTAGTAAGGGAGCCTTGAGTTAAGGCATTAGCGAAAGCTAATAGTAAACCAAAGTGGGAATCTTGGCCCCGATTAAGAGAGTTCTCTCTTACTAAGCCCTTTTATAAGGGCGCATCGGCTAAGTAGCGGCGAACGCCGCTTAAGGAAAGTCTTTCTCTGTGCGCTAGCCGCACCGTGCGTGTACGCACCGGCTACAACGATTGCCACCTCGAACCTGTTAGTGGGCGGAAATGTTGATGGCCGAACCCATAAAAAAGTGATTGTAGTGAAGAATCGAGTCAAGCGATTCTTGACGCCACTGCCGAGGTACGATATTGCGCAATTGCAGACGTATTTGTATATTTTAGGCGTCGAGGAAGGCGAGTTAGTGGAACAATTGTGTACGACCAAGACGCAAACGAAAATGACCAATGTTTCGTGGGATGAAAAGATGTGGAAAAGAGAAATTGAGCCCTATCTTATCAGATTTGGCACCGCTATGATAAAGTTAATGGAGGATAAACTAGCACAAAGCGCATTGCTCCATTTCGTGCAAAATAAAAACAAGGTTTTTAACTATTTCGGAATTTGTTTCGAAAAAACGTCGCACTGATCCGATATTTTTGTACCAAAGGGTTCATACTTTGGTGGGATACGCCTTAATTGAGGGGGGGGGGTACGGGTAGTAATTTGGGGGGGATACGGATATCAATTGGGGACGGGCTAAACGGCAGCAAGTGAAAGACTAACTAGCAGCAAGTGAGGCAGCGACTACGAAAAACAAAAAAAGGACCAAAAAGGATATACTTTTTTACCCTTTTGGGACCAAAGAATACAATATGGAATTTATTGTAATAATTTGTCTTTTAGTTAAGTTACGTCATTTTGGGACTTTTACGCGTGGTCGGCGGCTGGTGTTTTCCAGGTGAGTTGAGAAACATCGGTAGGTGGAACGAGTGTAATTTATAACCTTGTACCAACGTACTGCAACTGATCCGGTGACAGATAGTCCTCGTCCAGTCCATTGGTTCGAAACAGCTCTCTAGCGTACTGAATAAAGTCCCCTTCGTCGCCACTCGTGATCTTCCCGACGCCTATCTGTCTCTTGTAGCCTTGCAGCACTGGAATCAAGCCAACAGAATCAGTCACGTATCCTACTTCACCCATTTTCAATAGTTTACATACATTCGTTTTTGACAAATACTCGAGGCAACTGCGGAGCTCGTTTTCGTGCACTCTGCAGCGAGCTCCACTGAACCTTTTGAGCCTCCTCTAGCGTCGGAAACATTACTGTCTTTGGTTCACTTGGCGCTGCATCAGCTCCCACCGCAGCATGACGGAACGTGTGCTCGCCCAGGTCAGCAAATAAAATTCCTTCCGAACCGAACCTTCTCGCCGCATAAAACGCTATACCAAAAGAACAACAGAGTGCATCGAGCCTCAGATCGACACTACGCGGAGCTCCTACGAGACACACGACGGTAAATTGCTTGAAAAAGTCGTCTGGAAGATCCGTCCTCGTCCTCGCATCACATGCCACTTGCACCAAAGGATTCAGCTCCTGCACACGCGGGAGACACGCCTCGACACGCTATTCTCATCACATACAATCATCAAGTTGAAAGGAACGTTTGGACATTTCGGGGCTGTGTCTATTGCTTGAAAATCCACGTTTGACCTACATTTTTGCCCACGTCTTCTTGGGAAAGAAAAAATTGGGACGCCACGGCTAGTGGCGTCACGGATTCCTTATCGTGTAATGTGACGCTCACACCAGCGAGCTCCAAGTTTTTCACAAGTTCTGATCCGAGCGAGGATAGACCGCTGACGAGAACGCATGAATTTTGAAGGCTTCCACGCCCCACAGGCGCATCCGCTGGGGATGCCCTCTAACTGCACAAGCATTTTTCTAGGTGTCAAACTCAGGACTAAAAATTATTGTCATAAATAGGATCGACCAAAAAATATAATCGGGTTGCCAAAACCAGTGGCGAAAAAGTAACACCTCTCCATGGATGTCGTGACGATCTATAAGCGGATTCTGTCTCGCATGAAACCTCACGAACTCGAGTGCAGCTCGAATTCGATTCTCCAAGATGAACTTGTAGGTGTCCGAAGTGCAATGGACAACATTGTCGCGACTTTTGCAAAGGTGGGCGAAGTGCGAGATGCGGTGAACCACTTGGAACAGCAGGGCAAACAACCATCGAGTGGTCGCAGTGCAAGTCTTATGGACGTGATGGATGAAACACTCGAATTGCATGAACAATTGCAACACAAAGTACGGAAATTGGCGGCGGGGATGGAGGGCATAGAACAAGCGTTTGGCAATGGAGCACGAGACGATTCTCCGGATCAACGAAAGCGAAAGCAACACGGTGTCGCATCAAGCGAAGCCTCTTCACCCAGTGAAAAAGAAGGATCGAAACCCAAGAAACGAAAGCTCGAGACGAATGTGGATAAGGTCGAAAGACACAAGGCAAAAAAAAGGGAGGAACAAGGTCAAGTAAGTGCCGATTGGACGCTTGCACATGACGCCCTCGATTCCATTCTGAAAGTGAAAACGGCTGATAAAAAAGTGTCTGAGGAATCAAAAAAACAGTGGTCAACAGCTCTGAGTGCTATCAAGCGTGTGCTGGAACATCAATCGCAACGTGACGCTCACACGACGGACAATGCCGCAGTTGAAGTTGCTGCTCATGCACTTGAAGCTGCAGTGAAAGTTTTGCAAAAAATAAAGGTGGCGAGCAACGAAGTGCAATCGCTTGTGACAGCAGTAACGGATGCATGCAACAAGAATGAGGTGCTACGACGCTTTTTACAACGGTAGGACGTTCTCGTATACGTTGATGGACACGAGTCTGATGGTTTGTCTCGTTACCTTGCGATGCAGAGCGAGAGCTCAGCTAGAAAACATCGAAACGAGAGGCACTCTTTCTCCGTCAAAGAAGGTTGGAAAGCAAAGTGGTGCAAGTGACAGCCCTTCGCTCACTCATCGGCTTCAAAATTTTGAAAATCTGGTGAACAGTATGCAAACCCAACCACCTGAAATGAAGTTTAACCAAATTCTGGAAGCTCTAGATTTGATGGACCAAGTGATGGCAGGGGATGCCATGGGTGAATACAAAGTGCAAGTGCGAGCATCCATGAATACTGTCAAACGCTGGATCAACAAGTCGCTGATACGAAATAATATGATTAAAAAGTATATTCACTTTCTCGACACCATCAACGCTTACAGAAAAAAGCTCCCAGACAAGCGGGAACAAAAGGAATGGCAAAGGTACGTGCAGTTTTTGTTAATCAATCTTTCGTTGGAAAAGCTCATAATTTGTCGTGTTTTTATTAGTCAGAACACAAGTATCCGCACGCTGCTCGATGAAAGAATAAAGTGGAAGGGTTCCTCCACGAAGGAAGAGATGCAGAAGCGACTGATGTCAGTCATCCAGCAAGCGAAAGATTGGCAAGATGGCGTTTTCTCGCTAGATCAACTGGATAAAGAGTTTAAAACACTCAATGACGTTGTGTCGTACAGATTGCAATCGAATCCGAAGGCGGGAGAGGATATGCGCAATTGCTTAAAACTGCTAACTACTTGCGTCCAGAAGATCAAGAAGAAAGCCCACCGCGACAAACGTTTAAAGACGTTAAAAAAGTGGGAAGCTCTGCTCAAGAAATAGCAAGGATAGACTATGAACGAAACAAACAGGACGCCCAACATTGTGTTTTTGACGACTGCGACTTGTTCATCTAACATTTAGAATGCAAAGCAGATGATGGGTTCATCGGTGCAAAGGAAACAAAGAGGTTTAGTTCTGTTTTCGAGTGCCACAACGCTTAATTACTTCCTCGGAAGCGATTTCTTCAACTTTCTCTAGTACCTTACGCTGAAACTGACGGGGTGCTTGGCCATTGACAAAGTTGACAGAGGGATTTGCAATGACATTGGACGAGCAGCGCGTGAAGAAGTAGGTGGTGGTGCTTCAAGAGCTACTGACTGATCTGTTTCAATTGATGAAACAGAACAGTCAATAGCTCTTTGCAATATCGTGGTGAAAAGTCCTCAAGCAAAGACTCGTCCAGGTCGAGGACGTTACTAGGGTCAGCATCGTAGCGTTTCAACAACCCGCAAACAGGAGCACGTGCGTGTCGAAATCCAATCGCTACAAGTCGTTATCTTTCCACTCATCCATTGCCTATGACTCGCCGTCTGCAAGAGGTCGTGGGTCCATCTCGCTTTCCGTCATCTACACATCAGGATGGGCTAAAGCGTTTCTTTTCTGTGGTTTGCTTCGATTTCATGCAGCTGCTCGTCCGCAGCAGCTACGCACGAGGTGCCGAAGTAACGTAACGAAATGATACCGAGAAATGAACACCTCGTTTGAATCACTGTCACTTCCATCTCTGTCAAACCATCGGAATGGAGTGTCATATTCCGTACGCTTCGAGAGATGCATGAAACTCGTGAGATTGAATGCCACTCCCATTTTTATAGCTTGTGAAGAAGAAGCCGAGGAGTGAAAGGTACGCTGCTCCATCTTCTTGCGTACCATTTGCTCCATGTGAGCGATTTTGTCCACGTTTCTTGAACGGATGGCCAGTGAAAGTACAGCTTTTGACGTGGCTCCTCAAGATTCTTTCCCTCTATCAACGCAACCAAAAGGAGTCCCGTTGTCTTCAAGTTTAATACCTTGTACGAACTTATGGACTTGGTACTCGCCAGTCTTATCAACGTCCAACATACTAAACAAACGTTGCACGGGACGTGGAGCCCCAGTTTTCTCTTAAAGAATCGAAAGGCCTCATGTGAAGAATGTGTCGTATGCACAAGAACTAGAAATGCTCGAGTCAGCAATGGAAACTATCGAGTGGAGAAGCTTGTGTAGCTCCAGTAGCAGCGCAGCTACCGTCATGACGGTTGACGCTTTCGGAAAGTCATGACTTTTCTCTCAGAAGAAACAGAAGGAGGGAGGCGAATTGGACGACGCGGACACATCTTGTCTTTGAAGTTATAGGACGGTGCTCGCTCCATCGTCTACGGGGCTTCAAATGTGTTTGAAATCGATTCAATTCCGAAGGAAGCGACAGCATCTATCGATGTCTTGTGCATTTAGAGCTGGTAGGCTTTCACGGCTCGCCTACCTATCGAGTCGAGAGTTGATATTTGGTTCCAGACAATGCACGACCGTATCCAAAGTCGAAATGCACAAAGTTTGCTACTGCAAAGTGTCTCTGGCATACGTAAGCTGCACGATCTCGCGAATATTCGATCGACCGTCGCATTCTCTCGCAACGATTTCGGCTGTGAAAAGACCCTCCGCTCGTACGAGTCCGACAAAATGCTGGACACTCCCGTTCGTTCCAAAGTAATACTTCTTCGCCGCAACGATCGCGCGAGCATGTCGTGTACGACGCAAATGGCGTTTAATTGTCTACAGTGTACAGACATGTGTCAACAACATCAACAACCCGTCTCGTTCATTTTCTGCTCGACTGACCTCATACAATTCCATGGCCACAGCTTCCGTGTAAATCGTCTCGGCGGTCAAAATAAGGTCATACTGCATCTCCGTAGCTTTCCTGTGCTCCACTTGTTCCATATATGTCGACATGTTGCGCCACGCTCCGGCATAAAATTCGGCTTTTCGAAACGTTTGGTCGTCAACATTTTTTCGTACATTGTGACTGGTCGTCCACTCCAGCACCTCCTTATTGTAATCACTAAACGTCACTTTCTCCGCTCCTCGTTGTAGAGCGCAAATGCCAGGTAAGCCGTGCCCACAGCCTAATTCTAGCACTGTGGAGGGCATTGTCTCGAGTCGCTGTTCGAGGAAAGTCACAAGATCTAACGCACATTCCCAAAGCTTAAACCCCCCTTCGTATACACCCGCTTGGATATCGACAGTGGATAGGATCGAGTTCATGGTGCCGGTTCGTGCCCTAAAATTCGCATCATTTGTATTAACAATGTGAAATGTCACCTTTCCCACTGGAACGGTGGAAAACGTGGTCGAAAGGATCGAAGGACAAGTGCGAAGACGTTGACAGCTTTGTCGTGGCGACTGAGAAGGAGTTTTCGATCGTGAGGAAGGCCTCGAAACGGAGGAGGAGGCAGTTACGTCATGCTCGAGATTGAAATTAAAGGAGAACGCAGCCATTTTGAAAGACGACTGGATACAGTGTCAGATGACGGGTCTATCTATGTAACCAACACATTAACAAAAGTAGTTGGCACGAGTGTGCGGTATTGGTACCGGTATCGCACTATACCGGTATCTACAATACCGTTACCGTATACCGTGGGCGGCAAAGTCGGTAGAGTTTATACCGTACCACTACCGGCGCTGCCAAAGTCGGTATCATCCCATACCTTTGGCGGGAAGTCGCGGTATCGTGACTGACGGTATTCTCCGATGGTGGGTGCAGTCGATAATACAAATCGGTAGGTATACCGATTTGTATCAATCTCGGTATTGACGGTAGAGTCTGTGGCTGCAAGTCGTCTACGTAAGCTGGCCAGGATGAGGGCGGGTGGCGGTGCTGCTGGTGACGACAAGGCAATCGATGACAGCAATAATAACGGCCCCGCTTCTTCATCTCATCATCATGAGAAGAGGAGGTTGGAGACGGCGGGGACCGACGAGGCAGGAGGAAAAGATCTCCAGTGCGAAAAAGAAGATAAGAGTCATCCTTCACAACAGAGTACGAGCGGCGGTATTGACGTAGTAGTAGTTGGTGACGATGGCGCTACTACAACTAGTCCCAGAAGCAACAACTTGAATGAATCTGCTGGATACTCGAAGCTAAAGAGGGGCTATAAACAATCAAGCTTTAGTGATTCGAAGTCACCTATCTGGCAATATTTCAAGAAGGACCGCGTTAATAAGAACCACTCAGTCTGCAAGATCTGCTCCAAAGTACTCCCTACCCAGCATGCGAGCAATCTTTTGTCCCATTTGATCTCTGCAGGGAGATCAGCTAAGGAGCATGAAGAAGCTGCCGAGGACTGTCATTCAAAGCGAGAATCAAAGCGCACTCGTCGCTCTTCCAATGCTAGGATCTTAAGTGGACACGCTGCTGAAGAAGACATAGCTTCCAAGACGAAGCAAGTTTCTTTGATGCTGACGGATCATTTCTCTAAGAGGAAGAGACTTACGAAAGGCATGTTTGCTCGTAATATAGGTAAATTTTAGAATCAGTCGTGATTATGGAGCATTTTCTACAACTACGTGCGGGTTTAACATTCCTTTCTTTCTCCAGCTTTGATGGTCACACTGGACAACTTGCCTCTGACATTTGTAGCAAAAGCAGGATGTTCGCACGTTGTTAAAAAGTACATTTTGCCTCACAATGACGGCATGGAGCTACCAAGTAGGGAAAGGATACGGAAGGAGGTCCACTGCCTTCAGACAGACATTCTGGAGAGGATCAAGAATCTCATTGCCAAGACTAAGGCGGTGAGTATTATTACCAGACGTGTCTTATGTTCGTAGCAATGACTGATTCGTTCCTCTTATTCTTGCCTTCACGTTAGTGTCACCTTAGACGTCTGGAAGGACAAAACTGCAAAAGCAGAGTGTAACGGGGTTACATTTAGTTACGTTGGTGTACGTAAATACACAACGGTTAAGGTCAAGTATTGACCAGTCCGAAAGGTTCGGACCTATTGGTTGTTTTATCCAATCAGGGCGGGAGCCCTTGGTGAAGGCGTGGCAGCCTGCCACGTGTTTGTACACAGGGGGTGTACATTACATTTTAGGCTAGGTACGGATTAAGTGAGTTCTACCTAGTATTACATATAGTTTACATTAGTTTATTAAGTTAGACTAATTACATATTAAATATAAATCAGTTTACAATTTACACTATCCTACTAGACGCCCGACCGGGGAAAGGTCGAGCGTGCAGTGAGTGTCGTAGAAGGGGAGCACCTCCCCTAGCTACTCCCTACTAAGGGAAGCCGTAGGCTAAGGCGTTAGCGTGAGCTAACCGTAAACTCAGGGAATCTTGGCCTCGAGTGAGAGTGTAGCCGGGTGTGTACACGCACGGTGCGGCTAGCACACAGAGGAAGATTTTCCTTTAAGCGGCGTTCACCGCTACTTAGCCGATACGCCCTTATAAAAGGGCTTAGAAGGAGATAGATCTCCTACTCGGGGCCAAAATTCCCGGGGTGGTTTACAGATAGCTTTCGCTAACCCCTTTGTAACAAGGCTTCCCTTATAAAGGGAGGTAGCGTAAGGGAGAACTACCTTAGGCTACAATACTCACTGCGCGCGGGACCGGGCGTGGTCGTGCGCCTAGCTCCTCTAATGCCTTAACGGCAAGGCTCCCTTACTAAGGGTGTAGCTAAAGGGAGGGATCCCTTTACGCTACAGTACTTACTGCGCGCGCGACCGGGCATGGTCGCGCGCCTGGCAGTCTTAAGTATTTTTGTAAACTGAATGTATATTTAATATGAAATTAGCCTAAATTAATTTAAACTAATATAAACTATATGTATTACTAAGTAGAACTTACTAAATTCGTACCTAGCTAAAATGTAGTGTACACCACCTGTGTACTAACACGTGGCTGTATGCCACGCCTCCACCAAGGGATCCTGCCCTGATTGGTTAAAATAACCAATAGGTCCAAACCTTTCGGACCGGTCAATACTGACCCCAACCGTAGTGTACTCACGAACACCACATATTAAATGTGACTCGAATGTAACCCTGTTACATCCTCCCCCATCAAGACTATTGCTTACGCAATAAACAAAATTTTGTTGGAGAACTCCAACTGCCAGTACCTCTGGCTATCCATGGACACCTTCAGTGGTGCTATGGAGTCTCCTCTAGAGGAGGTAGATTATTCCGAGAACTCGGAGGTGGATGCCCTTGGCGATATCTCCCCAACGGTTGACCGCTCCGACAACGCCGAACGGCGATGTCGGCAGCCTAATCCGTTCCCCACGCGTGGGGAAAATGCACTTACTAGTGAACCACCCCTGCCAATGTCGAATGATACATCCGTATCGCCGAAGAAGATCATCACCAATGAGCTGGACGCAGCTCATGAAAGCCAGCTTGCCGCACAGGCACTAAGGGCTGCGTTACGCACCCCCAGACTCCTGCCAAGGGCGGCATATCGTTTTGGAGGTCCTCGTGACCTCCCAAAGTTTGCCAAGAATGAGGTAAAGAAGGGTTTAGTCTTCTAAACCCCTGGCCTCGCGGCTGTACAGCCGCAACACACCACACGCCGGAATCAACTCCGGGAAAAACTTCTCACGCAGAAGCAGTTCACTGCTACCTCATATCTAGAGCGCCTCGAGAAACAGGCACAGGGTGCTGTTGTTGGAACCTCCGCGAGGTTCCCTTCATTCTCCTACAAGGAGAAGATGCCAAAGAGGCAGAGCAGAAGTTCCGCGCTTGGGCGGAGGGGAGAAACATCTCCCCGAGTTTTTAAAGCTGTACAACAGCTATTCCGAACGTGACGTTCGGATAGAGATGGCATTGCGCTTGGCGTTTTCCGGAGCCAAAGCCATAGGGCAGTTACGTGCCCCTTATCTCATGCGCTATGCTAGCGCCCGTGCCCTCACTGCGGTGCCGGAGCACAGTGCGGGTTCCGCATCTGCCTCCGGAGAACTCCCAACTACTGGGAGTGAAGGGGCTTACCCCGCCCCTTTGGTCGTTGAATCACAGCGGGATTATCCCGCTCGAAAGCGTCAACGACGTCACGGCAATCGTGCCGCAGGAGAGTCTCGAACTTCCACGAACTCTGTGAATGTGGATAACCCTTCCACTTCACCCAATACTAGGTTTGACCCCGATGATGGCGTCGCGCCATCAGACGCTCCAACCCGTCCTGCCGTACGTTACGGCTTACCACCTTTTGCTTGTCTTGGCTTTCCTCCATGGCATCGCAAAACGTGTCGTAAGACATTAAGGCGCGTCGATAAAAACTCATCGATGTGCTTTCGCACAGATACAGGGCTGACATCGGGGAATCCTCCCCCTCAAGCCCTGGGCCACACACACGTGGCGTCAACGTAAATCGCGGATTTACTAATCCGTTCACATTAAACGGGATAAACCCCGTAGATGCATGCACCGAATTGTTTATGGCAAATTCGTCCACAGGAAGCACCTAACTCGAACTCTTTGGAGCATCCGGACATAAGCTCCGGAGAATATCCTCTACAACGCGATTAACGCGTTCCGTCTGACCTTCCGTCTGCGGATGATCCGCAGTGGACATGAGGAGCTTGGTTCCCAGCACCTTAAACAACGCTCCCCAAAATGTCCCGTAAAACGGGGATCCCGATCCGACACAACGGAATTGGATAGACCATGCTGTCGAAAGACACGGTCTAGGAACACTTTCGCTGTTCCTTTTCCATCAATGGACTCTGGCACCGCCGCCAGGTGAGCCATCTTGCTCAAACGGTCTACAAATACCAATATGACGGAATTCCCGGCCTTATCCTTCGGAAACCCGAAGATAAAAATCCATACTAATGGATTTACAACACTCCGTTGTAACAGACAAGCTCGCCAAAGGCGCAGCTGAACTTGCAGAGGGTTTAACCCTCTGACACGTCTCACAGGTGCGTATATACGCACCGACCCACTTATACATATTGGGCCACCAATACAAAGCGCTTAAAGCGTTGTAGGTCTTATACCGACCTAAATGACCCCCGGTAGGGGCGTAATGTGCGTCAAAGAGGACTCTATACTTTAGTTCCTCATCATGAGGAACTACCAACCTAGCAAACCGTCACAGTAACTGTAACGATGTAAACGAGCTCTAGCTCGACTTGACAGGGTTGGATCAGACGAGCCAAGTCCCTTTCCACCCAACGCGCTGATAAGCGCCGTACATTGAGGGTCTTTCTCATACGCCTGGCGTATGAGATCTACCACAGACGTGGTGACGAATGTCGCGTGAGAGATCTCGTAATCGGGACGACGCGATAACGCGTCTACAAGCACGTTCTGCTTTCCAGGTTTATACTTAACCTCAAAGTTGTATCCGCAAAGAAGGAGAGCCAACGGGCCATCCGTCGCGATAGATGAGGCGACTTTGTCGCTGTACGTAAGGACGCGGGGTCAGTATAAACCACGAACGGCTTTGAGCCAAGTAGGTGAGCTCTAAATTTGACAAGAGCATTGTGGTGGAGTCAAGTTCGAAATCGAATACATTTTTTTCGACAAACTGACCACCACCATCGTGCCCAGCCTTCCAACTTACGGGGGGGGGGACCCCGCGGACCTCCATTCGAAATCTGGTCCGATCGTCCGCTGCTGGCAGACGACCGGTCATCATCCAGAGACACTTGGTCCGATTCACTTAAGACCATCTCACCTTGTGTACCCATTGGAGTGGGCTAGTTACACACTCGGTGGATCGGGATCGCAGATCGATTTGATTCGGTCTTGAATATGAGACCGTGCTGGCTAAGTGTACCTAGGGCGAAACTCTTCACCCCAGGTACGTACAGACCATAAACACTTCCGAAAGATAGATTCCAATAGGTAGATCGTCCAAACGATCTAGACCTGACCAATACGAAATAATAGAGGGTAGACCAATCAACCAGTATAGCCCCTGACCAATATGAGAGAAGACCAAAACCGGTCTAAACTCCAACCAATGTTAAAATGAGCTAATATGTCCACGTGAAGACCCAATATGCCCGTGAACTCCACAAACGATATCTCCACGTAAAGACCAATCCAGTGAATAGCACGTTCCAAGCGTATTTGACTTAAAGTGTCGAGATCGCCAAATCGTACTCCCGTCGAGGGACTTCCGGTGGCCAAAGTGCGCGTGCGGCGCGTCCAGACCGGGTATAATAGGCGAGAGGGGATAATTCAACCCTCTGCCTCCAAACACTCGGCGGCGGGCGGAGGAGACTAGTGTACGTGCAAAGAAAAACGGCGACCCCTTGCTGTGGTATAGACCAAGACCAAAGGACTTCTACTTAGAAAAACCCTGCAACCAAAAGACTTCTACTTTTTTTTTAGGAAAATCCACAACTAACCAATAATACTACCTCCCTATGTCCCTAATGTACCCACAAAAAATTATGTAAAATACCCAAAGTCAGGTGACTCACCCAAGACCAGCGTTCTTGATACTCCTTGAATTTGATAGGCTAAAAAGCCCCCCTTGTTTAGACCAATCCGAAATTCGACCAACTGCTTTGACCAAAAATGACCAAATTTGTGGTACACTTCACCATAGCCGCCCCTGAGTCCGACCGTGTCGCACAACGATAACGGTCTGACCTCACCCATCACTTGACCAACTGGACCTTGGTCACTCACACTTCTTCACCATGGACCAGCCATCTTCGCCACCTGCGCCAGGTACTTACTTTACTGCACTCGATCCTCTTATGCTTCCTCTTGACGCTTCTTCTTGTAGAAACTCTATGTGCCGAGTCGCTCCACATTGCTTTGCCTGTCCGGTCGGCTCGGTCTGACAGCCCACGTAACTCTCATGCACTTCAAACATCGGAAGGGTGTTAGACTGAAGCCGACACGCGGATGCAGGATATGCTCGCAGAAAACATGCGTCTCAGGACCCAGGTGGCCCACCAGGCAACACGAGGCGCGCATCTTTGGTCTTTATCTTGTACTCTTCTTGACCCTCGTTTGTCTTCAGCTCTCATCCCTCCCAGAGTAGTCCAGGCAATAGGTGCCTTGGTTGATGCTGATAGGCAGTCCGGCGATGATGTTGACCAGCTCCTACACATTTTGGAGGAGCTGATAAGCGCGCGCCATGAGCTGTCCCGTCTGGAGGCTCATCAGTGCCATCTCCGGGATCAACTTGCACTTGTTCGTCGGCAGCAGCTGGACGGACAGTTTGACGCGACTTCACTGCGCATGCAAGGCGACGACCTCGCGCGACGCATTGCCGAGTTGCAAATTGCGATTCAAGACCAGACCGGGAAGGTCCGGTCCTGTCAAGACAGGTCCGACGCCTGGACGCAAGAGTCGGATCGTCGTCAGGTGTCACTAGACCAGTGCCTCCAGCGCTTGATGAACTTACTACCTCCGTGTTCGACTGCTTCCTCCAGCGTAGATTGGTCCGCATAGGCAACCTTAGTCGCCTCGGGGCAAGACCAAGACCGCTTGAAGCAGGACCAATACCGGCTTCTTTCATTGGCAAATATTCAGCAGTCTTAAATTACATCAAAATCAAAGAAGCGCGCGGACCCGGAATCGGGGGGAATCGTGCAGTGTCCCATAAGAGAACCAAGACACAGGCGCTTGTCATGGACTCGGACTCGTACATGGACGACATCTACAGCCCCTCGGAAAGTCGAGCGCCCTCGCGCCGTACTGCAAATCGCATCCAGCACACAGGGGTCTCGTCTGAGGAGGACTCCAGCGAAGGGTCCGGCGATTCCGAGTTCATGATCCCCATCCAGTCCAAGTCACGGACGAATTTGCGTGACAGTTTCGTCCAAGTGGCGTCGACAGTGGGGTCAGAGCAGAAGACCGGTCTGCCAAGTGACGCTGCACCAGTATCGACATCCGCGACGCCGGCGCCCTCGGTTCTCCCCGGGACATCCGGGCTTCACAAGTACGCCTTATTGAAGAGCATAGCGGTTGATACCAGCTCCCTTCCGCCGCGGACGTTTGAAGTCACTTGGCCGTGGCCGTCGGGGCAAATCGGCTGTTTACGCCGGTCTACCCTGACCAAGAAGCTTCTGACCCGGTCTTTCTCTCGTCCGGACTCCTGTCTTTTTCCACCGGCCAAGAAAACCCCTGCCGCGTCTGCATGGAGGGCAGACTTGATTACGTCGGCGCAGATCTCCCGCCTATACGGCGATGCACCATGGAAAATCTTCGAACACTCCAAGATAGGACTTGTGTTCCACTTGACTCCATGGATCGGCACTTTGCTAGGCCGGGTGAAGAATATCAACAGGATCCACGGCCAAGCAATTTGGGAAGCGTCCCACTACTTGGTGCTTCCTCCCGACCGGGTGCGACAAGATCCGGGCCTGGCGACGTTCCAGAGAAGCGTAAGCGACGTCGAATTCGAGCGGGCGAGGCTTGGCAATCCCTGTGCCAGTACATTTTGGACGGGATGCGAGCTCGCGAGTGTGACGTCGACGTGTTCTTGTACCCGGTGTTCCTCCACATGCCAAGGCGTCGCGTTGAGAAGACCAGACTGCTGGCCGACGACGGCACATGGTACCCCGGTCTTGATTGCGCTGAGCCGGTCGCGGACCTCAAGGATGCTTTGGTCCAGCTTGACCGGAAGGACCCCTGGCGTAACCAGTTTCAGGATCAAGTGGAACATCATCCGTCAATGGTCATCGGCCGTCTGTGGGGCGATAGCAAGTGAAGTCGTAGGTAGTCGACCAGATAACTCGTAATACATGTCATCATTTCTTTTGATATGTCCGATCGTCAAATCACTTGAACTAATTTTACCACTCTCTCCATAGTTGCACCGAACACGTTATCGTAAACAGTTCCACTCCCATCACGAAAAATAGTCATCACATTCATCATTCCTCTATTCCAATCCGTCACAGTTCATCACAATTTCACATCAACTCCGGACTTTCCACATCTTCACACCGGTCTAGACCGACCGATGCTACTGCGTGTCTTGGTCTTGGTCTTCATGGGTCTGCATCACTGCGAAGCGATTACGACTGACTCGTTCTCGTTCGAACTCTCGTAGAAGATCCCCACAATTCAAGTCGATCTCGTCGACCCAAGTTAATTCATCATGGTCCTTCCATCGGACCAGGTACTCTCGGTGAGTCCGACCGAACCTGGTCTTCTTGGTCGACCGAACATCCAAGACCTTCTCCACTTCAAACTCGTCTTCCTCTAATGGTCGTTCCCAACTGTCCTCCGGCAGTAACGCTTAATCGAAATCAAATCTCTTTTCTTCGTCTACCAGACAGGGAGTTTTGGGTCGATCAGGAAATTCTCGGACCAGCTTCAACTTGGACACATGCACGATCGGGAAGACCTTGTAATCTGTACCAGTTGTTACTAGACGGGCAGCGTTCTCACCTATCAGATCGGCAACACGGAAAGGGCCGTGCCACATGTGAGCCAGCTTCTTCGCATAGCCCTCTTTCACTCGGTCTAGGTATAGCCATACGCTCGCCCCTGGTTCTATACCGTGGGGTCGGACCTGGTCATTGGTCCGGTCTTCCCGGTCTTGTGTGGCCTGACGCAGCTTTTTGTTGACGACTTCTTTTGCATGCTGGTAGTGTTCTGGACCTGCATGCGCCAGCGTCGAGCATCGCGATCACGGGTCCGGGTGCAACCGATAGGTATCGCAGCTTCCAATGTCGACCGAGGGTCCCATCCATATGCCAGATAAAAAGGCGTTTCTCCTCGGAACCGATCGGTCGACGAGTTAAGTGCAAACACAAGCCTTTCTGCATACTCGTCCAGATCTCGCTGGTCTGGATCAGCAACGTACATCTTGATCGCCCTCGTTATGGTCTGCACCATGCTTCCGCCGATCCATTTGCTTGAGGACGATATGCCATCGTCGCACTCTGTTTCTGGCCCAGCATGTTGTTGAACGACCGGAACACCTCGGCCATAAAACCGGGTTCCCGATCGTGCCTGATGACCTCGCTGGCGCCGAATCTTCGGAACACACATTCTTCGTAGCTCTGGGCGATCTGCTCCGCAGACCGAGATGCACTTGACTTCGCAATAACTAGACCAGTGAACAGGTCTACCCAGATCAGCAGCTCAGTGTTGCCGCGCGTCGATCTAGGTAGTTACGGTATGTGGTCCATCTCTATGACCTGGAAAGGGTAGGTAGATTCGATATTTCCGGGCGATCGCCCCTTGATTACCGGTCTGCCCTTTCCGGTCTCGCAATCCGTGCAACAGCCCACATATTTCTGCACACTGCGGAAAAGAACTCTCCAGTGGAAGTGAGACCTGATCTTGTTATAGGTACTGCCTATGCCCTGATGTCCCCCTTCTAGACTCACGTGATAGTGATGAAGGACATCCGGCTGCAGCAACTCGGGGATCACTAATTTTGCCAGTCGGTCCCGGTCTGCACTGTCTTGGTCGGCATCGCGGCAGTAATACAATAATCCATTATCATCCACTTCGTAGATATCCGCGATCTTGATGCACTATTTCGCTTGACCGTTCGTCAACTTGGACAGTTCACCACGCAGGTAGGTCTTCAGGTTCATAATCCATTCTTCTTCGTCCTGCGCCTTGAGGATCCGTTCCATCCTTAACTGTTGCACTGCATATTCGTTCAAACTTTCCTTTGGGAACGGTCGACGAGACTTCTGAGCTTTCGATCTAGTCGCGACCATCACATGCACCTGGACTGGGGCGTTCTTGGGTCCGATCACTTCTGGGAGCCTGTTTATATTCATCAATTCATCCAGAACGGCCTTCTCGGTGATCGTAGCCCCGGTCTGGTCTTGCATGGCCTTGGTCGCGAGGTAGTCGGTGCTTCTGTTCCAGTCCCGTTTCACGTGCAATAGCTCGTCGTTGGGGTGGTCCTTCAATGCCTTCATTACTCGATCATTTAGCGTCCTTAGTCGTGGGGCCTTGCAGTCGATCTCTCCGGTGATCTTCCTGATCACTAGGTTAGATTCACCACATATGATGACTCGCCCCTTCTCTTGCGACGACAGCAGGTCCAGACATAGAAGTAGACCTCGGTACTCCGCCTCGTTAACAGTAATATCCGGCATGAAATCGGCAGCGGCTGCAACTATAGACCATTGTGGAAACTTCCACAATATGGCACTATAGGCGCCGACCTTCTTCTTCACGCTTGCCGATCCGCCAAAACTTAAGACCAAGAGCTCTTCATCATGGTCGACGGTCGGTGGCGGTCTCGAAACTGACTGCCGAGGTTGCTTCCTCGGGGCAATCGCTATCAATGCCTCGTCCACTTCAGACCGAGGGGTGATACTGGCAACTAATGTGCCCAATATCTCTTCCTCGCCCCTGGTGCACTTAACGACCTCGAGGGTCCACTGCGACAAGACCGCCGACCATCTGCTTAGACGTCCGTCCATCCCATTGGCTGATAATAGCCAGGCCAACGTAGACTTTCTCAAAAGGACCTTTATAGGTCGGCCGATCAGCACGTTGTAATACACATCCAGAATTCGTAGCAACGCCAGAACTTCTTTCTCGACAATTCCATAGTTCACTTCATTTGGTTTTAGCGTCCGGCTCGTAAACGTGACTGGATGATACACACCATCGTGATCTTGCCCTAAAGTGGCCGAGATAGCCCACTTACTGGCATATACAATAATGTTCGGCACTTTTTCGGGAGAGAAATGCTTGAGAACCGGTGCCGTCGCCATCTTAACCTTCAACATACCAAAGGCAAACTGTGCACGCTTCATATGATCTTCGGCCTCCACTTGCGGACAAACCGCAGCAAGACCAGAGTCGGCGCCCTCCTGTAAAGTTGCCCGATCTCCTTCGCGCAACATATGATAGTCATCTTCCCGGAGCTCGTACAGCACAGCCGCGTAGATAGCAAAGTCTTCAATGAATCTGCTATAATAATTCAAGCTTCCCAGGAAGGACTGAATTGCCTTCAGCGATCTGGGGAACGGGAGGTTACTCAGTGAATCCAGGTCCTTGGGATTAGCCTCTAGACCATTGTTCGAGACCATATGGCCGCGCTCTGTTTCTGACCTAGCATGTTATTGAACGATCGGAACACCTCAGCCATAAAACCGGGTTCCCGATCGTGTCTAATAACTTCGCTGGCGCCAAACCTTCTGAAAACGCATTCCTCTTAACTCTGGGCGATCTGCTCCGCAGATCGGGATGCACTAGCCTTTGCGATCACCAGACCAGTGAACAGGTTGATCCAGATCAGCAGCTCAGTGTTTCCGCGTGTCGATCTGGGCAGCGACGGTATGTGATCCATTGCTATCACCTGGAAAGGGTAAGTAGCCTCGAAATTTCCGGTCGATCGGCCCTTGATTATCGGTCTACCCTTTCCGGTCTCGCAATCTGTGCAACAGCCCACATATTTCTGCACGCTCCGAAAAATTCCTCTCCAGTGAAAGTGAGCCCTGATCTTGTGGTATTTCCTGCCTATGCCTTGATGTCACCCTTCTATACTCATGTGGTAGTGATGAAGGACGTCCGGCTGTAGCAACTCAGGGATCACCAGTTTCGCTAGTCGATCTCGATCGGCACTGTCTTGATCAATGTCACGGCAGTAATACAGCAATCCATTGTCGTCCACATCGTAACTGTCCGCGATCTTGGTACACTCTTTCGCCTGATCATTTGTTAACTTGGACAGCTCACCGCGCAGATAGGCCTTCAAGTTGACGATCCACTCTTCTTCGTCCTGCGCCTTGAGGATCCGTTCCGCCCTTAGCTGTTGTACACGTACTCACTCAGCCTTTCCTTTCGGAACGATCGGCGAGACTTCCGAGTTCGCGATCTAGTTGCCGCCATCACATGCACCGGATCAGGGCTTTCCTTGGGCTTGATCAACTCCGGGAGCCTGTTTATGTTCATAAGTTCATGTAGAACGGCCTCCTCGGTGATCGTCTCCCCGATCTGGTCCCGCATGGCTTGGGTCGCGAGGTGGTCGGCGCTTCTGTTCCAATCCCGTTTCACGTGCAATAGCTCGTGGTTGGGATAGTATTTCAGTGCCTTCATCACCCGATCATTCAGCAACTTCAGCCGTGGCGCCTTACAGTCTATCTCCCCGGTGATCTGCCTTATCACTAGGTTGGAGTCACCACATATAATGATCCGCCCTTTCTTTTGTGATGACAGCAGATCAAGACATAGAAGGAGTCCCCGATATTCCGCCTCGTTGACCTTTATGTCAGGCGTGAAATCGGCAGCGGCTGCTACTATAGACAATGTTGGTAACTTCCACAGTATGGCACTATAGGAGCCGACCTTCTTCTTCACGCTAGCCGATCCGTCGAAACGCAAAACCAGGAGTTCCTCATCCCGATCGACGATCGGTGGCGGCAGCGAGATTGACTGTCGAGGTTGCTTCCTCGGGGAAATCGCAATCAGAGCTTCATCCCCTTCAGACCGAGGGGTGATACTGGCGGCCAATGTGCCCAATATCTCTTCCTCTCCCTTGGTGCACTTGAAGACCTCGAGGGACCACTGTGACAAGATCGCTGACCATCTGCCGAGCCGACCGTCCATCCAATTGGCTGATAACAGCCTGGCCAATGTCGACTTTCTCGAAAGGACCTTTACAGATCGGCCGACCAGTCGGTTGTAGCACACAGCCAAAATCTGTAGTAAAGCCAGAACTTCCTTTTCGACGATCCCATAGTTAACTTCGTTCGGCTTCAACGTCCGGCTCGTAAAAGTGACCTGATGGTACACTCCATCATGTTCTTGCACTAGAGTGGCAGAAATGGCCCACTTACTAGCGTACACAATGACGATCGGCATTTTTTCCAAATCGAAGTGTCTGAGAATCGGTGCCGTCGCCATATTGGCCTTCAGCATACCAACCTTTGCACGCTTCATGTGATCCTCTTCCTCCACCTGCGGAAAATATGCGGGCAGATCAGAGTCGCAGCCCTCCCGTAAAGTTGCCCGATCTCCATCGCGCAACATATGGTAGTCGACTTCCCGGCGCTCGTACAGCACGGCCGCGTAAATCGCGAAGTCTTCAATGAACCGGCTGTATTAATTTAGGCTCCCTAAAAAGGGCTGCGTTGCCTTCAGTGATCTGGGAAACGGGAGGTTGCTCAGTGACTCCAGATCCTTGGGATTGGCCTCCAGACCACTGATCGACACCATATGACCCAAATAGGCGACCTTGGACATGCCCCAAAAACTCTTCACAGCACTGATCGACAGGTCCAGCGAACGCATATCTCCAACAACCGTTCGACCTTCTCGCACATATCACTCCATGACGAAGCAGGGATCATAATGTCGTCGATATACGATTGCCTCCCCAGAACGGACGGGGGGGTCTCCTTTCCCGATCGGGTTCACACTCTGTAAATACATTATGGTTTTCGGTGGGGTCCCTATCGGTACTGATCTTGAAGTGTCCATACTATGCGTTGTCGATCAGCCTCTGGTAGATCTGGGGCGCGTTCATCAAACCGAACGCTGTAACAAATGCGGATATCTCGCGAGCCCGATCGTTCATCAAAACCACCAAAAATCCACTTGCCATATCCAGTGATCAATATCATAGGGTCTTGTTGAGATCTTCTAGCAGATCGCTGACCAGCGGCATCGGGTACACCATAAGCTTGGTCAACCGATTTACCAACCGATAATCGATACACAACCTGATGTCGACGCCGTTCTTCTTGATCACAATCACGATCGGTGAGGCCCACGGCGAGGTCGACGGCTTAATGATCTTGGTAGCCAACAGTCCTTTAATAAGATCGGACAATTTTTCGCGGTACTGTGGCGCCACACTTCGGCATCGCTGGGCGATCGGATTGGCATCACCGACGTCGATGTCACAGATCGCTCCGCGAGCAGCAGGGGGTAAGGCGTTTCCTTTCCCGATCAGCAGATGTTTCTTTTTCCTTATGATCTTCTTTAGCTGATCGATCTGATCGGGACTGTTGACATCCCGATCACCCACTTGCAGATCGTCCAAGGTGACTTCGGGCGGATCAGCAGACACTTCAGGGAGGACTGCCATCTGGCTCTCCAGCTCCTGAATATATTGATCCCCGCCCTCGTGGATACAAACTTGATCGTCTTCCGGGGCAATATCACCCAAACCGTCCTGATCGTTTGAACAATGCTGTTCCCGATCGGCGGGCTGCCTTTCAACGACATCAATATGCTTAGGCGCGCCATCGTGGTCCGCCCCAGCAATGCCATGTTTCCCTTTTTCTATTCCCGGCTCCGCTGCCGCCTGTTCTTGTGTCGCCACCACGTTGACGAACCTTGGCTCATCTGCTTGATGGTCCACCGTGTCCGGCGACTGCGGTGAATTTCTTGGAGCTAACGTCTTTTTTGGGGTTACATAGCTGGGTCGTTCCACCATAGGTGAGGTATCGTCTTCCACCGATCCATCATCGCTGATCAGATCGGTGGTCGCTTGGTATGCCAAGTTCTGCCACTCAACATACCGTCTCGATCCGATCGAGACGAACCCCATCTTTCTTGGCACTTTCCCTTCCGCCAGACGCATGCCAACAATAGTATTGTTGTCGAGTGTAAGCGGCTTGTCACCGATATTAGCGACTCGAACAAAATCATATCGGCCGGCGCTCTTCACAAAGGTCGACACCCACCGATCGCCCCTGGTCACCCATAACTTCCTTGATCAAAAACCTTTGTCGACCGGGGTATCAGCGGCTTGGCCGACTGAAATGGTGACATCTTGGTCCCACATGACCAGATCGGTGTGCGATCCGTCTAGGGGCCGCCGACCAGCTAACTGGATCTGGACCTCATCCGGGAGTGTAAGCACTCCATGAGACAGACCGAGGCGAATAGCTGCCGGCACCATGAAATCCATGCCTAAAAGGGCATCCTGACCTGCCAGCTTGCCAACCCAAGCGCTGAAGAAGTAGACCAACGAGCCCGATAAGGTGATCTTCACGCGCTTCCTTCTTTCGGTCATGTAAGAACTTTCACCGATTCCGACGCATTCTTGTCTCTGTGTATTGTCTATACGACATCCTACCTTACGAGCAAAGGCGGAGCCGATAATCGAGGCTTCGGCCCCAGAGTCGAACAACATCGTTGCCTTCTGGTTGTTTATCTTACCACAGGCTTTCGCCTGCTTGAACCATTTGTCGGGCGCATGATACTTCCAGTATCCGCGAGACTCCCCAGGCAGCAGATCCAGCTGCATTACCACCTTTGATCGGGAATATTCATCGGTCGTGAGATTGTATACAGGATGATCCCGATCGACGCAATGAGAATAGAACATGTATTGTCGGTTTTATTCTCTTTGACGACATATGCATAGATGCCAAACGTAGATCGCTCGGCTCGATCCAGATTCCAACCTGGCGAGCGTTCTAGTTTAACATCTTCTCCACGTCAGGTGGAAGCATCCCCGCGTGCTTACCCGGCACATACCACTTGCGCATCAGATTGAAGAACTCTTCGATCTTGCACTGGACGGCCTCGTGATTTCTCCACATGACTTGCACACGAAGAGGCAGTGATCGGTGGGGCTGTCGCGTCTTTCGCACTTCTTGCATATCAGCTTCTTCCAGCAGCCCCGATCATCGTGCTTGCTTGACCCGCAGTGAGAACACTTCTTGCGAGGTCGGTCCGGGTCGGACTTGTTTCTACTCCTGCCCTTTCGATCTGCCTGGTTAGGCGTCGATCTGGTTCTTGGTGCAGGTTCCGTGACGAAGATTTGGCTATATTGGTCCTCGTCTGACTCCCGACTGGAGTGGCCGCTACTTTCTTCTTCCAATCCAGTGCTGTCTTCAGTCGCGATCGCCTTAACATCACGGGCCGATCTGGTCAGGGGTCTCTTCACCGGATCGGTCTGGGTCTTCGATCTGTAGCGACCCTATCCAACGGCGACCTTCGCCCTCATGCTGCGTGAGTGTTGCAACGTCCGCAAAGTCTGATCCACTTCCCCCACATCTTTGAGACGCACCAGAGTGAGCTGATCTGCCAGCTCTTGGTCATCAAGGGTAGGGATATAGTGACCTACGTGCTCCATAGCGGCACCGGTCGGCGGGTTGCTTTCCTAGATCACTATCCCGGCGCGAATTGCAGCCAAGTTCAAGCGGTGCAAGTACTCAATTGGCGTCTCGTCGCCCCGCTTCTGCATATGATGATATTTGCGGGCGATAGAGAATCCGGAGTTGCAGTACTGCCCCTCAAATTCTGAACATAGCAGATCCCAGTCAGATCGGACATCCCGACCCAACTGTTGGATCCAGTTCGCAGCCGTTCCTTTCAGCTGATCTCTGAAGATCAAACACCGTTCCTTTTTTGTTGTCTGATCCCGCAAGAAAGCAGACTTGACCCGACCAAACCACGATCTGGCTTGCTCCTCGTCGGCGTCCTTGCCAGTGAAATCCTTGATATCAGTGGTCGCAGCCATGCGAATGCGTGGGATCGCAGTAGATCCAAAATCAAAGGCGGTCGTAGAGGCTAGGTTATCCCTGCGCGTTCTGCCCGCACCTGCACCGTCTTACCCATAGTGCTCATCCGGATCGTCGATCGACTCCATGTCGAAATCACTGTTTTTGATTGATCGGCGCGGTTGGGCTGGCTGCGGCTCGCGTCTTCCTCTGCCAACTGGTCTGCCACCTCGGGTAGCCTTAACCGTTGATGCCACTGACTCAATATCGACATCCCGGCAAGTATTGAGATTTTGCCGGGCAGATCGGTTCTGGGCATGCGGGTGCGGAGGCGATCGGGATCGGTATCCCATGAAACGCTCCATCGTTGCCTCAAACATGGCTTGGACGTTACCTTGGGTCATGGGCAGCCTGTTGGCATCCTCCTTTGGAGGTACTGAAACCTGTGGGGGCTCCTGGGGCCCCGACCGTCATGCAGCCCCATGCTGACGCACGTCCTTTTTATGCTCCCATGGGGGTATGATCCACCCCCATGGTCATCCGCTCAACACTGACCTCCAACTCCGAAGAGCTATTAGAGGAAAGTGGAGACTGATACAGCGATTTATCATCGGAACACACATCATCGTGTGCTGCCGTGGACTCAGCGGCCTTCAATGCCACGGTGGGAGTTGGGCGGCGAACCGCCCCCACCAACGGCACCAAATGATCATGGAGGGTCGACATCGACAACTCCAGCCTACGAGTGTCCATATCAAACAGCTTGTGGACGTTGGCCGGGTTCTGCACTTTTATGCCGACCTCAGCCAACATCGCCAGCAGGTTCTTCACCAATAGCAACGGCCGATCGCTTTGTATCGGCTCGGTGGTGGGTCCGAGAAGGCGATCGGGGATCTGGGGCTTTAAGATCTGCATGACCTGGTCTTCACGAATAAATCGCTTTAACTCGTGGATGTAATACATCCTGGTCAGGTCTTCTTCCTTGGTAACCCCATCCCCGACCTGCGACTTTTCTTCGAAGTCATATTCATCGGGTGGCATTCCCAGCCTTTGCTTGGGACCTTGGAAAAGTGGATCTGATCGTTCCGATCAGCCTCTAAATCTTTCCGGAACCACAGCAAGACTTGATATAGTCCCGATTGGCTCCGGTGGGAGCCTTATGGGGAGGTAAAAACTTATTAATCCCGATCTGGTCCTCCACCCGGCCAGATTGGACATCTCCACATTTAACTCGTTTTAATAGATTCTTCGCGAGATATCATCCCTGTGATATCCGCGATCACCAAGTGATCCAGGCACGCGCAACATTGTGGTGGAGTCAAGTTCAAAATCGAACACCGTAGTGTCGAGAACCTGACCACCATCGTGCCCAGCCTTCCAACTGACGGGGGTGGGTACCCCGAAAACCTTCGCCTAAGATCCGATCTGATCGTCCGCTGCTAGCAGACGACCGATCATCAGCAGAGGATGCCTGGTCCGATTTCTGCGTCTCCATCTCACCTTGTGCCCCCGATGGAATGGGCTGGTTGCACACTTGGTGGATCGTCGTCGTGAATTGATTTGGGTCTTAAACGTGAGACCATGCTGGGTAATGTAACCTGGGCGGAACTCTTCACCCTGGGTACGGTCAGACCAATAATACTCAGAGTAAGTATACTCCAAAGGGCAGATCGCTTAACCGATCGTAGAGCCCAACCAATACGGGAATAAAATTCCAATACTCCAATATGGCGACCCAACGAGAACGTGACAAACTCCACGAACGATATCTCCACGTAACAATCCAAAAACTTGTTTACACGTTCCAAACGTGTGTAACTTGGGCTTGTGAAGCCGACCAATGCGTACTCCCGTCGAGGAACTTCCGGCGGGCCAAGTGCGTCTGTAACGCGTCCCGGCCGTGTATAATGAGCTAGAGGGGATTACTCGACCCTCTGCTCCCAAACACTCCGCGGCGTGCGGAGGCGACTGATGTACTGTGCAAAGATGCGAACGACTTCCTTGTTGAGGTGTTAACGACCAAGAAAGACGGAAAAAACAAAAAACCCTTAGAAGGAAAAACCAAAACTAACCAATCATATCTCCCTACGGTCCCCAATATGTACAAACATGAAATATGTAAAGTACACGCAATATCATGTGACCTACCAAAATCTGCGTTCTTGACACTTCTTGCACATGATAGGCTTAAAAGCCTCCTTGTTTTCCACCAATCCGATCGCTGATAAGCTCATCGGCGTGCCGCTGACACAAAGTGACTAAAATTCTTGAATCCACTTCACCACAGTGGTAAGGGTGGCAAACGTGGTGGGAAATGAGTAAGCGGGGATGATGGAAACTGATAGCTGTTTGGAGTTGTCGCTTGGCTCGGTTTTCTTGGCTTTTTGTGTGTAATATGACCCTATCGTATATCTGTGACTTGGATAACCCTGTTTTTGAACTTTTCGCTTGATTCTCAGGCCAAAAACGTTGAAATCCACGTCACATTGGGTTATGAATATCAAGTCGTGTATTAAGTCACGCGCTATGGCTAAGCCATTGTGACACAATCACGCAAATCGCGCCCCTTGTCGGGATATCACTTGCCCCTTGTCGGGATAACAAAGACCCCTTGTCGGGAAACAGCTTCCCGAAATAAAATGCAAAAGTAATACTTCTGACTAAAACTAATTCTAGTCCGTCACAAATACACAAACATTGAGTATACCTATTTTTTGGTCCTGTGCGATGATGCTCAACTTTAAATGCCATCGCGTCTTCTTCATACAGCGCTGCATTTTAACGAAAAGGATACTAATGACGAAGTATGGGGGATAGTAGTTCAAAAGCTCACCACTTCGATCGTATCAAGATTTATATGGTGAAAAAACCACCATTTCAACTCATCTTTTTTCTTTGGGGTCCAGGTGTATTTTTCTAACGTTCTATAAACTCGGAGAGGTGAATGTTTGTTAAAATGAAATCATTATGATAAGTCGTTCCAGGATTGGTTCACTTTGAAAACCTTATGGTCGTTCCAAAGCTTTTTTTCTTCCGTCTTGTCATGGAAGTCTGGATCAAGCTGATGAAGTCGATCAAGTGCAGCAAGTACAGTGCGTCTTCTCGGCTGATCCTCATGTATCAACATTTTTAACAACTGTATCCCTCTCTATCCCTGGGTAGTTCCAGCTTCATCTCCACAAGTTTGGATGAATCTACGGCCATGGTACTGAAATATGGTGAGCGTGATGAGCTTGACTTTGGTGGTGGCCGCTTGGTAGAACCTGACTTGGCGCTGCATCCACGAAATCTATCAGGAACCACGAATTGGGGTCATCCGCGGTTCTTGACACCATTCAGTCATCAAACATCTCGACGCCTTCACGCAGCAGCACACAGTTTCACCATTGCACAAATTAGCTGTCTTGTGTTTTTGCCCGCGTGTTGAATATTACTACTTTTGAATTCTAGTTTGCAAGATCCAACTGATCAAGTTCGGGTTCGCATTCTCTCCCAACATCTTGTATACCGCTTGAACATGATTTTTGCTCGCTGAAATAACAGCTGCGTATTCGAACAAATACGAACCGTCACCATAGTTTCACACAAGCTTCTTAAAGATCTTGCACCACATCGTCTCCATCTGCTTGATCCACAGGAATGCTTTCTTCACCGCGAAAGACGCACCGAGAAGCCACACTAATATGACCTGGTGATGCCAATCGACTGAACTTTTCGATCGCTCTCCCAATGCCGAAGAAACCCAAAAGATTGGCGACTCAAGTCGTCCCAAACGGGACGAATGACTTTTGTGTGTAACCTGGTTCGACGGAATGAAGTATTCGATGTCTGATCTTGTTAAGAAGCTTTGCACCGCGACCCGAAATATCGTAGCCATGATGGAATCTTCATTTTGGCCATCCAGCTGTCGGATATTAGCTGGTGACGAGTGATCTTCATGGAAGCCAAAAGAAGATCTCACGTTCAAGCGGTAAATCACGCGGAGCTATCTGATCCACGACGGACACTCGCTGTTCATCCAACCTTTATCACCTGGCGATAGGTATCAAGTACGTGAATCGCTTCCATGAGTTTTTTGTATGGCATTGTACCACCCACCATACTTGGTTGTTGTATATGTGGTAGTTTCGAATACGGTCATCCCTCTGAAATCTTATCCCCTGCTACTTAATAAACTCCAGTACTTTCTAAGTCTCGGCTTCCACCCGCTCTCTTTCCTATGTGGAAATCTTTTACATTGGTTTTTTCCGCTAGTTTATACCCTCCGATACGTTATAGGTTACACCTTCCACCAAGGCTATCAAGTTTTGGAGGGACGTCTGTACCGGTAAACGGTATTGAACAATGGAGTCGCCGATGCCACCGTCGCCACCGTCGCCACCTACGTCACCGCGCTCCCACCGCGAATCGGTCGACGTCAATGTTGAAGATATGATGCATCCATTAGAGGAGCGTGTGTATCATCTATCACAAGAACTTACACAGACGGACGCGTCGGGACCCGCGCTCTCGACCGATGAGATCATCACGAAGCTGAACATGTACGTTAGACCGACACGACGGAAAGCGGAAAAGCAGGTGGCTCATAACGTCCTCCATGTGACAGAATTGCTGAGACGCTGGAAGAAGTGGAAACGACCTTCCGCAAGGAGCGATCGTCGCCCTATCGTCGTGACGGTAAAATAGTTGCGTTGTTAGTGTTTCTTGCTACTATTTATGCTAACTCGTGGGGGGGAGGGGGCATTTGTAGGTCACTTAATCGGAAATTTACTGCATGAGTTGGAGCAAAATGAAGATTTCTATTCACTGGTAACGGTCAAAGTTCAAGTTGCCTTTACAGAGGATGTGCAAGCTTCACTAACCCATCCACGTTTCTATAGTTAGAAAGCAACTTATCCGATCCAAGCGACACGCGCGTCAAGGCCGCGACCTGTCGATTACTTTTAGCGACCGTGTCCGTCAATAGTCGCGCGATTGTGCGTATGTTGGATGTCGATGACGACATGCTCGATCGCGTTTGTGCGTTTGCCACGGATGCGGATCCCGCGTTACGATGCTATGCCACGGGCTTATTATCCGTTGGATTACGGGATCGTTCGATTGCCGACACTGTCGTGAATAATGACACGCCCTTGAAATTTCTAAAGCGGGCTCGCATGTATGCAACGAAATTAGAAAAGGAAAGGCAACAAGCCGTGCGGTATATTCAAGAACACGTTCGTCGTACGAATGCGCGCGTGAAAAAAGCCATCAATACGGCTACCATCGGGCCAACGAAAGGTCCGAGTGCCCAACGAGTCCACAAACGGAAATATTCGGACATTGGGACGCGCACACTGAGTCACGGGAGTGAGATGTACCTTGACAATAGCGACCTTGGATCCAGTATTGAAGCCGAGGAGGAGGCACCGACGGCCATGGTGCCCAGTCAGCAGTCACTTGCGATTCTAAGTACGGAACATGACAATGGCATGGCACCGTTTGTCGAAGAAGGAAGCATTCGGATGCCGACGCTCGAACATCATGAAGAAGATTTGAAGCGTCTTGTGCTGCTAGAGTTGCTCTATACGTTGGATTGTTTGGGCTCCATGGGGGAATATTTAGAACTGTTTGCACCCGCGTTGAAAGAAGATATTATCGGAACGATCATTACGTTTCTACATAGCAAAAACCCCGCCGTGATTTGCCATACCATGACCCTCACGTCTCATTTTCTCGCACATAAGAAGTTTTCCTTCTCATTGGTCGAAGCAGGCGGTGTCGAGTTGTTGTTTACGGTGTTTCGAACGCACCAAAGCGCTGGCCAAGTGGGACTTTTGGATCGCAGTTTGTCCATGTGTCTGCATGGATTGGCTTCGTCGTCGGCAGTGATTGAGCGCATTGTTGGCAGCAGTGCGGAAAACATGTTGGCAGCTGCGTTTACGCTGCTCTCGAGCCCGAATGACCGTGCGAGACAGAATGCAGTGATGTTTTTCAGTCTCACGTTGGGGTTTAAAGTCATTCTTGACTACTTTGAGAAACAGAACGGGTTGTACACGATTTTAAATATTATTCGCGTGGGCAATCATCCCAAGTCGTCGGCACAGCGACAGCTTGCACAAGATGGCTGTCTTTGCTTGCGTCAATACGTGCGCATGCACATGACACTGGTGACCCATCGACTGAGGCGAAAACTCGCTCAATTGAATCATCCCTCGAACCGCGGGTCAAACGCTGTACCAGTGCTAACCGCCGCGACTGTCGCGTCCCGTATTCCAGCCCGAGTGCCGAAAATCACGTGGTCCAAAGCTGTTGATCTCGATGATAAAACACATGAGCATAACATGGTCTTCTACGAGAAATATCGTTTCAGTGCTATCAGTGGGAACACAAACAATTCGTGGTCAGCTGCGACGGGTCCAGGGGGTGGAATGTGGCCACCGGCCGCCAAATTGAGTCATTTGCGGGGGATTCTTGTCCTTCTCGAGGTGGTCGCCATGGTGTGTTCGATCATGCAAAGGACTGATCCAAATGCCAACTCGAGTGCTGTGCAGACATGGACGGCGGAACGGGCGCAATTCTGTTTAGACTCGCTCAGAGTCTTGACCCTTGTGGTTCCGTCTCTGGCCAGTGAAGTCTGCTCAACCGAAGTGACGTTTGATGAAAGCACCGCGTCGAAACAGCTCGGGATGACCATTTTACTCAACATTGCCATGAGTAGCAACCCCCGCGACTCAGAACTCGTCCGTGACGCGCTACGCGTGTTTTGTAACTGCGTGTCCCCACCGCATCAGGAGGATTGTTGGCAGCATCCGTACAAAGATATTCGACAGTATACGCTCACCGCTCGCAGTATGCGAACGAAGAGGGATGACCCGTCGCAGCGCACGAGCTCGGAACCAGCTAACGAGGGACCAAGTATGCCATCGTTTGACAATTGTTTGAATTGCTGTGTCAAGGCCAAGGACGATAAAATGCTGAGACCCGTGCGCAAGTTGGCTCGCGAGCGCAATGCCATTAAAGTGTGCGTCTACTTGCTTCGATACAAACGATCGGTTCAGCATGCTGATGTCATTCGGTTGCTAGCAACGCGTGCGTTGTTGGGCCTAGCGCGTGACCGTCATATGTCTCAGATTCTCGAGAAAATGCAAGTAGGACAGTTACTATCGGATATGATTCGAAGCGACCCTATCTTGGAAGAAAATGCGGATATTCACGTACGTTTTCGAGAATCGGCGCTCGACTTGATTTCGCTTGTAACACATCGAGCGTCGGACTTGGTAATTAACGAGGCCACGGACCCGACCGTGAGAAAGATTGAAAAGGCGAGCATTGTGGCGAACACAAAGATCTCGTACGATGATACGGAGCTCCTACGACTGATTCACGACCATCTCGTGACGAAAGGGCTGCTTCATGCTGCGTCCGCCCTCGTTAATGAAGCGAAGATCCCAGTAGAACGACCACCAAAAGTTGCCTCTGCTGCCGAGGCACAGGGTCCTCAGACGGATGGAATTATGCGAACACGTGTTAAAGCGTCCACGCCACTCAAAAAACCGCTACTGGTTGATCCAGAGATCTCCGTGAGCGCTCCAAGTGGACGGGAGAGTGGATATCTAAGTGGAGGCGATGCCCCACGTCCTAAAAAGATGCAGCGCGTTGCATCGTTGGAGTCGATCGCGCCCGAGCTCAAGAAAATTAACGTGGTGGACTCAGAGCAAGGATTGGTGATGAATCTACAGCAGAAAAAGGCGTGGACGCCTGCGCGTTCATACCGACACTCGAGAAAACGGATGCGTCAGGCATTTCACAAGCCGCATCTCTTTCAAGCAAATGCTTGTACCCAGTCAATGACATCACCGCGAGTCGTGACCGAGACGAGTGTTCCCGATGCTTTACAAAAGCTTCCGATCAATACGCGATGGAGTTTGAATGGAGAAGGAAATCCCACGTGTGCCACGAGCAAGTTGGATGACATCATCTCTCATTACTTGAGGGAGCAGCACCGGCAGTGTGCCAATCCTGTGACGACCGTGCCGCCGTTTAAATTGCTAGGAAAAGGAGCGCAGCATCGTTGTCCAGATCCTCCTGCTACGACGTCATCGACCATGAGTATCTGTACACGACTTTTACGACGGAGTCGAACAGGCTATCGCACTGGCTTGTCGGCCTTTTCATCGTACGATGCTGATGCAGGGATTGATCGTTACATTTTTAGCCGCTACCGACCATATCGCACGGTTGGGGCACACATTGGGGCATTTGGATGGGGTGGCATAAGCACAGCTCGATTCTTTGGTCCGAGGCAGCAAGAGATGCTAATTGGCAATCATGATGGAGAACTTCGTCAAGTTAGTATCGCATCGGATGAAATCGTGGAAGAATGGACGTGCCATGCTCCGTCCAGTGCGATTGTGACTCTGGAAACGAATGAATTGACGTCCTTGGGGCGTCAAAGTCGACTCATTTTAACCGGCGCAGTGGCGCTCACGGAACTCGGCGTGGATGAGATTGCACTCTGGGATGCAAACGACATGAGCGCCTTAGCCGAGCGGTGGCGTTTCAAAGGCGGCTTGCGCCCTCAGTTTAATCACTATGGAGACCGCCTAGTGGCACTCGATGCGCGTACGCAGGAGGCCGAGTTGGCACGCGATAGCATCGGATTGCCCGTCCATGGCGCTATCGTGCTGGACATTGCAACAGGCGACGTTTTGTGTGACTTGAAGGATTCAATGCGCTCGAATGATTACGGCGGGGACACAAATTGCTGTTTCTCGCCCTGTGATGGTACGATTCTAACGGATGGGATGCTATGGGATGCTCGGATTCCGACGCGTGCGTTGTATAAATTTGATAAATTGTCAAACGTTGGCTTTGGCTTTTTCCATCCGAATGGGAACGAAGTGATCATCAACTCGGCCGTGTGGGATCTGCGCACGTATCGATTGTTACGCATGGTACCTGCCTTGGATAAATGCAAAATTAAATTTAACTTGGCTGGTAGTGTCTTGTTTGCGTATTATCCGTACGCAGGGGTGAGTAGTGGCGTGTAGAAAATGGTGAGGACATATGTGTAGAGGGAGGTGATACTGACGCCAGTGTCTCTATATACTCGCAGGGCGATTACTTGGAACGAAGGAAAATGAAACTCAAGTCATGGTTCCGTGTCTTGGACTCGCGCGACTATCGCGATATTACGACGATCGACCTTGGCCGTCCGGTCTTTGATCTCAGTCTTAACACAACGAGCACGTTGCTCTCTGTTGTGAAAGGACGATACTTGGAAGCTAGTGATGTGGATGACCATGATTCCATTTGTCGTCTCTATGATATTGGACGGACACGTCCGGCGGAAGACGACTCGGATGCTGAAGATGGTGAGGAGCAGTCGGATACATTGGACGATGACGAGTACGACGACGAGAATTCAAGTGGTAGCGATGATGACATGGACGATGACGACGAGGACGAAACGTCGGACTCAAACTCGGAGGAACTGGAGAGTTCCGAAGACGACCAAGGGGAGGAAAGTGACGACGAGGAGGCCGCCCCCATTTTTGCTCTTGACGAAGAGAGTGGCGAGGACGAAGGCACTGGATCGGTCTTGTCGGTGCAGGATCTCGGCTATTTAGTCGAACTCCCTGATACGACGTTCTATGATGTGCGTGGACAATATTCGAGCGACGAAAACGAAGAGGAGGAAGATAATTAGCTGGTTGACGTGGTATCCAAGGACTGAACCGTCTGCTTGAGCTTGTCAAGCTAGCCACCGTGCTCACGATCTCACCAAAGTGATGGCTCTAACGTTAAGAAAGTGGACAAGTGCTGGCGCTCGGAACCGAATTCATCGGTTTTGGTTTCTTCGAGCTGTTTTTTTACAAGACCCAGGTCTCCTCGCTCTTTGTTTTCCTCACCACGTCGCTGGATTGGCGGATTGAGCACTTGACAGAATTCCAGCAGCCTCGAGGTTTTAGGTGCCGTGACTCGCTCGATCCATGGGAATGACATGACGAAATGCCCAAATACATCGAAAGAGATATCATCACAACGGAAAGTATATTATGTAAAGGTAGAAAATACAAAACTCAGAAAAAAACTTCCGTAATTTACGTCTTAGACGTTATCTCAATTTTTATTAGGGAAAAACTAAACAGTACCGTGTCCAAATAGGCCTATTTAGAACTCGATTTTACTCGATTTTGATTGGCTGTTTTCAGCCTGCAGGGTTAGGGTTTAGGGTTGATTGGCTGTTTTCAGCCTGCAAGGTTTAGGGTTTAGGTTTTAAGGTTTAGGGTTTAGAGTGTAGGGTTTAGAGTTGAGGGTTTAGGGTTGTTTGTTTGTTTCGTAAGTTTCCGTGGTCAATTGGTTGGTTAGTTGCTTGTTTGCTTGGTGGGATGGGGTGGTATATGTGAGACAGCGGAGAGGCGCCAAAAGTGAGCGGCACCCAAAAAAATGCAAAAAATGCAGGCTGAAAACAGCCAATCAAAATCGAGTAAAATCGAGTTCTAAATAAGCCTATTTGGACACGGTACTGTTTAGTGGACCCTTTTTTATTATCCTTTTTGAACAGCTAATTAGAACAAGGATATTTCAAGGTGTTGAAGTAGTATATATACCGGGTCAGCCTGCGGTCACACATCCCCTTTGCTCTGGTCACCCCCCCTCCCTTTTATGTGAGGGGTGTGTAGGCTCTCTCTATATATGTATCTAAAATACGAGCAATGTTATTTCCACACAACCTGACAACTTGTAGTAGAAAACAGCCTTACAAATTTTTGTGGTTTTTAAGTGCACAAAGTGTATGAAATTTAACAACGTAGTAAGCCCCACAGCTTAAATTCCTATGCCACATCGGTACAATTTTGATTAAAATATCGTAGTTGGACACGACTAGAAAAATTGTTTTGTGGATTATGCTTAGAAGCTATGCCACGTAACTTGAACAACTCGATCCGCACCGGTTTTTATTGCTTCCCATCGTAAACCAAACAGTAGACGCTGAACAGAAATACACCGACCATCATCGAAACACCGAAGCGTAGTATGGATATGCCCCCGGAATAAAGCGCTCGTATTCGTCATGTTTAAATGGACGCAACGAAAGTTGCGTCGTCGTGAAGATCGTCGAAAGTCCCAGACGGCGGTAGAGAACAGGGAACAAAAAGATACCGTACACGTCAGGCACCTGAAAAGTCACGGAGAAACGGCCTTGATCATCGTGACTGAGCGTCGTACGCACGTAAGGGTCCAACATGACAAATTCCAACTGAACTTCATCAGCCTTGTAAGGTACCCATATTCCGTCTTTGAGCTCGTGCAAGTCCAGCGAGTAAGTAAGGTTATCCTTCACACGGTATACAATGGGCGCAGCCAAGCGAATTTCTATGATAGACACGATACCATTGCATTCAGTATACAAGATCAAAAGATACGCAATCGATATGCGTTCGGACTGTGATGCGGTGATTTCGCTCAACGTCGGTTGCGGTTGTGATACTTGGTGGTGGACCTGGAACATGCAAGAGCAAGCCTCAAACGACTGTTGCTTTGTCGTCTGCAGATGCTGAATGCATTGCACTCCCGATGGCGACGCAAGAAATTGTGTGGATTCACTTCTTGCTTGCCGAAATCGGTCTTCATCTGGGTGGTGCATCGACTATTCTACTGGAGAGCAAGTCGGCAACGAGTATTGCGACCAACAAGGATATACACCACGTGCCAAACATATTGATCCATTATGCTGCCAAAGAATGCATCCAAGACTCCACGCACGCGGTACCACTACTACAACAGGACATTCCTCGCGGCCGCGGCTTTTCTCGACTGATCCGGCTGTGGGATCCGCTCCACGCCGTGCTTGGGTGGTTAAAACGCTTGGTTGACACGGCACCGCGTACCATTCCCTTCACGAGTTGGACAAGGGGACCCATCCACCCAAGCTCGTCTAGCAGATCTAGCCAATGTTCGAGTTGAGCGGGAACTGAAAGAAGCACCACGTAATCAACTACTTGCATTACCCATTCCACATCAAGCGTAGGCACGACGCAGCAATACCAATTGTCCATTCAATTGCCGCGCAACAAGCTACGTCAGGTCTACTTTTCCACGATACTAAAGCACCTTTTACACAGAAGACTCCCCACCGTTTTCAAGATACGTCTGGTCTGTACTGCCATTGCCTTCCCTCTCTTGTGCTCTACTCGCCATGCATTTCAACGGCAAAGGCGACTGTTTCGTCTTGCTCGATGTAGCCCATCTGCCGCGTGTGCATTAAGACTGACGCTATCACGGGGACTTTGAAAATGAGACACAGAAAGGACAAGAGTCCTAAGTTGTACGATCCAATAGAAAAGTGCTTGACGCTGACACAAATCGAAGGGTAACCAGAGGACTCGAGGTGCGAGGGCCACGATCGCGACTAAAGAGACCGTCTCGTACCCGCCGGTAGCCCCCACGATCCAAGTGGACTGCATTACCAAATGTATCGTTAAACACGCCATGTTCTCGCTCGTCGATCGACTGCGACCGAAATCGAGTTTGCTCCTGCGGTCCCTTGGTATACGGCAATCGAAAAAACGCAGCCCACACTAGTAAAATCGGCACTACGAAAAAGCCAGTGGAAGCTGCACTCAGAGCAGGCCCTGCGCCCTCTTGGCAAGCGAGCATCGAGCCTTGCACGGTACACATGACGTACATCACGATGCCAGCCATCATGTGCAACACGCCTAGCGTGATGATGAATTGAGCGGCTTTGAAGCCGACAATAAACTGACACAATTAAGGTTCGATTGTCTTGTCCTTGAGAAGAAAGAGAAAGAGCCACCCCAGCTGCCCCAGGACCGGCAAGAGACCCATACTTGTGTACACAATCCACCAGGGGTCCTTCAACGACCGCCAGATCGTCTTGTTATGTGGAAACAAGTGAGGGAGAATATGGCCACGAAAGTGACGAAAGCGTCCAATCGTATGCGTGGATGTAGGATCCACATGGACAGTGCCATGTCTTGCACAAGCACGTGGACGTCTCTATCGCCGCCCTGGTCTGGCCACTTTGCGTCCGTCCCAAATAGATCTCGCGTCTTGCGGAAAATCTCCATTTTCACATCCGGCATGAAAACTGTTCAATACCAACATCAATATTGGTCAAGAGAGAAAGAGAGAGAGAGAGAGAGCGGCGTGAGTGTATGTATGTATACCTCTGTATACACATCCAGCCGTGTGTGTCTCCTACCTTTAAATACTCGGGCATATCCGGATCTTTACTTTTTCTTTCCATCTCGCCGCAACAATATCCAGCGCACGTTCCAACACGTTCCTCACGGTTCGATGAATGGCAAATTGCACCTCGTCTTTTGTACCCTTTGCAATCTCATTAAGTCGCTTGCCCTGTCGCGAGAAGCATCGTGCTCGTTCCATCCACTAGACCACACCAATGATGTTCCACTTGAGGCTGGCACAATGGCTTGACCAAAGCCACCTCACGCACATTCTCAAAGAATACGATAGCCATGATCATCAAAACCACGAGCACATCAGTTTAGCGATCATCCACGCGAACGATGCTCGGTCTCGAGCATTTGAGAACGAAATTGCTCCATCTCTTCTTTTCGTGGCTGGAGTCGTGCTTCCTTCGAGTTGCCGCTGCGTATGATTGATATTTTTTCATTAGTAGCAATATTCATATCATATGCTGTATTTTTTGTGCATGCATCTGTTATGCAATGAGGCCGGTGGATGAAGCCGTATCCATTTTTTATTATATAGTACTAGGGGATGGGACCCGTCGTATCGACGGGGAAGGGCATAAAAACCGTCTGTCCGTCTACAAAACTTGCCCCCAAATGTATTTCCAGGGTTAGGATAGCGAAAAAATATACTCTACATTATACTAATGTGGTCACAATCCTTGTTAGTCTTCAACAGAGCGATGATTCTTGAAGCGAATATTGTATTTTGTGTTTTTTGTCAGATAGTTTTTCCTTCTGTAAAAGCGCTACAGTAGAACCTGTCTAAACAAATATGCTCGGGACCGGGTCAAACGTATTATTTTACGGAGGTTATTAAATTGTAGAAATGCGCAGCGGTGCGCAGCGGAACGCAGCAGAATGCAGCGGAATGCAGCGGAACGCAGCAGAATGCAGCGGAACGCAGCGGAACGCAGTACTGTACTTATGATCAGGGGCTGTGAAATGTAACCCTCAACTAACCACCAACAAACAAAGAACTAACAAAACCGCACAAAACCCGCAACATCCGACCACACCAACCACAGTTTGACAGCAGAACCCAAAGATGCCAAGGGCTGGAGCACAGCACACAACCATGCCGGACAAGGTCCGCATTGCCTTGTGTGAGCACAAGCAGAAGAACCCTTCGCTCACGCAGAAAGAGCTGATTGCTTGGGTGGAGACCAATCACCACCTCAAAATCAGCCAAGCAACGGTCTCCAACACGCTCAAACGTTCGGGCGAGATCCTCCAAAAGGCGTCCAACATCAATCTTGAGCAGAAGCGGCAAAAGACCGTAAAGTATCCTGAGATGGAGAAGGCGATTTTTGAGTGGTTTACGGCTCATGAGGAGCAGGTGAACATGAGCGGCTATCTTCTGAAAGAAAGCGCTATCAAGATCCTTGATCGTCTTTACCCAGGTCACGAGAAATTCGAGTTCTCAAACGGCTGGATTGAATCATTCAATACACGTCACGGCATTCGGTCCGTCCGTCGCTTTGGCGAGAGTGGTTACGTCAACAAACAACTCGTCGAGGATGAGCGCCCAAAGATACGTGAGGTGTTCGACAAGTATGCACTCAGTGACATCTACAATATGGATGAGACGGGCCTGTTCTACAGGATGCAGGTTTGTTAAACATGGACATTCAATTCAATTGTGATAAAAATTGCTCTAAGCATGTCACGTTTCAGGCAGATCACTCGCTTGCAACCTAGCAGCTTGAAGGGCGCAAGCAGCACAAGGAACGGCTGACTCTTGCCGTTTGCTGCAATGCCGTTGGTTTAGACAAGCTTCCCCTTTGGATCATTGGGAAGTCAAGGAGCCCACGCTGCTTAAAGAACATCAATCTGAACAATCCCGGTTGCGTGTACCGCAACAATGTAAAGGCTTGGATGACGCAAATTATTTTTCTTCAGTGGCTCAAATCGTTTGATCTTCGAATGGCTGACAGAAAAGTTCTTTTGATTCTTGACAATTGCGGTGCACATGTTCCTCTTGACGACATTCCGGCCCGCATTCAGCTCCGGAACACTACTGTGTTCTACCTTCCACCAAACACCACATCAAAGCTGCAGCCCTGCGATGCTGGGATTATCCGGAACCTCAAGGCCTACTACCGCCGCGCTTTCAACCGCCTTCTCCCGCAGCGTGTGGAGGACAAACTTCCTGATCCTGAGAAGATCGACATTCGTGAGGCAATCAGGATTGCAGTCCCCGCGTGGAAGAACGAGGTGAAGGCAGAGACCATTGCAAACTGTTTCAGCCACTGCCAGATTCGCAGCACGGCACCGGAGGATCAACAGCCAGTTTTGGCAGAGGAGGAGCTTCTCGGCCAGGAGGTTGTGGCCGAGCTGGAGTCACAGATTCGCCGCTTCCGCTACGCCAATCCCATGGATGTGCGTAACCTCCTCAACTACAGCGAGGAGGATGTTGTCACCTACGCACCTACCTTGGAAGAGGTGATTCAGGATCACTTGGTGCCGGGACCCGTGGAAGAACAGGCCGATGACGATGAAAGCCAAGAAGTCGCCATTGTTCCGGTATCCGAGGCACAGGGAATGATACGTTCACTGGAAACATTCTGGCTGCAGAAATCTGACGTGAAAGAGCTCTTCATGACGGCCCTCCAACGCATGAAGAACAAGGCTGCAGCCATAAAGACCAGCCAGATGAAGCAGAAGGGCATACGTGACTTTTTGAGCGTGTTTGAATAGCGACATATAGGGCCAGGTATATAGGATATTTTTTACATAAGTTGTGGGACTGAGAAAATTTATCAAATATCACATTACGGAGGTTTTTTAATTCCAATATGGGGACGAGCTCGGGACCGGCAAGAAATATTTGTTTGCGGAGGTTATTAGTTTAGCCAGTATCAATTTAGACAGTTCTACTGTATTTATATAGTCGAATTAAATTAGGTCCGATTTATAATACAGTTGGAATTCGATTAGGTACGGCCTCAGCAGACGGGACAGACAGACGGTTTTATATTATAGAAGTAGAGCATATTTGTAAATATTTTTGCCTCAGACGGACAAAAAAAATGGTTTTACAATATATTATTAGACGGTCTTATACTATAGAAGTAGAGCATATTTGTAAATATTTTTGCCTTAACAAAAACACTTGGAATTTTTGCCTCACCAAACACACTTCTAATTCTATTATAGAAGTAGACTAGCATAGTACCCCGTTGTACCAACGTGGCGATTGCCTGAAACACATTAACTTATTTCCACTTAAAATTTCATTATGCTTAAAACGTGCCACGTTATTCTGACTAACGAAACCGAATAGTGAAGTACAGTAGCACGAAGGCCAAAAAGACGAATATAATGAGATAGAGCATGTGTTACGGGTCCCATCCCCTAGGGGATGGGACCCGTCGAATCGACGGGACAGGGCATAAAAACCGTCTGTCCGTCTACAAAACTTGCCCCCATGTATTTCCAGGGTTAGGGTAGCGAAAACATATACTATACATTATCCTAATGTGGTCACAATACTTGGGTCGCACGCCGTTACTGCAAGCAGTAACGGCGTGCGACCACTTTACCCCGTCGTACCGACGGGGAAGAGGGTATATAAGGTAAATTCATAGAAGAACTACGTGACCGGGAACGTCACAGGGTGGAAACTTTTAAATAGATGTAAAAGCGTCATTTCTAAACAATTATTTACGCTTTAATACTGATCTTCATGTCAATTGTACTGCCACGGATTAGTGCGATTTTTGAAGCCAAAATCGTATTTTTTTTATAATGGCATGTCATAGTGTCATGACGTGCGTACAGTTGAATTTCGGCTAGGTACGGGATCGCGTACTTAATTGAATTTTATACTTAGATCAAGTTATCCGCTTAGGTGCGGGAGCGCGCATGCATCGACGACATGAATTCTGTTATTATATGTAGATATAGTAGACTAGTTTCAATCCCGATAAGTCACTTATCGGAGAGAGCTAAAGCAATGCATTCAACATTTACCGGAAAGGTGTAGAATGGCGTAAATTGTATTGGGATGACCCGTTCCACACGGTTATCCATTGGTTGCGTCTTGATTGTAGTACGTCGTGTTAGAAAGCGTAAATGAGGGCCACGTGGTAGAATAGGAACTAAATGTATTAGGAGCCAAGTTCTCTTACCTCTCTCTAGCTCCTTCATCATATACAGGGCCATCGGGCGACCCTTCGGGATGAAACCCCCGCCCGGGCCACTTCGAATATAGGATGAACGTGAAACGGATAAAACATATCCGGTTTCTAACACGCCCTCCTCGAAGCCGAACGCTTCGATCCTCACTCCATTGTCGAGACCCCATCATCTTGCACAGAGTCTCTAGTCGCGCCTTGTCCAGCGGCTTGGTTAATGCGTCCGCTGGATTCTCCTCACCTTTGACCTTCACAAGATCGATCAGTCCACGCTGGACCTGGTTGCGAACGTAGTGCCATCGCAACTCGATGTGCCGAGTGCGTCTCGAGTACGTAGGGTTAGTTGCCATGACAAGAGCAGCACTGTTGTCGATGTTGATCACCGGTCAGATCTTTGATCCAGGCATGATCTCCGACAGAATGTTGGCTTGAGCCATCGCCTCCATGCTCGCCTCGCAGGCCGCCACGTATTCGGCCTCAGCAGTAGACTTGGCAACAATGGGTTGGCGTCGAGACATCCACGAGACCTCTCCACCCGCGATGGTGAACACGAAGCCGCTCGTGCTCTTCCTGGTCTCACTGTCACTGCCCCAGTCACTATCGCAATATCCCACGAGATGAACTGCATCATCCTTGTAGACTAGGGAATCGTTCTTGTACCAAATCCCGTGCGTGCTGGTACCATCCAGGTACCAGAGGACTCTCTTTAGAGCCCCAACGTGCTTCACCGTCGGTCGCGAGACGAATCGACTTAGCTGGCCGAGCACGTAGGCAAGATCTGGCCTGGTGCCCGTCGCTAGGTACATAGCATACCCAGATCACCACGGTAATAGAAACTAGTCTCCACATCCTCGTCCATATCACTGGGTCTAAGTAGTGCATTTGTCTCCATTGGGTTTCCACACTTCTTTGCACCGTCATAACCAAACTTGTATAGAATTTCTCGAGCATACTTCTGCTGGCAAATAAACACACCGTGATCGTTCTGAACAATCCCCACACCAAGATATTCCGTCAGTAAGCCTTGATCCTTGAAACCATAATCGCGATCGAGATCCGCAAAGATTTCACACTTGAACTGCTCATCGTTCGTCGCGCATACAACGTCGTCGACGTACACGAGAAAATACATGATCGTCTCACCGTCGAAGAGGTAATATAGGCAGGGTCTGGTAGCGCATCTCACAAATCCACGCTCATGCAGCCATCCGTTAATTTCATTGTTCCATTCCCTTCCGGATTTTCGGAGGTCATACAGTGCCTTCTTCACAGCGTAGACATGCCCGGGTTCACTGCATGGGAATCCCTCTATGGATTGGATGTATTGCTCGATCTCCGGAGTCGCCTTCAAATAGGCTGTGTTGATGTCGCCGTCGTACAGACGGAGTCTTTTCTTCACCGAAATCCCAACTAAGTCGCGGAACGACGACATCCTCGCCACCGGAGAGAATGTCTCCTTAAAGTCAATACCTGGTCTCTTCCAGTTACCGAGGGCGACGAGAAGCGCCTTGAACATGATTATGTACCCGTGGGCGTCCACTTTCAGCGCATACACCCATGTCGTTCCTACAGTTCGTGATCCTTTGGGCATCATCTTTGCGTCAATTTCTACGAGAACACATTTGTCTTTTAACGCGTCCATCTCCAGCCATTCTGCTTGTCTCCATAGATCCGCATACTTGGAACACATAGCTGCACGTCGGTTCTTTGGGATCCTAAGACTCTTAACGTTGATCACCTTGCCATTCTTTCCGATAATTCGTGTAGCCATATTAGCAAGTCGAATAAAGTCATCACATCTCGTCGGGGCACGGATATTTGACCATTCACGAAGTCCCGTACGACGAACCTTCGTGTCGATACCAACTCTGTTCCTCTCCAATTCGGATGAGGTTTCGCTGCGAGAGATGCGCTTACGCAGTCCTGGTGGGAGCACCGCAGTCTCAGGATATTGTGACGAGCCGGAGTCGCTGCTGCGTGATGCTAACTCGCCCGCGTCCTCTGCAGTTTCTGCGGCCTCGCGCCGCTCGTCAGCACGTTCTGTTAGTGCTGATTCTGTTATCTCTTCGCGCCGCTCGTCAGTTCTTTCTGTCGGTGCTGCTTCTGTTGTTTCTCCGCCCCCCTCGGCCGAAACATCGACCGATAAGTCCGAGCGGTCAACACGACCATCATTTCCCACATATTCTATCTCAGATACATAGTGAGCAGACACGGATACGTCGTTATCTTCCTCACCAGTAGCGTTATCATGTCACTTGTACTGTGGTCATCCTCGACGCCATGCTCGTCCTCCGCATTGTCGTTGACCTGGTTCTCGTCTCCTGGGTCGAGGAAGACTGTGTTGCCTTCAAATAGAACATATGCAGTGACGCCTTCCTTGTCCTCCTCGTCATCCTCAGCCGTGATCATATAGTCATCTTGGCTGGGGGACTTTGTGACCGTTGAAACCGTTTCATTAACATTCTCGGGTGGCTCGCTTGATAGATGCAGCCACTCGCCGACGCCACTATCGGCAGGATCAACATTGTGACGATCACCATACGTGATATCCTCACGTACGCGAACTTCAGCAACGAACTTCACCGTGTTCTCGCAGGGAATGTACACAAGACAGCCAACTGTGTCCTCTCGATATCCAAGTAGGAAAGCAATCACAGAATTTGGATCATTATTGTACTTGTCCGGTGACACTGGAACTTTCACATACACGAGGCACCCAAATGGCCTAATGTGGTGTATGTCCGGGACCACACCGAACATTCGCTGATACGGGATCCCCTCGATTGACTTGCAATAGATCCTATTCTTAATGTACACGGCGTTAAGCAACGCTTAGATCCAGAATGACTTTGGAAATACTGCTGAGTACATGCCAGCCTTCATCATAGCCACGAGAGTTTGGTGTGTGCGTTCACACGCGTTCAGGTGTGAACTTTTCGGTCCCACTTTCACATGCTCTATACCACGCGCCGCGTACCATGCAGCCATTTCTTTATTTACAAATTCACTTCCCTTTTCCGTGAGCATCTGGAGGACTGGGAACCGCGTGTTCTCGGCCATCGGAAACTCACGCTGTACGATCTTCTTGATTCCGCGACCAGCCTGTAGCTCTTCACATACCACGTATTGCTGGATGTGCTTATTTACTGTTGCAGCATACTTTCCTTCAGTGCTTGCAGCCTCACGTAACGACTCCACGCATCCATCAAAACGAGAACCACCGTGTAATCCGGTCCATTGTTCTTTGGAGGAAACAATAGGTCTGCGTAGATCAGTTGGTTGGGTCCCGTCACTCCACGATCTATTTTCTTCTGTCGCCGTTTGCGTTTCTGTTTTCCAACGTGACATGCATCACAAGCCTTTTGTTCACGTCGGCTGAGCATCATTCTTTTCACCAAGGCCCTGTCCACCATCAACTTTAGATACTGGTCGTTTGCTTGAAGCAGGTGCTTGTGCCAATCATCCATAGTCGCAACGCCATCGGTCACTGTGTAGTTGGCAATGATACGGCCACCATGGACTGATGGAGACGCATGGTTCGCGCCTTCAGCCTTGAACATCCAAATGCCCTGCACCACCACAGCACGGATATCTTCCTGGCCGCGCATCCTCACGATGAATGTGCATGTTTCTCGCTCACAATCAATATCGAATCCCTGTTCGATAGCCTGTTGCATGGAAAACAGCCCGTGGTCGGCATTCTAGACGTAGAACACGTTGTCCACGAACAATTCGATCTCCTTTTCACCCAATTGTGTAACAATTCTCACCGTACCGATGCCCGATGCCTTCGCGAGCATTTTCCTTGAAACTCCGTACACACTTGCACCGACACTATCCGAGTCAATATCTTCCATGTGGACAAACAGACTCTTGTCCCCAATAATGTGACTGTTTTACCCAGTGTCAAAACACCACCAAGACGTCCCGGACGTGATCTCCGCTGCACTGTCTTGATCTTCCGCGGCGTCGCTCACTGCCGGTGGAGACGACTCTACTGACACACCAGTAGCAACCCCAGGATCAACTATCACGGTCGCTCCTGAGTCACCATTCTGATGCTCGCGCCGCATTCCGTCGTTGCACGTGAAGTTGGCGCAATGTTGATGCCTCCCTCAACTTCCACTGCCATTGCCTTTGTCCTTCTCCGGAAAATAGGCCCGCAGGTGACCAGGCTTTTTGCACTTGTAGCAAATCTTCTCGGTCGTCTGACCATCATTCTGCTGGCCATATTCTGCATTTCCGCGGTGGCCTCGACCACCGCCACCATTACCTTGCTGCTGTTCCACGCGACCACCGTTATTCCCACCACCACGTCGGCCGTTCCTTCCGGACATGTTTCCGCTGGAGTTGTGGCCACCGTTCCTTGGTCGTTTCGATTTTCTCTCAGCGGATTGCTCGATAAGAGTCCGCAGGCCCTCATGTTTCAATTGGCCACAATTCCTGCCGTACTTAGTGACTCCTCGGAGTTGTTCAAATTCATACAGATCTGGGAGCCCATTGAGCAACATCTCCTTCATGGTGATGTCGTTGACAATGTAGTTGTAGCTTGCCACTTCGGTACGTAGTCGAAAAATCTTAGTCAATGACGCTTCGACATCATCAGTGGTCACACACCTTAGGGAACGCATCTCATCCGTCTTCGTCACGATGATGCTTTCTTGGATAGTCGGATCCGAGCACTTCTCGTGGATCTCGCACGTCCTAGCCCACATGTCCGATCCAGACTCGAGATGGTCGACCTGCTGGAACTTGTCCGTCGGTAATGTCGTCCCGATCAATCACATGATCGTGAACTGCCTTCTGTCGAAGGCAAGCCTGCCCTCCTCGCTGATGATTTCCTCACGTGTGAGCTTCCGCAGAGCAATATCATCCAGGCCGCGCTCCCGCATGACCGCGAGCATGGTCCACTTGTATTTCCGGAAGTCCTCGCCATCCCCGTTAGTGAGCAGACCTTCAGTCTTGATCTCTCTCGCCTCCTTGTACTCGTCGATTAGACGCTTCTAGCGAGCGCTGATCGTCTGGCGTGGTTGGTGGCCGTGCGTCGGTGTCGATGGAGGCGACGGAGACGGCGGTAACGGGACGTTCGACATCTTTCACGACACTTTTGAGCTCGTACCCCTGTTAGAAAGCGTAAATGAGGGCCACGTGGTAGAATAGGAACTAAATGTATTAGGAGCCAATTCTCTTACCTCTCTATAGCTCCTTCATCATATACAGGGCCACCGGGCGACCCTTCGGGATGAAACCCCCGCCCGGGCCACTTCGAATATAGGATGAACGTGAAACGGATAAAACATATCCGGTTTCTAACACGTCGCACTTATGACGTGCGCTCACTCACTTCTATTTATCTCTAAAAGAATTTGTTGCATTATCAGCTGTAATATTATAGAAGTAGATATAGCTAAGAAAATTAGTCTTGATAATTGTAGCCCATGTAGTTTCGTCCTTTATAATTGTATTTCCACCCTAACACTCCCCGGGCTGTAATTTTTTTTCAATAGAAACCAATTTGTTTTCGCAACTGTTGACAGTACAGTTGGAATTCGATTAGGTACGGCCTCAGCAGATAGACGGTTTTATATGGTAGAAGTAGAGCATATTTTTAAATATTTTTGCCTAAGCAGAAAAGCGGTTTTATATTATATTATCAGAAGACTAGGGCGAGCCCCGTGCATGATGCACGGGTGGCCATAGTAGTACAGTGATGCAAACAATGGTACGTGCATTATGTGTATATCTACATTTACTGTCTATATCTTGAGCGGTTCGCGCTGAAATTGTCTGCTGCTGGTGACGCTTACGTTGGAGACCTGTCTTCCGCTGACGTGGGGTTTCCTCCTGCACTCCGTCTGCAATTGCGGAAGTGTGATACAAAATTGGAAAGTAGTCCAGGAAGAAATGTGTTCAAGCGTAGTGCACTGAAATGTTCGTCACTGACGAAAAGAAAGTTCTGGCAGGGCGTTAAATTTCGCGCAATGCACCAAGGGAGCATAGACTATTCCTCTTCAAATCGCAGAGGCCATGCGTAGCGGAGAGCAGGACGTTCTGTTAAGGAACGCCTGGCAGATCATCGTCTTCTATATAATAAAAAAAATCCGGCTTCATCCACCGGCCTCATTGCATATTTGTAAATATTTTTGCCTCAGCAGACGGACAGACAGACGGTTTTATATTATAGAAGTAGAGCATATTTGTAAATATTTTTGCCTCACCAAACAGACTTCGAATTCTATTATATAT